>BLSH010418283.1:133806-175844 GCA_018402905.1 Glandirana rugosa | reverse complement strand
TGTACGGGGTTTACCGATCGGCCGAGTCCAGGTGGGCGGTGATGTAAACGGGTCACACGTCAATCGCTCTATATCGCAGGGACAGGCACGAATGACCAGGTACATAGTCACCAATACACCTGGAACGGTATCTACCGCAACGTGTCACGTGTGAACTAGAACAGGGGCTGATCACAACTCGCTTGGGCCTGACATTGCAAGCCCAGGCATGGCTTGAAAGCCCACAGGCACCGTGCCTGGGCCTGGGCCTGTAAAGTTTTTAGCAAGCCCAAGCCAGGCCCCAAGACGATAAAATGAGGTGCACAACTCTTCGACGTCCCGTCGGTTAGTTGTTCGCAAAGTGACCAAACGGGAATCTTCGGTAGTGTCGGTACGGATGATTACCGTACCGACACTAACCGGTCACGTACGAACCCGAACGATTTTTGAAATGTCCGGGTCCGGGTCCGTGCCACGGACACCCGAAAGTTCGGTACGGACCCGAACGTTACAGTCCGGGTTCGCTCAACACTAGTCGGGGACAAGATCAAGTGTGCACTGTGCAACGCCATCTATGGCAAGGTCCACATAACCACTGATACATGGACCAGTAAGCACGGACAGGGACGCTATATCTCGCTAACTGCACACTGGGCAAATGTAGTGGCGGGTGGACCTGAGCCGGCTAGCCATTTGGGGCATGTCCTTCCACCACCGAGGATTGCAGGGCATTTCTCTTTGCCTCCTGTTGCCTCCTGCTCCTACTGCGTTTCCTCCTCCTTGACCACCTACTCATCCGCTCAGAGTAACACCTTCGCCACCAACATCAGCACATCCAGGGGGAAACGACAGCAGGCTGTTTTAAAACTGATATGTTTGGGGGATAAACCCCACACTGCGCAGGAGCTGTAGACGGGCATTGAACAACAGACCAATGAGTGGTTGTTGCCACTGAGTCTCAAGCCCGGCCTGGTGGTGTGCGACAATGGCCGAAATCTCGTAGCGGCTCTAGGCCGAGCCGGTTTGACGCACATCCCTTGCCTGGCGCATGTGCTGAATTTGGTGGTACAGAATTTTCTAAAAAACTACCCGGATATGTCAGAGCTGCTGCATAAAGTGCGGGCCGTCTGTGCGCACTTTCGGCATTCTCACCCTGCTGCTGCTCGCCTGTCTGCGCTGCAGTGGAACTTCGGCCTTCCCTCTCACCGCCTCATATGCGACGTGCCCACAAGGTGGTACTCCACCTTGCACATGCTGGAGAGACAGTGCGAGCAGCAGCAGGCAATAGTGGAGTTTCAGCTGCAGCATGCATGGGTCAGTCGCTCTGCGGAACAGCAACACTTCACCACCAACGAGTGGGCCTCCATGCAAGACCTGTGTAGCGTATTGCGGTGTTTGGAGTACTCCACCAACATGGCCAGTGCCGATGGCGCTGTTCTCAGCGTTACTATCCCACTTCTATGTCTCCTTGAAAAAACACTTCGGGCCATGATGGAAGAGGATGTGGCACAGGAGGATGAGGAGGAAGAGGGGTCATTTCCACGGTTATCAGGCCAGTCACTCGCAAGTGGCTCGGAGGGTGTGTTCCTGCACCAGCATAGGCCAGGTCAAAAATATTCAAGCCAGGGCACAGTTCTGGAGGACGAGGAGGACGAGGAAGATGAGGAGGAGGAGGAATTGCAGCAGGGTGGCACCCAACGCAGCTCGTGGGCATCACTGGAGCGTGGCTGGGGGGATACAGAGGACACAGATGATATACCTCCCACAGAGGACAGCTTGTCTTTGCCTCTGGGCAGCCTGGCACACATGGCCGACTACATGCTGCAGTGCCTGCGCATCGACAGCCAAGTTGCCCACATTGTAACTTCTTCTGATTACTGGGTGGCCACCCTGCTGGATCCCCGTTACAAGGACAACGTGCCGTCCTTAACCACTTACCAACCGGAAGGTTTTCCAGCTTTAGGACCAGAGCACTTTTTGCGATTCGGCACTGCGTTGATTTAACTGACAATTGCGCGGTTGTGCGGCGTTGTACCCAACCAAAATTTGCGTCCTTTTTTTCCCACAAATAGAGCTTTCTTTTGGTGGTATTTGATCGCCTCTGCGTCATTTCTGATCGTCGCCATAAACAAAAAAAGAAAAGAAGAGTGACCATTTTGCAAAAAAACTCAAATTTCTTACTTTTTGCTAAAATTCAAATCCAAAAAAATATAAAAAAACATTTTTTTTCACCGTTTTTGGCCAATTTATATAATTCCTCATATTTGTGATTTAAAAAAAATCACAATCGGCGTTTATTGATTGTTTTGCGCAAAAGTGGCCGCGTTTACGGATAGTGAGAATTAATTTCTGGGGTTTTTATTTATTTTTTTATTTTGTACCAGTAATGGCGGCGATCTGCGATTTTTAGCGGTACTGCGATATTGCAGCGGACATGTCGGACATTTTTGACACTTTTTTGGGAACAATAAAATTTATTCAGCGATCAGAAATTTAAATGTCCACTGTTTACTGTATAAATGTCATTGGCAGTGAAGGGGTTAACCTGGGGGGGGAGAGCTAGGGCTTAACTGTGTTCCCTGGGTGTGTTCTAACTTTGGGGGGGGGTTGGGCTAACATGGGCATGAGAGATCTAACTGATCCCAGTGACAGGGATCAGTAGATCACTCATGCCCCCACTAACAGAGCGGGGAACCGCCGTGTTTACATCAGCGGTTTCCCGTTCTTTCCCTGTGGCCACTCATCGCGGCTCGCCGGCGGACATCGGGTCTGCCCTAGCTGCGGGCACACTCCTCAGGAGTGCGGCAGGCGCGCGCCCCCTAGCGGCTGTTCCCAGATCGCCGTGTTTTTATGGCGATTCGTGCACAGCCTCCCGACTGCGTGCCATGTTTTCACCGCGGCAGTCGGGAGGCTGAGCACGAATCGCCATAAAAACATGGCACGCAGTTGGGAAGTGCTTAATTCCCTCACTGGAGCGTGAGAGGAAGATGAGCGACTAGAAGTGCACACGGGTAGAGGTGCTTCTGAGGGCATTCCCAAATGACACCAGGGGCTCAGTGGAAGCACAAGGCGAAGGCAGAGGAGGAGGAGGAAGAGGCCACCAATGCAGCTGTGCCACCGCCAGCACCTCAGAAGGCAGGGTTAGCATGGCCAAAATGTGGCAAAGCTTTGTTAGCAGCCCACCACAACAAACAGCACCACCAGCCGATAGACAACATCTTAGCAGGAGGCAGCATTTCAGCAACATGGTGCAAAAGTATGTGTGCACACGCCTACACGTACTGACTGATGGGTCTGCCCAATTCAACTTCTGGGTCTCCAAATTGGCCACATGGCCTGAGCTTGCCCTTTATGCCTTGGAGGTGCTGGCCTGCCCTGCAGCCAGTGTATTGTCTGAACGTGTGTTTAGCACGGCAGGGGGCGTGATCACAGACAAGCGCAGCCGTCTGTCCACAGCCAAAGTGGACAAGCTAACCAGGCATGGATCCCGCAAGACTTGTCTGTACCTTGTGCAGAATAATCATTTAGACCGGACTCACACAGACATTCGTATACTTGTTTTTTTGAATAGGCCTCAATATTTTGGGGGCTACCCCAATTATAAACAAACACAGTTTCCAGATGATTGTAGAACAGTGATATGGGTTCTCCCGGTTTTAGATTAAGTTTAACACACAGTTTCCAGATGATTGTAGAACAGTGATATGGGTTCTCCCGGCTAACTTATACTTTTTTCACACAGTTTGAAGATGATTTTAGAACAGTGATATGGATTCTACCGTTAATTAATACTTTTCACACACAGTTTGAAGATGGTCCACATCCACCTCCATTTTTGATTTTTTTATGTTTTATTTTTTAAAAAATATTTAAAGTTATTTCCCTGTCCCCATTTCTTTGTAGGGCACTTGTCTCATCCTTACCCCCATTTTCCTTCCTTTTGCAGACCTCTAGGACTTTCCAGGACTTTTTTACAGCAATTTTCAGAACTTTTAGTAAAATTACCAGAACCCCGGGTTCGGGTCCGGGTCCCGGACACCCAAAAGTTCGATATGGACCCAAACTTTACAGTCCGGGTTCGCTCAACACTAATCACAAATATTAAAAAACAATCTTAAAAACAAATCCACAATTTAGCCAACAACAGTGATCTTTATCCTGGCCTTGGCATCTGATTAGTTTGCAAACGTGTTTCATGGGCAAACACGCTTCATCAGGGCCTTGGATCCTATTCAGAAATACTGTAATCATATACAAGAATATGTATGAAGCATTGATCAATAGATAGTATAGTAAATAGCATATTATATAGTATCTTATATGTAAACGATTGACTACATATAGCATACAAACATATAATATCCACCATGAATATAAAAAAGGATGGATCAAGAACTTCACAACATGATCAACTACTTAATGTCGATCGACAATACATCGATTAACCATAATCACCTGTAAAAAAGTGCCTGAGATGGTGGTGAACAGCCTAACAGGCTGGTGGACAACTGTACCAAGTACTTCAAAAGCTACCTCATATCCAAGAGCTGCCAAGAGTGTAAATCTAGCTTCATCTAATATAATAATGTTCTAAAGGGAAAGGTAGAACAAGGGGGGGGTGGAGAAAAGAGGTGGGAAGGTAAGAAGGAGAGAGGGAAGGAGCCCCCAATGAAGCAGGTTTTCCCATGAAACGTGTCAGCCAACTAATCGGATCCCAAAGCCAGGATAAACATCACTATGGTTGGCTAAATTGTGGATTTGTTTTAAGATAATTTTTAAAATATTTGTGATATCTTTAATACAATTGTTATATTTTTTTATTTTTTTAGTCTGTGTCTATTACACCCAAGGTGGTACATTTAAAGTCCCACACATTTTGGGTTCTAGTATTTATACTCTTCCAGAGAAGAGAACTATGAAGGGAGGTGCTGAGCTAGAGAATTGACTAGTCAAATGTTCTAGCAAGCTCCAAGGCACAAGCTAAAAAAAATCTTCATTTTTACAACTTTCAGCAAATAAAAATTTGATACAGATTTAAAATAAACCTAATACAAAACGATTATAGTTTGCTTACAATCAATACAAAGCCAAATAACATTGCAAATATTACTGTGCCATTACTCTGGTGTGCATAGGTGAAAAAACATTTTAAACAGTCTAATCTAGTTATGCTGATGGATGTTTATTAAATGCTTAAACTGAGGTTGGCAACCCTGGACTACATTTAAATCTCTCTCAACTATGGCGAACCATTAAACCGTATGGTGCCTATGAATTGGTATGTCAAGCATTTGCCTCTGTGCTCTCTAAATGTTAGTATGCAGCTTTTTATTTTATATAAAAAAAGTTAGCAATCCTGCTGACACATCTCCTCTAAGCAAGAAACTATTATAGGATGCTGTCATTTACATGGACAGGAGAGTCCACAACAACAGCAATTTAGAAAACAGCACTTAAATAACAATGTCATAGACTTTCCATCCTGCTCCTAATCACTTATTTTACTTACAAAAATGCCATCAGTAGCTCAAAAGGCAAATGATCCGATTAAAGCAGTTGAAGCAGAAATGTCAGAGCTCTGTTTGCTGTACCGCTAAGTGATAATTTAGCCTGATTTTGTTGGTGTTGGGCAGAAATGAAGCATATTGTTGATGAAAAATTGTGGACATTATCTTTGATGTATGGCTTCATTAGGGACTGTGGTATTTCTTTGAGAGAGTCATCGATGCTGCAGATATACACTGGATGATTTGATAGATGTATTCAATTATCAGCAATGAAACAATCACATACAAGAATTACAAGTCCATGAATTCCATAGGTGCTTTTATTTCCATTGTAACACGCATTCAAGGTCTTTAGATACCTAGAAGAGTATATCTGCTACCAACAAAAAATTTACAGCATTTTAAGAGGGAAATTGTGTGTCTACATAAAAAGTGTTTTTTCACTCCTTTTTTCACTGTGTTATGTGTTTGCGACTACAGCAAGGTTTCCAGACTCCCAACGCCCTTTGCATGCTGCTCTTCCCACTTAAGATTGCGCAAAACAAATCTTCCATCTTCAAGCAGTGCCCTCTATTCATTGCCTAAAGCAGCTTACATATAGTAAAACAGAATTGAAAGCTCCTGACAGGTTTAAAGTGCACCTAGAGATCCTTGCACATATCCGCAGCAGCTTTTAACGCCCCAAATGCCAGGTCATTTTAATTGGGCAAGGCTTTGTCACTTGCTGCTTGTGTTATAGTTAGGGATGAGTTTCGGGTTCTGGTCAACAATGAGTTTGCAGCTTTCGAAGTGTCACAATCCTGGCAGTGGAGTCTGGTTTGTGCGGGGAACAACCTCTCTTACTATCCTGATTCGGGAGCCCCTGGAGGTGGGAACAGGAGGCTCGGAAGTGTGGGATGGCACGAGGGCTTGGCTGGTTGCAGGTACAAGCAGAGTAGGCTTCAGCAAGGCTCGTGCACAGATGGTAGAGTAGTGGTACAGGCTGGGTCGGCAAAGGTCTGCCAATGTGGCACAAGAGGAGCAAGCGGTTGGATAGTCAGACACAGGCAAGGTTCATCAACAGGCGGACAGCGTGGTACAGAATGGAGCAGGTAGAGGAGTGGTTGTGGACAAGCTGCGGTCGGTACAGGTGGAAAGCACGGGTAATCAGATCAAGCCGGGGTCACAGGAACAGGAAATGCACAGATTTAGATCACTGCTGTTGGCAGGTTTAAATAGAGCTTCTGGCGCCAATGAGGACACGCACATGCGCATGCACCTGCTAGTGTGTGCACCTGCCACAAACACGTGCACTCCCGCCGCACGTGCCTGTGCACAGGAACGCCCGTTCGGTCCTGATTTCCAGACTGCATTTCCTGACCTTGCCCCCCCCCCCATTCTAGCAGATAGCGCCACTCCTCTAGTGCCGATTTAATGGCCAGTAACTCTCTGTCCCCAACATCATAGTTTTTCTCTGGAGCCAATAATTTGCAAGAAAAGAATGCCACAGGATGCAGCAGTGCCTTGGGACCATGTCTCTGTGAGAGGACATCTCCCACTGCAGTTTCCGAAGTGTCCACTTTTAGGACGTATGGCAATGTTGGGTCTGGATGTTTCAGAATAGGTGCAGAGGTAAAAAGTTTCTTGAGTTTCTCAAAAGCCACCTGTGCCCCGCTGGTCCACTGGAAGCAAATGTTTTGTTTGGTAAGCTGAATAATTGGTGAGATGATGGCTGTGAACCCCCTTATAAGTTTCCTGTAAAAGTTGGCGAATCCAACGAAACGTTGGACACCCTTTTTATCCACTGGTACGGGCCATTCTAGGGTAGCAGCAACTTTTTGCGGGTCCATGGTGTCACCCGTGACTGATATGATTAATCCCAGGAAAGGGATGCTGGAGCGCTCAAAGTCACACTTCTCCGCTTTGGCGTAGAGCCCATGCTGGCGGAGGAGGCTTAGTACCTTTGCTACGTGTTGATGGTAATCGTCCAGAGTCGCAGAGAAAATCGAAATGTCATCTAAGTAGATGATAACAAACAAGTTTATGTAGTCTTTAAAAAGGTTGTTCACAAAGTCTTGGAGCGTTGCAGGAGCGTTGCTGAGCTCGAAGGGCATGACCAGGTGCTCGTACCTGGAAAGCGGTTTTCCATTCATTGTTCTCTCTGATGCGGATGAGATTGTAGGCTCCTCGCAGATCCAATTTGGTGAATACGGTAGCCACCCCTAATCTTTGAAAGAGCTCGGGTACCAGGGGTAGAGGGTAACGTTTTTTTACCGTGATTTTATCGAGTTCTCTATAATCAATGCAGGGTCGCAGGGTGTGGTTCTTTTTTTCTACGAAAAATATTCCTGCTCCTGCTGGGGATGTGGATGGGCAGATGAACCCTTTTTTCAAGTTATCATCCAGATAGGCCTTGAGGGTCACTAGTTCCAGCTCGGTGAGAGGAAAAATATGTCCAAAGAGGACTTCCGCCTCTGGAAGGAGCTTGATGGGGCAATCATAAGGCCTGTGGGGTGGTAACTTGTCTGCGCCCCTCTTACTAAAGACATAAAAAAAGGTGTGGTATGCAGGTGGGACGGCCTGGCGGGTCTCAGGATCCAGATCAGAGTCCAGGCAAAGCAGGGCTGGAGCAGCTTCAAGGCCCGTTTGCAGGCAATGTTGGGCGCAATAAGAGGATTGAAACATGACTTCGCCCATGCTCCAGTTTATGTCAGGTTGTGCGCCTGTAGCCAGGGGAGACCCAAGATGATGGGAAATACTGTAGAGGGGATGCAATGACATCCAAGCACAGGAACTCTTGGTGCCCGTCGGGCAAGGTAACAGGCAGAGGGGTGGTTTCATGTGTGACGAGACCTGACTTGATGGTAGTTCCACCAGCTAGGTGCACTACCATCAGGTGTGCTTTGGGCTGTAGGGGGATCCGGTGTTTAGCTGCAAATATTTGATCCAGAAAACAACTGCAAGCTCCGGAGTCAATAATCGCGTGGACTGGAATATTCTCTTCTGGGAGCTGTAAAGAAATTGGGAGAGCCAAGTGAGTGGTGTTATGTGGTAGTACAGACATGGCACTAGACGTAACTGTAGGGCACTTACATAACTTAGCTGTGCAGGTTCTCACATAATGTCCAGGTTCCCCCGCAGTAGAGACACAGGTTGTTATTCCTGCGGCGTTACCTCTCCTCATGAGTAAGAGAGAGACGAAGGAGTCCGAGTTGCATAGGTTCCGAAAGATCTGCAGGCGGAGGTGCCGTAGAAGCCGAGGGCACTGGACTGGGGTAACTCGGCACCCAATGTAGCATCCAGGTGGGATGTGATGGACCCACTGATCTCTCTGCCCTATGTTCCGATCAATTTGGATGGCTAAGTTGATAAGGGCGGGTGGGGAAACCCGACTCGGGCAAATTCATCCTTCATGGGCTCAGATAGCCCTAAACGGAACTGGTGACAAAGAGCCGCATCATTCCAGTCCGTGTCTGCGCTCAAACACCGGAATTCAGCAGCATATTCTTCAACCGTCCGCCGGCTCTGCTAGAGGATATGGAGGGCAGCTTCGACCATGGTGGTTTGATGTGGATCCTCGTATAGCTGGGCCATGGCGTGGAAGAACTGGGCTAGGTTAGAAACAGCAGCTGCTTTTTTCTACAGAAGACGGTGAGCCCAGTTCTGGGGTCTCCAAGCAAGAGGGAAATCACAAAGCCCACTTTGGTGGTTTCCAGGGAGAACGTATGGGGATGGAGTGAAAAGTACAGTTCGCGGGGATTTCTGAATGCCGGAACTTCCTGCGGTCTCCGGAGAAGCGTTAAGGTGTGGGGACCTTAGGTTCAGACGGTAGTGCCACAACAGTATGAACAGCAGCTGGTGCAGTCCCAAATGCAGAGGGTACAGAGAGCTCTTGTACTCGCTCTTCAAGCCGCATGTAGCCCTCTTGTAGGCTCTTCACGGCCTGTGTAAGGCCGGACAGGTGCTGGCACAGTTCATCCATAGGAGAGGGTCCCCAGACAGACTCCGTCATGGTTGTCCGTTACTGTCACAATCCTGGCGGTGGAATCTGGTTTGTGCGGAGAACAACCTCTCTTGCTTTTCCGATTTGGGAGCCTCTGGAGGTGGGAACAGGAGCCTCAGGAGTGCGGGATGGCACGAGGGCTTGGCTGGTTGCAGGTACAAGCAGAGTAGGCTTCAGCAAGGCTCCTGCAGAGATGGTAGAGTAGTGGTACACGCTGGGTCGGCAATGGTCTGGCAATGTGGCACAAGAGGAGCAGGCGGTTGGATAGTCAGGCACAGGCAAGGTTTATCAACAGGTGGACAGCGTGGTACAGAATGGAGCAGTGAGAAGAGTGGTCGCAGACAAGCTGAGGTTGGTACAGGTGGAAAGCACGGGTAATCAGATCAAGCCAGGGCCACAGGAACAGGAAATACACAGATTCAGATCACTGGGGACACGGGGTATGCTGTAGAATTGAAAGCCCTGGCTGTCTTCTGTTGTCAAGTTTAAATAGAGCTTCTGGCACCAATGCCGGTGTACCTGAGCACAGGAACAGTCGTTCGGTCCTGATTTCCAGACAGCGTTTCCTGACAGGAAGATGGTGAACTAATGCTATAGAAACCATTTACCAATCATGCACTTCCTAGCTTTTGAACTTTGGTCAGATGACTTAGAAGGGTCAATATTAGGGGTTTTCTTATGTCCCAGCCCCCCTCCCTACAAGGCCTAGTTCACATAGGCAATCTGCCCACAGCTACTTGCGAATTCTTGCTGGCAGTGGAACAGTGTACGAAAGGAAGCAGCGTGGCCACCTGCACAAATGAATGGCAGACACCACCAATCTTCTTGTATAACCAATGGGTTTTAGAATTTTGGGTTAGAGTTTAGGACTTTGGGGTTGGAGTTTTATGTTTTAGGTTTTATTTTTTCAAGGGAGGTATATTTTATCTAAATATAATTTTGCTAGAGTCTTTTATTCTTTTTTTATTTTTTTTATTGAGGTCAACAGCATAATGTTGTTGACGATACAGGCAAACCTGTCTTTTATTTACAGCACCATACAATAATGCAGTATAGTTTAGTGCAGCAAATCACCGCATTCTCCATCCCCCTGTTGCTATAGCTGCTAATACAGTTAAGCAATGCCATGTATGCTGTTTCTATTGCCTTAATCTGGTGCTCTGTAAAGGTGCCACCGATAATTGTCCTACAGCTGGGCCTCATCTGAAAGATTTACAGTGTTTGCTGTTGAGTAAATAATGCTCTGTGTCTCCTAGCTTGTGGTCTATGCCAATATGCAATCAAGAATATTTGTGGCTGGTTTCTTGATTAAAACTATCCTGGTTTCCTTCTTTTAAAGGAGAAGTATGGCAAAAAGTATTTTGACCATACATCTCCTGTGGGTCATTGGAGTTCACTTAGTTCTGCACTCCTGTGACCCAGATTCAGCCTACAGTGGGCTAAAGCCCACTGTCGGCTAATGTCATATAAAAGCTTACCAGGCTCTGCATGGATCCCATTAGTAACGTCCGGATCCACCCAAATGCCTGACAACCAACTGGCTTAACCTCTCAGTGCACCACTGAGAGCCTGAGCAAACCACCACTGCCCCTTCACAGCCCAGTGCTCCATTGAAGAAATTAGATGTTTTATTTATTTTTTTATTGGATATATTTTATAGCAAAAAGTTTTTTTTTCAAGTTTATAGTGCAAAAAAAATGCAGTGGTGATCAAATATCACCAAAAGAAAGTTATATATTGTATCGTAAAAAATGGCCTGGTCGGGGACCGAGATGGCCGCATAAGAGCTGAGCTCCTAACACAGCGGGATGTCAGCGACCTTTAGCAGCCGTTATACCCGCCATCGAGGCTTCATTCACCCGCTGCTCACGTCGCACATCTCCGGACATCAATCAGTAGCGATGCCGGGTAAAAAGAATGAAGGCACGCACCCAAAGAAACTGACGGCCTTCTTCACTGCAGGCCAGAAGCAAGATGTCACTGCGACATCCACCCCGGAGCACCGCATGGAAACATCACACAGTAAGAAGGGAGCTAAACAGAAAAGAGGCAGCTCCTCTACTAGCCACAACTCCTCGCCAGCCACACCATCATCTGGAAGCCCAGAGAAGACCAGATTTAGGTCGGATGACGCGGATGTACGCCATGAGGTAAGCGGCTCCCATGAATCCGGAGATGACACCAGGGATCTCCCTGATTCTATAGATGTATTCCCCAGTTTTAGATACTGTATTAAAAGAGATGCTGGTTTCCCTGAGGAGCTCTCTGCAGTCTGATTTGATATCATGTGTACAAAAAATCAATACAGATCTGCAGGATGTAACAACCAGGGTGGATCGTATAGAAAACAAAATGGGGGAATACGCCTCAACTATTAACGAACTGATTGATACATCTGATGCCCAGGACGATGAGATGGACGCCATTAAAGCTAAAATGGCAGAAATGGAAGACAGGTTCAGAAGGAACAATGTTAAGATCAGAGGGATTCCTGAATCTATCCAGCAACAGGACCTGTCTAAGTATGTCACCCATCTCTTCAGCATTTTTGCACCTGATTTGACCCCACTCGACTTGACCATAGACCGGATCCATCGCTTACCAAAGCCCGCTTTTTTGCCCGACAATGTTCCTAGAGACGTCATCTTAAGACTACATTTCTACCATGTTAAGACCCTTTTGATGTCTATCTTTAGGAAACAAGACTCCCTTCCTGAACCGTACTCTACCCTGAAATTTTTTGCCGATCTCTCTCAATATACCTTAATGAAAAGGAGAAATCTTGTTACTATCACCAAGGCGCTCAGGAACCATGATCTCCACTATAAATGGGGTTTCCCAACTAAACTAGTGATTACCATACAATCACCTCTTTAGAAAAGGGCATTGCTCTTTTGAAGACCTGCGGTATAGTCCCAGAACAGCTACGGCGCAATATTACATCAAACTCCCCCACCAGAGTGGAGCAAGAGTGGAGTACTGTGACTTCCAAGAACGCACGCTCTCACAACTAACCAGAGCTAAAGGCAGTTACCACATCTTTTTTCTACTTTACCCGCTGAGAAGAAATTACTATTAGTAGTCCCTTTCCCCCATATACAATTAAGCGACCATGAGTCGCACCTGCACGAGTTTGGCACCCGTTTGGCTACTTGCCATGTTTTGCTTTACTTTCTTGTTTGAAATGTCTCATTTTCTTTTTGCAGTCAGAACTTTATTTTCTGCTCCGTATCCTAAACAAGTATACAGTGTCTCATCCAAGCTCTATCTGAACCGAAAGTACATCCAAATTCAGCGATCTCCCAGACCTCCCAACTGCCAAACTGTAAGTAAAGGAAACAATGGCTTTCCATACCATGAACCAACTACGTAATAATGCCTATATCCTTCCTTACTATTAATGCCAAAGGGCTTAATCACCCTGCCAAGCGCAGATCCTATTTGGTCTGAAGCTTTGCAAAATAACTCAGATATAGTATGCGTCCAAGAGACTCATTTTGCCAAAAAGGCATCCCCGGGGTGTACTCACCCCAAGTATCCCCTCATCTTTACAGCTAGTGCAGAAGTTAAGAAAAGGGGTGTATTAATTGCTGTGAGAGACTCGATAGACTTTAGTTTGCTCACGTCCGTGGAAGACCCACAGGGGAGATTCCTTATCTTAACATGCATAATCAACCAATCTACATACACAATCGTAAATGTCTACGCACCTAATTCAAATCAAATACATTTTCTCCACAAACTTATGAAGAAAATTAAAAAAATTGACTAAAAGCAAGCTTATACTATGCAGAGGTTTTAACATCACTCTAAACCCGCAGTGGGACTCCACTTCTAAATCTAAGAGACCCTTACCGTCGATGAAATCATTACTTAAGGCGTACGACTTATATGATGCTTGGAGGTGTTGTAATGCCTCAGAGAGAGACTACTCTTTCTTTTCGAATACACATGGATCATACAGTCGGATAGACTTATTCTTAGTGGACAGGTGGTCACTTTTAAGATAACCTGGTCTGATCACGCTTCGGTACAATTGACTATTGAGGACATGTCAATGAATAAAGGCGCCTATATTTGGAGATCCAATCCAAAACTTTTTCAGGATAGTGAGATCAGAGGAAGAATTCAGCAAGCAATTTAGCAATACTTTGAGCAGAACCAGGAGTCTGTACAGGACCCAAATATTTTATGGACTGCTCATAAAGCGGTGATCAGGGGGTTACTTATACAACAAGGAGAGAGGATTAAGAGGAGGAGGCAACAGGAGGTAGACAGACTGACAAAGCTATTGAACTCCTTAGAATCACAAAATAAACTCTCCCCCTCCCCAGGCCTATCCGCATGAGTAATAGCAGCCCGAAATGATCTAAGAGCACTCCTTATAGAAGACTTTGAAAAGGCCCATAGATGTCTTAAAATTACCTATTACACACAAGGGAATAGAGCTGGGAAACTATTGGCTGCACGTCTCAAAGGGCATAGGCAAAAAACCCATATTCCTTTTATAAATCACCAAATAACGAAGGTTAAACACTCCCTGCCACATGCCATAGTGGACACTTTCAGTGACTAATATGGCTCCTTGTACAACCTTAAGAATGACTCCGAATCTCCACAGCCAACCCCACTTATTATTGACATGTTCCTACAAAAAATTCACCTCCCCAGATTGTTACAGAGCACCTTGCTAGTTTAAATGCTCCAATCACAACTCAGGAAACCATTCAGACTATCCAATCTTTTCCGAACAACAAGTCCCCAGGCCCAGATGGGTTCTCGGAGGAATATTAAAAAGCCTTTCAACATACCCTAGCATCCCATTTGACCAATGTCTATAACTCAGCATCTGCCTCCTCCTCTTTCCCTCCAGAAATGTTAAAAGCAAGGATAGTGGCTCTCCCGAAGCCAAGGAAGGACCCATCACTTCCAAAAAATTTTCGCCCAATCTCATTATTGAATATTGATCTAAAGATATAAGCAAAAGTATTAGCCACAAGATAGATATATATCCTCCCATTTCTGGTTCATATGGATCAATTCGGATTCACAAAGGGCTGACAGACAGCTGATGCCACAAGGCGTATGCTGAATATTATACACATCGCCAACAGGACAAAAACGCCTTCTCTGCTCCTCACTTTGGATGCAGAAAAGGCATTTGATAGAATTCATTGGGAGTTTCTGGCATGGGTTCTGAAGAAGTTTGGGTTTGAAGGTCCTATGTATTTGGCTATCATGGCGCTTTACTCCAAACCATCTGCCCAAGTATTTGTAGCTGTTGCCTTGTCGACTCCCTTTGATATAACTAATGGAACACGCCAGGGCTGCCCACTCTCCCCATTAATTTTTAATCTTCTCATGGAATCCTTAGCTATTTACATAAGATCTCATCCTCAAATATCAGGTCTTTTGGTGAATAGGAAATTACATGTCATCAGCTTGTTCGCTGATGACATTGTATTAATACTTTCAGAAGTGGAAACTTCACTGGCATCGGTGAGCAAAGTCCTAAAAGAATTTTATCATATATCATACTATAAAGTGAATGAGACTAAGTCGTTTATACTGAGCCTAGGGTTGCCGGCCGAGACCAGGCATAAATTGCAGGCATTATACCCTTACCGATGGGAGGAGAGGGGAGTAAAATACCTGGGGATAACGTTAACCTCCAACTTAAAAGACATAGTCGCTGCGAACTACACTCCCTTTCTGCTTTCTCTTAAGGCGAAATTAGATATCATAGGCAAATTTGAACTATCTTGGGCTGGCCGCCTGGTGGCGTTCAAGATGCAAATCCTACCACAGTTGCTTTGTCTGTTTAGGACGCTGCCAATCCCTCTTACTAACCAATATTTCCATAGCCTCCAGACAATTCTCAACAAATTCCTTTGGAAAGGGAGGAGGGCCCGTTGTGCCTTCCAAAAATGAATCAAGCATAGATTGGCGGGAGGAGTTGGCCATGTTCACCTACAGGATTACTACTTCGCTACAATCTTAGCACAAGCAAAACAATGGGCAAAACGGGATATCCCTAATTTATGGGTAGACCTAGAACAGTCACAAATCTCCCGAGGTGATTTGTTTGGATTCCTACTTACTGCACACTGTAATCATGGGTTGGACACCACCTTGTCATCCACAATCCGGGCAACCCTCAGAACTTGGGCCCACCTATTGAGGTACCAAAATTGGAACGATAAGATGACATCGCTACAACTTCCCATAACAGCCCTTTCCCACTTAATTCCAGATCTGGACCTCAAAAATTGGTCACGACATAAGATTTATAGTTTTGATGAGATAACTACCAACAACACTCTAAAACCATTTGCTAAACTGAAATAAGATTTCCAACTCCCCTCCACTGAGAGGTTTAGATATGCTCAGATAGCTCATCTGCTGCATGCCAATCCCCTCCTACAGACTCATTTACCTGAGGGACTTGCCCTCCACTTCCAACAGTCCTCTGACCCCAAAAAGGAAATCTCAGGAATATACTTATCTCTACAGAAAAAGAGTAGATGTCAAAAATCCTCCTCAATCTTAACCTGGGAACAGGAGATAGGGCAGGAATACACTTTAGAACAATGGGGGAAAACATTACGAATAACATATGCTTATACTAAATGTGTTAATCTTTGGGAAATGTACCAGAAAATATTACTGCGATGGTACCTGACTCCACATAGATTAGCTAAAATGTCTTCACAATACACGCCACTTTGCTGGAGGGGGTGTGGTAAATTAGGCATATTAATGCATATATTATGGTCTTGCCCAAAGATCCTTCCACTCTGGGCCCAGATAGGCAAAATCATTAATGATATCACAGGCTCCAATAAGGAACTGACTCCAGCAATGGCAATATTGTCCCTAGAGCTATCAGACCTCCACTCCTCCAATAGGAACACAGTACCGCATATACTTCTGGCAGCTAGACTGGTTATTCTTAGACATTGGAAGCAAGACAAACTACCTGAGATTTCGGAAGTCATTCAATCAGTACATTTACACGGAACATATGAGAGAATGCATGCCGCCTCGGTTGGTAACCCTGAAGTAGCCCATCTCCATTGGCATCCTTGGCTCAACTGGTATAATAATCATATAGAGGTGTGATATAGCATATATAACTAAGGGTAATGGTATTGGTTGGATTTGAGTGGCATACCTGCGGTCCGGGTAGCAGTAGAGCACCCATTTGGGTTTCCGGACCAGGGGGTTTGCCTTGCTGAGGCTGTTAATCATGATCTATGGTTGGAATGACCATTTTTGACACTTCAATATGACTGCAAACATATCTGTATCCTTTATTCTCTTCTTGTTTTTGTTTTATCTATTTCTATTCTCTTTCTTCTCTGCTAATAAACCCTTCTCGGGTGTATAATATCTTGGTAAATGAATATATTGTAATTTTCTATTGTTGTTACCTTGGAAAATATGTCAATAAAATTATTGAAACATAAAATGGCCTGGTCATGGGGGGGGATAAATCTTCCGGAGGTCAATAATGTGGAAGGAGTCAATACAATATTATGATAGCTTTTTCTGTGAAATAGTTACAATGGTGACTTTTGGATTAGAAGCTGACGGTTGTTTCTCCTGTTCAAAATGCACCCTACCAAAAGCATATAAATACTCTACAGAGTCAGCACAATATTCCATCTTCTTTTGTGAAATATATACACTTTATTCTCGATTTTGGAATGAAAACCTGCCTGCTGTGTGTCATTTTAAAATGCAGCCTACTCCAACTGCTGTCTATGGCATATGCACAGCCTCTTTTTTTGTGAAATACTTTATATACATTTAATGTTGAATTTTCAAATGAAAAGGTGCAGGCTGTGTTTCCTTTTGAAAATGTAACCTACCCCAACTGCTTAAATGCTGTCTATAGTGTCTGTAAAATATTTTTGGCTGTTACCTTTGAAATAAAATACTCTACTTTTATTTCACAACAAAATCTGACAAATTGCAACCTAATGAATAGGCCGAGATAGTGTTCACAAAGTCTGTACAACATTTCCAGCTTTTATCTTAGAAATAAATCACTGATATTTACTTCATGATAAAACTGTCTCATCTCTCCATCTTACATATACAGTGGGTACAGAAAAGAACCCCCAAAATAATCACATTTTTTTGCTTTACAGCCTGAAATGAAGACAGATACAGTTTTTGTTTTATCTAGCTGTTTTATCCAGTGCAACTTATAACATAAGTCAGAAAAAAAATAAAAACAATCCAATAACAGAATCACTGTTTAGCACCTGGTGAAAAGATTATGCACTTTTAAAGAGATATCACATATGAAGATAGCACGGAGGAGCACTTGGGAAAAACTATGTGTTATAAACACACTTCTGTGGATCGATCTTACACTGCCAATTGGACATTTTTCACATTTTTGGTTGTATTTGTTTTGTTTTTGTATTGTTTACTTATTTATATAAGATTGTACTGCTTTGGGACATGCATATTGCTTTGTGCACTTTTATACTACATATAATTTTGAATTAAGGTACACATTTTTATTAGACTCATATTATATAGCACTGCATTTTTTTGGGATAATTCCAAGGTCTCATGCACACAGGACATCTTTTTTTCCCTCCCCTGGATGCCTTTGCTCATGGCAGGAAAAAAAGCAGCTTATGATACGTGCCTAAATCTACGTTTTGCACATGCATATAGCTATATTTTGATGCATTTAGGCACATCAAGTGTTTGGGCATTCTTTGATTCCATTTTCCAGAATTAATTATTTATTTTAGCCATTGGAATGAATGAACGCTCAAGCTGTAAACGCACCTAGCGTTTTGGTGTGGCTAGACACATTTACACACGCTTAGGCACATTCAGCTTTTTTTCTGCCCAAAGGCTCTTCTGAATGCTCTGGTAGTGCATTTTTTTATGCCTCTAAATACTTCTCTTGCAATACGCCTGTAAACGCCTATGTGTGCAGGGCCACATAGGCTAATATAGGATGAGTTTACCGGCTAAATAAAAAAGTCAAATGCCTGTAAAAGTTGCTTTTTTTAACACCTTGTGTGCATGGGGCCTAATTTTTTTGGTGTGAAACATATGAGAAGTACTGGATTGCCTTGTAGGGAAGGGCAGTTAACCACTTCCCGCCCGGCCTATTGACAAATGACTGTTATCCTGACTGGACGTCTATTGACTTCCTCAGGATAACCCACGATCGCGTGCCCGCACTGGTAATGTGGTAGAACTCAGTCCCCATCAACACTGAGCATCAGAGCTTTGGGAGGGTGTAAAAGAACTGGCTGAGGCTAAACGGTATTCAAACAGGTAGATAAAAACAGGTAACATTCTCATTACACTGCCTTCTCTTACTGACCAGTAAAAAAAATCCAGCAGTGCTCCTGTAACATTGGACAAAATCACTGGTGAACCTATGTGACGCTAGGTTTTTGTCAAGATTTTCTTGGAGGAAAATATTATATATATTTTTTTTCACTTATTGAAAACTCATTGTAAAAGCAGATATTAATAATGCATGAAAATGTTCCCTCTTTAACCTTTTTCAAAATGTATAGACGCTATACATGTACTGTTCATCCAACTAACTTCTGAAAGCAGGAGTTCCTTGTGCCTTTATATTATTACAGGCTCCTGATGGATTGCTCATGTTTCTCCATACACCCTTTGCCAGACTGAAATAATCATCATCATCATCAGCAGCAGCACCAGTCCTGTTGGGTGCCATATGAGTCCAAAAGATGCCAATAGCTTTGCTTTACTTTATGTATGTAAATAGCTTTACTTTATGAGTGCAAAACTGATTAAAGAAAAGCAAATATTATTTTTTAATACAAAAATGGCAAATCACAACTATACAAGCTACCTACAACTAGTGAGATCTTGCGGTTCTTTTTGTCCAACCAAATCATGAAATTAAAATACTTACATGTTTGCTTTTTTTATATGCAATGGCTTTTGTTGTGAAGACTTCTTTTTGGAAATGTATCATTTCAGGCATGACAATGCTGTGGTTTCTGTACGTACCGTGTGTTATGTTTAAATAAAGTTTTGGAAAAAAAAAGTAGAGTTACTGACAGTGTTACTTGGTGTCAGGTTCAACAGTACAGAGAATCATTTTTTTTTTAAATTATTCAGCTATCCAGTCCCAAACCCTCAACAATTGGTTCCCATACCCCAAGGGGTTATGGATACCCTTCGGATATGAAACCTGTTTTAATGAGTGAATTAAACAAATTACATTTAAATTATAGCATTTCTGGATATACAGTATGTATCCCCTCTAGCTTGTGTCATGATATTAGAAAAAGGTTTACAGAAATAGGAATATTTATGCGAGTTGCATGTTGTGTTCCTGTGACACCATTACCCAGAGCTAAGAGTATATATTCTGGAAGGCAAAAAGCCTGATTAGTCAGCTGTGACATTAACTGCAAAAAAACTGACTGCCTGGAGATATACAAAGCCTACACATATCCTGAATATTAAAACCAAACTCCAGACATAAAAGCATATTGTATATTCCTTAAAGTCAAAGTAAACCCTTTTTTGGTACTTGTACATACAGATAAGCCTATAATAAGGCTTACCTGTAGGTACAGTAAATACCTCCTAAACCTGGCTCCATCCTGTGACATCATTTCACACAAGCAGGCTGGTGCCTACTGCCACTGTGCTTGGTAGGGTTTTTGCTTCACTGGTTCGTAAATGTAAGTGTAATCTATGCTTTTAATATTTTTTTTCTAATGTACTACAAAGTCTTCCTTTCTCTCCACATGTGGAGAGTGATTACCAGTCGACTTGATACCTTTGGATCATCATATTGATTGAGCCTGGGTTCACACTACTGCGGGAATGAAATCGTGCGAGTTCAGCTGAAATCACACAATTTCATTCCCACATGTCAGTCCAACAATTTCAGAGACATCTGTGCAGTTTCCTGCACGTATGTCTAGGAAATCTCACCTAAAATTGCCAAAAGTAGTACAGAGACTACTTTTGGGAATCGGTGCGGTGCCACAAAGTCGGCGTCGCACCGATTCGGACGGTGTCATTGCAGGCAATAGCCTCTGATTTGGCATGCGATTTGACATGTCAAATCTCATGCCAAATCACATCAACGTGAACCTAGGCTAAGAGTGGAATGGAAAGAGTCTCCCTTTTTGCTGCTGAGCCATTTGGATACATCTCAAGCGAGTGAGATCTCTATAGCTTGAGATCATATATGTTTGGTAAGAGGTGTGCACTATATGTGGTGAAGGCATCCATCGGAGCACTGTTTGTCATGTCTTGTTTATGACACTCAAAAGGAAAAGGGAATGGGGGAAAAATTGGGACTTTGAATGAAGACTTAGCCTGGTAAGGTTATATGCTTTCATTCCTAACATTGTATTAAAAATTGCAGTTAAGCAAATAGGAGAAGATTTGGAACTTTAAATGGAGCACGTGATGGATAACAAGTAAATTGATGGATATTTAAACCTGAGTTTATTGAATGGTACACATTGTAACAAATACATAAAAAAAGGTATTCAAAGTATCAATAATCACAGTGGTCAACAGGGTATTCATCAGATTACAAGTGAATAATCAATACAAATAATTAATATATGGTAGATTGCCCCCATCCATCAAGTTCATTTATGTACACTGAGGTAAGTATTTATAAAACTCTGTGTGGTCAATGACCTCACTGATCCCTTGAGGGTGTTGAGAATGTATGGTATCTATACCGCATGTGGAACAAAGGCACCGTAGTTGGTAGCTCTACGCGTTTCGTGGCTTTAAGCCACTCCTCAAGAGCAATTGCCTGGTGTATCTGTAACAAAAGAATTGGGTAATATAAATGACAATAAATGTCATGGATAAGGAAGGGTGAATGAACCCCCCAAAAAAGGTGAGACTACTCACAAGGTCCGTGTACAGATGGTACAGCGTTGGGGCAGAAAGAATGCCCAAGGCATCATGGTTGGGAGCTGTGGAAAGGAGGTGCAGCCGCAACAGCCGGCAGTGGCAGCGCCCCAGGCGGGTACATGCATCACAGGGTGAGATGGTGGATGAATCCGCTGTGGGGTGTCAATAGTTGATTGGTATGGTAAGTAGTGCTAGGTGGTGGGTGTCAGTTGGGAATGGGAAAGAGAGGAAGGTGTTTATGACACTGATATGCACTGGATATTCATCACACGATTAAGTCCTTCTGTTTGGATGTATACACATGAAGTTTCACTTATGAACTTTTTTTTCTAATTTTAAGTACAATTTAATGTATTCCTTATTTTATTTTTGGATCACATTAACTATATTGATTTAAGTACATTAGTTATTTCAGTTTATTCACTTATGGTTTGGATAATTAGAGGAGCGCACCAGTTTACTTGTTTTACTTTTTATGAGCTTTGTGTTCAGACTCACTAGGGTACAGCTCTCTTAACTCTTCAAATCATTTACTGTATTAATTGATCACACTTATTTGAATAGAGAGGTAGTGGGATAGGCACAGAATATTTTTACGATATATGAACCTAGTTATTACTTAGTAAATGTAGTGGTGACATCATCACTTTGCTGCACATAGCTTGTGCAGATAGAAGAGCTTGGGGAGGGACCCACTATAGGCTGCCTGTAGAAAACTGCAGGTGGGGACGGATACAAGACCAGTCACCCTGCACAAGGAGAACAGCACTGACCAGTCTGTATCCCAGGAAGCTCCTGCAAACGTACACAGGCCCTTGTACTTTGACAATATTTGCTTATTTCCGAGTTCTTTTTTCTAGTTTACAAATTCCATTTTAATCATTTTCCAAAACGTCCAACGCTTTACTATATTTTTATGATGGTTTTAGCAAAATTATATGTAATATTTTTTTCAAGTTTTCGGTTCACAAAGCGTTTGCTTTGCTATTGAGTGTTTTAGTCTACTACTGTGTTATAATGCACATTCAAAGCCAATGCTACTAAGCCAGCCATCTGCATTATAAAACTGGAAATCCTTTTGAGGCAACCTCACTATTGTTTTGGGTTAAGAGTTTATTGCTCCTTTTTTATTCTCTGAATGCTTCCATTTGTACAGATTTTATTTTATGACCAGAGTTCTGTCTATATTGTTTGTTTGGCTTGGATTTATATTCAGGATAGTCATTGCTACTGAAAACAAGAACAATTACATTTGCAAAAGAAGGTGAGAGAGATAATTAAGAAGAGGGCAGCTTTCTCTCATACATCATCAAGAATTTAGCAAGTATCGCTTTGAGTTAACAGTCAATTTAATTTTCACATTTATAATGATTTTCATTAACACCTCGCTAAATCCCATAATCACATCACAAATAATGTGCTTTTTAAACAATAGCTTGGGAAGATAATTGTATGAGCTTCAGGAATGTTACCCAATAAGTAGAGCAAACATGAATTCCATCTACAGAAAATTGCAGAACAGCTGTGAGGATTTAAAAAAGGAGAGAAAATAAAAATTTGTCATTGTGGGATAATTCATTTTAAAGACAGCAATTTATGATTAACAGGGAGTTTTTAAACAGGTGATACTGCTTGGAAGTTATGAGGATTTCCTTTAGACATTAAGCTTTATTTAACCACTTCAGCCCCGGAGGAATTTCCCAGGTTAGGACCAGAGCACTTTTTGCGATTCTGCACTGCGTCGCTTTAACTGACAATTGCGCGGTCGTGCGACGTTGTACCCAAACGAAATTTGCATCCTTTTTTTCCCCCCACAAATAGAGCTTTCTTTTGGTGGTATTTGATCCCCTCTGCGTCATTTCTGATCACCGCTATAAACAAAAGAAGAGCGACAATTTTGCAAAAAAAACCCCAAATCTCTTACTTTTTGCTAAAATAAAAATCCAAAAAAAAAAATATAAAAAAACATTTTTTTTCACTGGTTTTGGCTGATTTATATTCTTCCTCATATTTGTGATAAAGAATTTGCAATCGGAGTTTATTGATTGGTTTGCGCAAAAGTGGCCGTGTTTACGGAAGGTGAGAATTCATTTCTGGGGTTTTTTTTTTTTTTTTATTTTTTACTAGTAATGTCGGCGATCTGCGATTTTTAGCGGTACTGCGATATTGCAGCAGACATGTCGGACATTTTTGACACTTTTTTGGGACCAATGACATTTATACAGCGATCAGAAATTTAAATGTCCATTGAATACTGTATAAATGTCATTGGCAGTGAAGGGGTTAACCTGCAGGGGGAGATTTAGGGGTTAACTATGTTCCCTGGGTGTGTTCTAACTGTGGGGGGACTGGGCTACCATGGGCATGAGAAATCTAACTGATCCCAGTGACAGGGATCAGTATATCTCCCATGCCCCCACTAACAGAGCGGGGAACCGCCGTGTTTACATCGGCGGTTCCCCGTTCTTTGCCTGTGGCCGCTCATCGTGGCTCGCCGGCAGACATTGGGCCCGCCCGAGCCGCGGGCACACTCCTCAGGAGTGTGGCGGGCACGCGCAGCGTCCACACTGCCGCCGTAAATAGATGGTAGGCAGTGTGGAACTGGTTAAGAAAAAAGGAGGAGGCTGTCAATTGAAGCCTGTCATATGGTGTTGCCATTTTACAGACCTTAAAATAGACTCAAGGCCACTGCCAAAGTGGGGAATCCCTGGTTGTCACCAGGGTCACTATAACTAGTGTCCCCATTGGAAGATAACCCCTCTATTACTGTTCTGGGGGCAATTCAAAATGTGGGATTTTCCTTTACTTTGACTTTCCGTGATAACAGTAAACATGACAAATACAGAAAGTAAATCTCCCTAACGGAGGCACAGACAGCAAAAAAGACATGCCAGATGTTCTAATTCCTCTTCACTCTATCCAAAACTAAAAAAAAATAGTTTCCTTTATACTATACAACTACTATACAATAAGTGCATCTAGGCCAGATGGACCAAAGGAACATTTTTGTTGGCCTGTACAATGCAGCCACAAACCCTATCATTTGAATGTAACCTGTTCTGTTCTTTCGTAGTTACATAGTTAGTCAGGTTGAAAAGAGACACACGTTCATCTAGTTCAACCAAAAAAAAAAAAATTGAAAAATTATATATAACCATACAATCCCATATACAATCCTTCACCCACAGTTGATCCAGAGGAAGGCAAACCCCCCCTAGCAAAGCATGATCCAATTTGCTATAGCGGGGGAAAAAATTCCTTCCTGATCTCCTGAGAGGCAATCGGATTGACCCTGGATCAACTTTACCTAAAAATGTTAGTGCTTAGTTATATTATTATTGCTTTTTTAAAGCAATCTACCGTGCTGGCCAAAACCACCTCTGGAGGGAGTCTATTCCACATTTTCACAGCTCTAACTGTGAAGAAACCTTTCCGAATTTGGAGATGAAATCTTTTTTCCTCTAGACGTAAAGAGTGCCCCCTTGTCCTTTGTGATGATCTTAAAGTAAATAACTCCACACCAAGTTCACTATATGAACCACTTATGTATTTGTACATGTTGATCATATCTCCCCTTATTCGCCTCTTCTCAAGAGAGAATACATTTAGTTCCTCTAATCTTTCCACATAGCTTAGCTCCTCCATGCCTCTTATTAGTTTGGTTGCCCTTCTCTGCACTTTCTCCAGTTCCCCAATATCCTTTTTGAGAACTGGTGCCAAAAAACTGAACTGCATATTCCAGATGAGGTCTTACTAATGATTTGTACAGAGGCAAAATGATGTCTCTATCTTTGGAGTCCATACCTCTCTTAATTCAAGAAAGGATTTTGCTTGCTTTGGAAACTGCAGCTTGGCATTGCATGCTATTATTAAGCTTATGATCTACCAAAATCCCGAGATCCTTCTCCACTATGGATTCCCCCATTTGTACCCCCCTACTATGTATGATGCATGCACATTCTTAGCCCCCAAATGCATAACTTTCCATTTATCAACATTAAACCTCATTTGCCACATAATCACCCAATTAGACAGTGCATTGAGGTCTGCTTGTAAGTTGGAGACATCCCATAAGGACGTTATTTCATTGCATAGCTTGGTGTCATCTGCAAACACTGAAAGGGTACTTTTAATCCTAGACCCTATATCATTTATAAATATATTGAAAAGTAAGGGTCCCAACACTGAACCTTGGGGTACACCACTGATAACCTTAGACCATTCAGAGTAAGGGCACAGTATTTACTATAACAGACAAGATTGTACCAAAAAGACATGGTTATTTTAGCAGCAGGAGGGGAGTGCCGGGGACCGATCTGAGGGGACAGGCAGGGAGGGAGGGAGAAGAGAGGACAGAGGTGATCTGTAGATGACAGAGGCATGTAAACTGACCAGGGTGTCATGGCTCAGCAGCCGTGATAAACCGTGGTCAGTTTACAGGGGGGAGGGCAGAACCAGGCAGGATCAGTCAGATATTTCAGGTGATACAAGGTACCAATTGACACAGCACAAGCACTGCGCTGTTATACATGCTTTACAGGAACAGGATCCCTTTTTATTTTCTTTTAGGGTTACAAACACTTTAACTGGGGGTATCCATAACTCCCCCAAAGGGTCTCACAGCAGACGTTATCCACTTTTAGACAAGATACTGCTTGTCGAAACCTTGGATTGAGCCACATAGAGGGAGCGAGTAAGTAGGATGAGTCCCTTCTTTTACTCATTCACTTGCGTGTAAATTTAAGGTTTAGCTATTGAGTTCTGTAAACAAAGGGATTTTTTTAAGCAGGGGTAAAGACAAACTGGGAAACAGGTGCATAGAAACCTAAAGTTCCCCCTGTCTCAAAAAATGAGACTGCCTACTAAAAATATGTATTCATTTATTTTTACACAAGTTAAACAAAGCTATGGTGCTGTTACAGAGCTTTTTGGTGTGAAGAGTGTGACATTGTGGTGTGAGAGGGAGAGTAGTAGCAACAAACCGGACCCCCTGACAGAGAGGCAACGGGCGACCTGGGAGACCAGAAGCAAAGAAGGAGTAGATGGCAAACAGCAGACCAGACACCCCCTCCCCCAGTGACTGAGAATGGCAGCGGGGTACTGAGAGCGGAGGCAGGAGCGGGGCATCGTGGTGAGGAACGGCATTAGCTGGTGACAGCAGACCGAACCCTCCCCGTGACCGAAAAAGGCAGCGGGATATTGAGAGCAGCGGCTTGAGCAGGGCATCGTGGTGAAGATCGGGAGTAGCTGGTGACAGTAGACCGGACCCCCCTCCCCCTGTGACCGAGAAATGCAGCGAGGTACTGAGAGCGTGTGAGGCGATAGGTGAATAAAGCTACAGAGCGGAGGGAGAGTGGGAGACAGGCTGGGGAGGCAGCAGGACTGAAGTTCACTGACTGACTGCTGCGAGTGTGAGTGTCAGATTACAAGAGGCGGCTGCACAGAGAGACAAAAATATTAAAGAACTGACTGACAGTGTATGTGAGTACCTGAGTGTTGTGAGTACCTGAGTGTTGTGAGTACCTGAGTGTGATGAGTACCTGTGTGTTGTGAGTACCTGAGTGTTGTGAGTACCTGAGTGTGATGAGTACCTGTGTGTTGTGAGTACCTGTGTGTTGTGAGTACCTGTGTGTTGTGAGTACCTGTGTGTTGCGAGTACCTGAGTGTTGTGAGTACCTGAGTATTGTGAATACCTGTGTGTTAAGAGTACCTGTGTGTTGTGTGTGAGTACCTGAGTGCCGCGTGATCGGTGTACCGTAGGACACATATACTGTAAGTGCCCGGGGGTAGGGAGGATACGTGTACTGTGAGGATACGTGTACTGTGAGTGCCCGGGAGCTGTAGGGACACATGTACCGGGAGTGGCCAGGGGCTGTGAGGACAGGTGTACTGTGAGTGCCTGGGGGCTGTGAGGACACATGTACTGTAAGTGCCCAGTGGCTGTGAGGACACGTGCACTGTGAGGACACGTGTACTGTGAGTGCCCAGCAGCTGTAGGGACACGTGTACTGTAAGTGCCCAGGGGGCTGTGAGGACACGCGTACTGTGAGTGCCCGGGAGACTGTGAGGACATGTGTACTGTAAGTGCCTGGGGGCTGTGAAGACATGTGTACTGTGAGTGCCCGGGAGACTGTGAGGACATGTGTACTGTAAGTGCCTGGGGGCTGTGAAGACATGTGTACTGTGAGTGCCTGGGGGCTGTGAAGACATGTGTACTGTGAGTGCCTGGGGGCTGTGAAGACAAGTGTACTGTAAGTGCCTGGGGGCTGTGAAGACATGTGTACTGTGAGTGCCTGGGGGCTGTGAGGAAACGTGTACTGTGTGTGCCTGGGGGCTGTGAGGACGCATGTACTGTGAGAATGTGTGTGCTGTGAGTGCCTGGGGGCTGTGAGGACAGGTGTACTGTAAGGACACGTGTGCTGTGAGTCCTGTGCGTTGTGAGTCCCCGGTGCTGTGAACATTAGAGTTAGGAAGCTAGCTGTTAGCTAATCGGACAGAGTATAAATACCAGTCCCAGGGGCGTAATGATAGGGGTTGCAATTGCAACCGGGTCCCATAGTCAAGGTGGCCCGTGTGCCTCCCTTGTACACCTGAATAGGAGGGATGGCAGGGGTGGCATTTAGAGGACCCAATCTCCTCCATTTTCCTCTATCCAGTTTACTTGTCTTCTGCTGTTTCCAGGGGTCCCCCCCCCCCCCCTCCTCTCTCCTGCCAGCTGCTGTAGAAGATGTGTCATGATGGAGAGATGGGAATGAACAGAGTCAGTGATTGATACCAATTGATCCATTCATAATGGAAGCATAGTAAACTGTTTTTACGATACTTCAGTTTCTGAATGAATGGGAGGCTCGGTGCACAGCTATTCCTGTCCATTCATTCTGTGCAGCTGAGGCTACACAGATGGAAATTGAGAGCTGAGGTTTTTTAAGACCCCTGATATCTCATCAAAGCCTCCCAACAGAGCTCCTAAAAAAATTGTAAAAATAAAATTAAATGGTAAAAAAAAAATAATAAAATTAAAATAAAAATGAAAAACTACTGACACCAGTGAGGGAACTATCAGGATTGCAAAGGTTGCATTTGTGACCAGGCCCTGGCATTTCACCACCATGGGAAGGCCTGAAGATGGCAGAAAGGGGGCCTGCTGCAGAACTTGTGAAAGTGCCCCACTGTGGTACCGTAATAAAGGGGTCCGCGATAGGAGTAAAGGGCCCCAGGATCAGTGGGAAGAGAGAAGGGCCCTGGTCAGGGGTCAGGGGGGCCCCTTCATAATTTCTTGCACCGGGGCCCTGAAGGTTCTAGTTACGCCTCTGCCCTGTCCCTACTTAATTAGTGGGTATGATGCCCGGCGGGCTTGGAGACGCTACTCGGTGTACATCTTGTGGCATGTATGCGTTCCTTGATCAAGGGCGAATAATGCTGTGCAAAATGTAAGCACGTTGTTTCCCTGGAAGCTCAGGTTCTGAATCTAGGGAAGCAGCTGTCAACACTGAGAAAACTCTCCATACTAAAGGAGAGTTGGGATCGTACCCGGCAGGTGGCGGCAGGGGCCAGCACAGAGGCGGGTGGAGACAAAGAGGTGCAGGCACCAGAAAAGAGTAGTTGGGTGACAGTTAGGAAGGGTAGAAGGGAAGGAGTAAGGGAGGCTGATCCTGAGCTGGAACATCCCAATAAGTATGCCCCATTGTATGACATTGTGGAAACCAGTCAGGGACCAGCATCGCTGGAGCAGAGTGGCGCCCCTAGCTGCCAGGGGAGTAACTCCTCCAGCGAAGGCGGGGATGAAGCCAGGGGAAAAGAAAGACAGGTTCTGGTGGTAGGGGACTCAATTCTTAGAAACACAGTAAGGGCAATCTGTCACAAAGACCTGAATGGACGAATTGTATGCGGTTTACTGGGCACTCGGGTTCGGCACATCACGGATCTGGTGGACAGATTACTGGGAGGGGCTGGGGAAGACCTGGCTGTCATGGTGCATGTTGGCACCAATGACAAATTTAGAGGAAAGTGGAGTGTCCTAAAAAAAAGATTTCAGGGACCTAGGAGTAAAATTGAAGATTAGGACCTCCAAGGTAGCATTCTCAGAAATACTACTGGTACCTCGAGCCACACCAGAGAGGCAGCGGGAGATTAGGGAAGTTAACAAGTGGCTGAGGAGCTGGTGTAGAAAGGAGGGTTTCAGGTTCCTGGAGAACTGGGCTGACTTTGCAACGAGCTCTTTTGAAAGGGACGGACCTTCTACACCTAAATGGGGAAAGTGCAGACTGGCTGGAAATGAGGATGGATGACAAGTTAGAGGGGCTCTTAAACTAGGCAATGGGGGAGGGTCCAGACTTAGAAATAGCCAGAGTGGAAGATAGTTCAGAGGGTAGTATTGGGGGCAGCAGTGGTAGGCGAATGAAGAACCTAACCCAAGGTAATTAGTGTAACTAGTCCTATCTGCAACCGAGGAATAACCAACAAGAAATCAGTAGGCATCCGGACAAAACTACGTGGCTTGTTCACTAATGCCAGGAGTCTGGTGGACAAGATGGGAGAACTAGAGCTGCTACTGTACGAAGAGGAGTTACATTTTGTGGGAATTTCAGAGACTTTGTTTAACAGCTCTCATGATTGGCTGGCTACCATCCAGGGGTATTCCCTATATCGCAGGGATAGGGAGGGCAAAAAAGGGGAGGGGTATGCCCGTATATTAAATTAAGTAAATGTGAGAGATGACATTACTAGTGGATCAAGGGAGGAGGTTGAATCCTTATGGGTAGAGTTACAAAGGGAAGATATCAAGCGTAAAGTAATACTGGGAATATGCTACAGGTCTCCTAGGCAGAGGGAAGAGGGGGAGGCGGACCTCCTATCACAATTTGGAATTGCAGCAAAGATGGGAAGTGTAATTATAATGGGGGATTTTAATTATCCAGATATAGACTGGGTGGAAGGTACTGCGCACTGAGCTAAGGCTTTCCATTTTCTTAAATGTCTTGCAGGACAATTTCATGGGTCAGATGGTAAATGCACCAACAAGAAAAAAAGCATCATTAGACCTTCTAATTACTAACGACACAAACCTGATCACAGATGTGGAAGTAAGGTGCAATCTAGGAAATAGCGATCACAGGTCAATTGGTTTCAGTATAAATCACACAAATAGGAAACAGAAGGGGAATACAAAGACACTGAATTTTAAAAGAGCCAACTTCCATAAACTACGTCCCTTTCTGGGAGATGTTAGTTGGGATAAAATTCTAGGAACAATGAACGAGGAGGAAAAATGGGAGTGCTTCAAGAACACACTAAACAAAGATATTAGCCAGTGTATCCCGATGGGAAATAAATTTAAAAGAGCTAATAAAAGACCATGGTGGCTTAACTCTGACGTAAAAGCACACATAAAAACAAAGGAGAAGGCTTTCAAAAAATACAAGGCTGAGGGGTCTCTGTCAGCATTCCATCTTTATAAGATATGCAATAAGGAATGTAAGGGTGCAATCAGGGCGGCTAAGATAGAACATGAAAGACACATAGCTGAGGGGAGTAAAAAGAATCCTTTAAGTATGTAAATAGTAAAAGAGGGAGTTCAGATCATATTGGCCCCATAAAGAATGATGAAGGGAATCTGGTTACAAAGGATGGAGAGATGGCAAAGGTGTTAAACCCATTTTTCTCCTCAGTATTCACGAAGGAAATGGGGGCTCAAGTATCCAAAACTACAATGTTGGCCCTCACGACACATCAAATTAAGCACCCTTGTGGCTGGCTGAGGATACAATTAGGAATAGACTTGAAAAGCTTTATAAAATGTTAATAAGTCACCGGGACCAGATGTCTTGCACCTGAGGGTCCTTAAAGAAATTGCCAGACCATTGTACCTAATTTTTAAGAACAGTCTATTGATTGGCATGGTACCAGATGATTGGAGAAAAGCCAATGTAGCACCAATATATAAAACAAGGACCAAGATACATCCCTGGAAACTACATGCCAGTTAGCTTAACATCAATAATATGCAAGCTCTTAGAGGGAATAATAAGGGATTATATACAAGATTATTGTAACAAAAACTGTATCATTAGCGGTAATCAGCATGGTTTCATGAAGAATTGTTCTTGCCAAACCAATCTATTAACCTTCTATGAGGAAGTGAGTTGCCATCTGGATAAAGGAAGGCCCGTAGATGTGGTGTATCTAGATATTGCAAAAGCATTTGATGCAGTTCCCCATAAACGTTTACTGTACAAACTAAGGTCTGTCGGCATGGATCAAAGGGGGAGTACATGGATTGAAAACTGGTTACAAGGATGAGTCCAGAGGGCAGGGATAAATAGGGAGCACTCAGAATGGTCTGGTGTGGAAAGTGTGGATCCCCAGGTCCTGGGACCAATCCTGTTCAATTTATTCATAAACGGTCAGGAGGATGGGGTAAATAACTCAATCTCAATATTTGGGGATGATAAGTGGCAAATGAGGTTTAATGTTGAGAAATGTAAAATAATGCATAATAATGTGAGGATGTGGAATTCTCTTCCACAAACAGTGGTTTCAGCTGGGAGCATAGATAATTTCAAAAACTATATATGGGCACCTAAGGGACCACAACATTGAGGGATATACAATGTAATGTAATACTGACATAAAAGCAAACATATAGGTTGGATTTGATGGACTTGTGTCTTTTTTCAACCTCACTAACTATTGTATGTAACTATGCAACTAAATATATTTTTAAGAATTTAATTTTTTACCCATGTCAATAATAAGCAAGAAAGATATGTAAAACAAACACCCACTACACAATCACGTTATCAAAGCAACTTTACAATATTTTTTAGGAGCCCCCATTGGCTCCTTTCAGGCCCCTTACCTGAAATTTTAATGGATATAATTTCAAATTTTTATTCCACTAAACCATTCTTGAAGTGTACATAAAACTCAACAGCTAAAAACAGTTTCTTTGTTTAAAAAGGTCATGCTATTTGCCAGAAAGGCTATTATTTTAATGCAGAATATACAATAAAACAAACGTAACTAAAGGAAATTTAACAGCTGTTCATAAATTGTATTTCAATCTCAGGGGCAAAATGTAAAAAAAAACACATCAAAGAGGTCAGATGTGATTACCTTGGCCATTGGCAAATGGGTGTCACAGACCTATTGTCACACCACCCCTTGCTATTATACTACATCTATTAATGGCAGTGATAATGGAAATTAAAAAAAAAAACCTCTTAGCATTCAGATACCTTATGAATAAGTCAATTTTCTGGAGTGATTTTCTGCAAAGTCACAGTAGCTTTACGGCTTTAGATGTTTAAATCATGATGGAATTTGTACAGGTGTGGAAAGTTCTATTTGAGATAAAGTTGGGATTAGTTTAGCATTATATATACCGCAATTTCCATACTGACACCCTGAACATTATCTTTATACAACACTGGCTTGAGATAAGAAACATACAGCTCTGTGCTGGCTCTCAAGCAAGGCCTCATAGCGTGATAAAGAATATATTTCACTGTCTGGTTGTTAGCCTAGCTCGATTGGATGTCTTAAGTAGTATTTTCTTCTGCGGTAAAAAAAAATTGAATGTTAGTGACAACACTTTCACTTGTCTCCATTTCAAGTAGTGAAGTTTAACTTGTTCCCCTCTATAAATCCTCACTTCTTCAATCATCTCCTCCACTTCAACCAGGCAGCACTCCAGAAAGCTGCTTTTGATTATGAAATGAGAGGATGGATGGAACATTCTTCACGATGCAATGCGGATTCTGCTAGATGCTAGATAGGGCGAGATAAATAATGCTGAGAGCTGAATGTGGGGAAACTTCTAATTACACAAGATTTAGATAAAGAAATGGGTAATTGAAGGCATAATGGAAATGAAGGTCTTCCATAAAAAACAGAGGCTGTAAACTGTTAACAGGCAAGGAAAAAGGAATATAATGTATATAATATAATATAAAAAATATAAAACTACTACTAGCTGGCTATCAGGTTGCATTTTTATTTATTTTGTGTTAATGTTAACATTAACACTAGAAAATGTTACCTACTTATTGAATGGGGTGGAATTCGGAAGTGCTAGTGGTACAGTTAATTTTTGTTTATGACTATGCCAATACTGTGATGATTATCAATTTGGAGTATATAGCATTTAGAATGTTTAGAGTGAAGCCACATGTAGTGTTCAGTCTGCATAGCATACAAGCTAGCACAGTCTGGAAGTTTGTTTTTATTATGTTATGGGTCATGTTCAGCCAGTGGCGGCCAGTGGGGGAGGGTTGCGGCAAACAAACCTGTCCCCCTCACTTGCACTACCGCGAACCCCCCCCCCCCACAGCGGGAGACGAACTGGAAGGTGGCGATCAGTGGCTTTACCTTAGGCTGCTCCTCGTTCCAGCTTGCTGAGGGGCTGTTGCTTCTCCTCCTGGCTAAACAGGTAGTGGGTCCTGAGACCTGATTGGCCGGGAGTCTTAAGACTCCCTGGCCAATCGGGTCTCAGAACCTGCTTCCTGAATGGCCGGGAGGAGAAGCAGGAAGACATTATCGAATATTAATTCTCTAATATCACACAACTGGGTGGGCTCAGGGTGCAGTGCTCTGCACGCTGAGCTCACCCATTTTTGAAGCCAATTAGAGCCTCAGGCTCTAATCATGTGCTTAAAAAAAACCCATAGAAATCCATACATCTGGTGCCCTGCATGTCGATTAGGGGCCGGGCGCATGGATTAAGGGGACGGTGCCCCTGCGCCCTTAATGGATGGGCCGTCGCTGTGTTCAGCTATGGCGTGGGTCATGTTTTCTATGATCATTTGTAATGGCCTTGAAACAGGGGCCATGGCACTTGCCTTGATCAGTATCTGGTCTTTGCTAATCTTTAGCTATGATATAGAAAATATAATCAAGCTAGACTTATCTCTGGGGGTCCCTATATAATTTTCTTTATTGAAGATGAAGGCATTGAGGAGACTTAGGACACCAGTAGTAGGTTAAGGCACTCTCTATGGTGAGTAGTGGGTGGGCCCTGTGCACTCTACTATGTAGCTGTCCACTCCAGAACAATCCCTCAATGGTGCCTCTAGTAGTCATATCATGCATACCAGACAATACAGTCACTGGCTCTTTTGAAAAAAAAGTAAGCTACCTGGTAAGACTAGGTTTTATTTGTTGATATTGCTACATTAAATAAAAATATAAAATAAAACAGAGCAGTACAACAGTAAAAAGGAATTAAATATAACAAACTGACATTCATTATACTATGGGGGAGTCTTGCGGGATACAAGCAACCTACAGGGGAAAAAAAACAAAATCCTAGCTCAAACAAAGATAAAGTGATGGTATCTCAGTGGCCATAAAAGGTCCCAGCTGGCGCTAAATATTCACTGCTGGTTGGCATAACTGGCACCTCCCTGAAAAGTGCAAACAAAACAAAACTGCAAAAGCTGGGGTTTTACATATTAGGGAAGGCAGAAGATAGGATATGGTGCAATACTGAATGCTGTGATGTTATAAAGCAACTTCCACAATAATGGCCAGTGCTCATGCATGTTGAGAGTCTATCATTTTGTTTGCAGCTCAGGTAAGATGCTGGGAGATATAGATGGCAAGTTTTTTTAATATATTTTATTTATATATAAAATATGTAAAAAACAAAATACTAGATTAGGGTACATTCCACCCTGTACTATGACCCAGCGCATAAATATACTGCATTACAATACAGTTCCAATCGCACAGTAAATTACGTTCACTTAGCTGTATGATGCCTAACGTGTTGTGTGGAGTTCCCTGAACCATCACGTCATGCATGATGCCACTTTGCCCCAAAAAAGCATTGTGCGGCCTCTGTGGTACCATCAAAGATTCTAGTAGTGCCATGTCGGGTGTTAGACCCCTGCTGTACATGTCCTAATGCCACCACAACTAAAGCAAACAGGTCAAAAACATTAGAGCACTTTGTCTAAGGGCAAAACTTTTTAACAAGAAGGGGTTAGCACCCCTTTTAGTCTTTGTTTGCTGTCTGTGTCCCCACTATGGACATCTAAACTTTAATTTCCTCCTGGTGACCACTGTCACCAGAACTGAATGTTAGGGGAAATTAAACATTTTAATTTTGTCACCAGAACAGGAATACAGGGAAAATTTTCCAATGAAGACCTGCTGAGGATATTTATGTCACTAAAGGTACAATATTTCCTCTCACTTCCTGCTTTGTCTGCATAACAGGAAGTGAAGGAAATCTCCAGAATGTGTTTTAACCATTTGCTGCTTTATAAAAGAAAAAAAAAAGACTTTTTCACTTTAGATATACAGGGTGGGCCATTTATATGGATACACCTTAATAAAATGGGAATGGTTGGTGATATTAACTTCCTGTTTGTGGCACATTAGTATATGTGAGGGGGGAAACTTTTCAAGATTAGTGGTGACCATGGCGGCCATTTTGAAGTTGGCCATTTTGAATCCAACTTTTGTTTTTTCAATAGGAAGAGGGTCTTCTGACCACTTATAAAATGTGTTCAATGTGCTGCCCATTGTGTTGGATTGTCAATGCAACCCTCTTCTCCCACTCTTCACACACTGATAGCAACACCCAGATCGGTGCACTGAATTTGCAGAATGGGCAAAACAAAAATTGGAACAGTACCCTCAGTTTACGCAGAAGATTTTGTTCAGTGATGAGGCAAACTTTTATATGAATGGTGAAGTTAACAAACAAAACCACCGCTATTGGTATGACACTAACCCACATTGGATAGATCCCTCCAAGACTCTTGGAACCAAAAAATTGATGGTATGGTGTGGTATATGGGGTACAAAGATAGTGGGGCCATGCTTCATCAATGGAAACCTCCAGGCCACTGGATATTCGAAATTGCTACATGATGATGTGTTTCCCTCTTTATGCACTGAAGCTGGCACGTTCCCTGAGTTTTTCCAGCAAGATGGTGCACCACCACATTATGGAGCACTCCTAGATGAACAGTTTCCTGGAAACTGGATTGGTCATCGTGGGCCAGTTGAATGGCCCCCAAGGTCTCCCGATCTGACCCCCTTAGACTTTTATCTTTGGGGTCGTCTGAAGGCAATTTTCTATGCTGTGAAGATACGAGATGTGCAGCACCTGAAACTACGGATACTGGAAGCCTGTGCTAGCATTTCTCCTGCAGTGTTGCTATCAGTGTGTGAAGAGTGGGAGAAGAGGGTTGCATTGACAATCCAACACAATGGGCAGCACATTGAACACATTTTATAAGTGGTCAGAAACTTGTAAATAACTCATGAAAGTATAAAGTTACGTTAAAACCAAGCACACCATTGTTTTTCTTGTGAAATTCCCAATAAGTTTGATGTGTCACATGACCCTCTTCCTATTGAAAAAACAAAAGTTGGATTCAAAATGGCCGACTTTAAAATGGCCGCCATGGTCACTACCCATCTTGAAAAGTTTCCCCCCTCACATATACTAATGTGCCACAAACAGGAAGTTAATATCACCAACCATTCCCATTTTATTAAGGTGTATCCATATAAATGGCCCACCCTGTACTTTGTGTGTGATGGGTGAGGATGACAGTTGGGCCTGCCAGGCTCTAGGCACCCATCTAGTTGTTTAGAGGATGATCCAGTCCTAACTGCACGTATTTAGTTCAGAGAATGAGCTACAAGGCTTAAGACCAGATTTTCAATTCAGAGCAGTAAGTTATGCAAAGTATATAAGAAAAACCCAGTTGAAGAGCGTGCTTCTTATTCTTAATATACTTTTTATCTTTCAAAGCAGCCTTTGGAAAGCACATTCACAATTTGCTGAGTAGCTGATCCTTGTTATCTTCTTCAATATAATACGTCAGAACACTGCACTGCGAATTCAAAACACTTTTACCGGCATTACAATGCCTATGAAAGACTGTCTTGTATGAAAAATGACTTTTTGTATTGTCTCTGAACACAAGCAAATGATTGCTTTAGTCAGGACCAACCATTGAGGGCCTGGTATGCCGAATTTATGCCATTCTGCCCTGCCAAATGCTATATCCAGATTGCTATTATGTCTTTTTATCTAGTCAGCGGTGTAAACAGATACTATATAGCCAGATACAACAGAAGGCTGTTTTTCGGGATATCTATTAGATTAACAAAGAAATGTTTTATGTTGAATTTGCAGGGAGTGACAGTTTGAATTTAGAAAGGTAATCTTTGAAAGTATAATGGCTTAACTTTTTTTTTTGTTGTAGTCTTCTGAATATCTTATGCCAGACTGTTTTATGTTTTCTGTAGACTGTTTTATGTAATAACAGTCGGGGATGTGGTGCATCAAATTTATGAGGTCAGCCATTATTCATATTATGCATTCCATCTCAACTATAGATGGCATTTTAGAAGAATAAGCATAATATACAAGAAAAAGATTTGCTGAAGTTGTGGTGAAGACTTGTGAATAATACAGAGCAATGTGTTTGAAGTGATTTGTACTGTCTGTGGCTTATTTATCATTCTTTTGCATTGGTTCTTAACCAAACATGAACCATAACCTGTTGCTGTAGGTTTGTTGGTTTGATGTTTTGAAGGACAATAGCTAGATCATTCATCTCACTACACTGTGAGTATTAGACAGTTTTGGCTTGTAATTTCTAGATGTATGGGGCTCTTTAATAAGACAGTAAAGCGAATACTAAGGGGACATACTAAAGCCTAGTACACACAGGCCGAATGTTGGGCAGCTGGTTCAATAGAAACCGGCCTACATTTGGCCCATGTGTACTACAGCCGGTTTGACAGAAGTCGGCTGTTTGGCCGGCTTCTGTCAAACAGGTCTATCAGTGATTTTTTCAGCTTTTATTAGTGTTATATTACTGGCATTTTTGCACATTTTTTTTCTTTTCCTCAATTAATCGAAAACGTCCAAAAACGTTGGGGACCGGCGTTTTTGCGCCTTTTTGAGCATTGAGCATTTTTACAGCTGAAAAATGTCTCTCAGAACCCACTGGCCTTGGGTTTTTTTTACAGCTCAAAAATGTCAAAAAAGAGTTTATTGACTGTAGAAAAAAAAGTCTGCAGCTAAAAACAGCTACTGTAAAACAGTCAGAAAAACGTCCTGTGTGCATGAGGCCTTAGTGTGTACTAGGCTTTAGAAACCAGGCATAATTCAGATTTCTGCAGCCAGCTCACTTAAGAGATAAGTTAAGAGATAATCTATGATCTGGTTAAGTGGGCTACTGCATTTTCGGGAGTTGATTTACTAAAGGCAGATAGGCTGTTCACTTTGCAAGGGAAGTTGCTCTATGCAAGGGAATCAGCTCTAAAATGAATAAGGTTAAGCCCTGCTGACATCCATCATCCAATCATTTGCAAGCAAAAATGCTGTTTTTTTTCCCTATCACAAGATTGAATATAATTTTTGCAATGTAAAACGTCACCCCATTCCTTAACCTCTGGGGAAAGTTCCCTTGCAAAGTGATCAACCTATCTGCATTTAGAAAAATCAATTGATGGTTATGCTGTTATGTCTCTTCTAACTTCAGACATCTTAACCAGTTCATTATTCAATAGGTAGTTAGCTTGAGTTTGTTACTTATCAGGTAGTTAACTCAAGTCCTGGTCCTGTGACCTCCTCTTAGAGTCCTTACATGCTCCAGACCAGTGGCGGCCGCTCCATTAGGGGCACAGGGGCACCGCGCCCCTAATCCATACACCCGGCCCCTAATCTATATGCAGGGCGTCAGACGCATGGATTTCAATGGGTTTTTTTTTAAGCACATGATCAGAGCTTGAGGCTCTAATTGGCTTCAAAAAAGGGTGGGCTCGGGGCGCAGAGCAGGTACATTTTTTAAGTGTAGCTCCAACCAGAAAAAATATTTTTAAGTTTTTTGGATAGCATAGGGAAGGGTTAACATCCCCGTAACATTTGCTTTGCTGTCTGAGCTCCTGTTCAGAAGATTTCACCTCACTTTCTGTCCCTATAACAATTGGATTTTAAACATTTTGGGTTGTTGTGGAAACAAGGATTGGTGATAGAGCTTCAGTGGAGACATCTTTTTCCCATGAGAACTCTTTCAGGAGTGAATTTCCCTTCCTAAGGGTAGATTTCCTTTCACTTCCTGTTGTCTCCCTCTGTTTGTAAGTAGGAGTCGTTTATAAATTGGATGTTTGTAACCCGGGGACCATCTGTATTTTTAATATGTGTATAACAAACAGATATTCACCTTTAATTTGAGGGGTCTTCAAAAAGTTTACACTCTTTTTATACGTAATAGTGTTTTAATTAGCGTTTTAAAAAAGTGTGAACACTTTTTGCAGAATCCTCGTATGTGTAATATAAAATAGTTTATATAAAATGTGAAGTTTGTGTTTGAGACAATGCTCAAGCTTATTAGCATTAGGATCATACGACCACCACTCTGATAATTCTTATCTACAGAGGGTATAGTGTACCAAGGCATGTAATGTTCTGTGTAATTTGTAAGCAGCAGAACGCAGAGAAGAATGGAAAAAAATAGAAAAATGGAAAAAAAAAAAGATTAGAGGAGGAAAAAAAATCCTCTTGAACCCCAGAATGTTTTTTTATTTGGGGATGCCCTGATTCTGCATATTATAACGTTTAGATTTGGTTTGTATTCTACCCTAATGTATTAAACATAATTTTTTTGGTGGGGGGGGGCAAATAAGACTTTGATTTCCTAGTAAATTTGGAAACATATTTTGTATTTCTTTGATTTTTATTAGAAATAAGTTAGAAATTAGAATAAAATGCCTTTGTTGCATTTTTTTCCCAATGCAACACTTTGTACATCCCCCACAAAACATAATTAAAAAATCTGCTGATTAAAATTATATCACATTAGTATGACTTTTATTTAATGTGTATGTGAATGTGTGCATTTATTCACCTTGCAAAGCTACATTGCTAAATATTCAGGAGAAAAAAAATAGTTTCTGAAAATAGTGTCAAATAAAGATATGATTCAGTTGGGTTGACAAGGGCACAAATTAGCACAATGGTGATGTTTCACAGGTTTGCTATAGCTAAACATTTGAACAACATTGCTTATACTTGATGCTTGCACAGTAAATACAAATGCTATCCAGATTATCTACAATAATTGTTGTGACCTGGGAATTAATTTTAAAGCCAGGATGTCACTATGCTCCTTATTTAAACCCAATGCAGACTTAGTGCCACTTACTGGGCACTTCCCCATATTTCCCAAAAAGCAATGGGACATGTGATAGGTTTAATTGTGTCCTGATACTACTGCTGAGAGGCTTAAAGTGGTTGTAAAGGCAGAAGGATTTTTATCTTAATGCAGTGTATGCATTAAGATAAAAAACCTTCTGTGTGCAGCTGCCCCCCAGCCCTCCTAATACTTACCTGAGCCTCATCTCTTTCCAGCGATGTGCAAAAGTGTCTCGGCTCTCCGGGACTCTCCCTTCTGATTGGTAAAAGTCAGTTACCCAATCAAGAGGGAGAGGGGGCAGGGCCGTACCGGGGCTCTGTGTCTTTGCTCGGGTGCCCTAATAGCCAGCTGCTTGCTGTGTGGGGCACTCGACAGGAAGGAGGGGTCAGGAGCACCAGCAAGAGACCCGAGAAGAGGAGGATCCAGGCAGCTCTGTGCAAACCATTTCACAGAGCAGGTAAGTATAACTTGTTTATTATTTTTGAAGAAAAATAGGGACTTTAACTCATAAGACAATAAGAAAATGGACACATCACTTACAGTACACTCTTTGATAGGCTGCTCACCCAACTATGTTATGTTTGGCCATACTCTTGTGGGCCCTGACCTAAGTGATACAGTGCCCACATAAGAGCTTGAACACACTCTGACTTTTGGGATTTGAGAACAGAAACTATGCCTCTCTGAAGTCCAATAGTTCATTAAAGACCAGTCACAGGTGGATTAAGGAAAGTTGGAAGCACTTTGACTTTTAACTTGAGTACAGAAATGTAGTCTGATGTAAAGGCACACACCAGCAAGGTAAATTGCAAACACTGTGGAAAGATGTTCCTGCAGTTATCACATGATAGCTCATTCCAGGAGATGCCTGGAAACTCCTCAAAACCATTGAAGAACCTATCCATGTTCATCAGCCATAAACATTTTTGCCACCAGAGGTCCAATGGTGGATGTCTCCTCCTCTTTCTCCGTTATATCCAAGTACCCCAAGGAGAAGAAATGATGCCTTACAATATTACCCAACCCAATGGTCACCAATCTCAGGTCTATGCTTCCACTGTGGAGTCCTCTTAAACATCATCCATTAATGCACCTGAAGACAGAAACACACCACCTTTCTGTTGCAATGGAATCAAGACTCAAACCTTGAGGTGCTCCCAGAGACCTAACTTCAAAGGACCCCCTGTACATTTTGTGCAAGATGAATTTAATTGGCTTGCTTGGATGGAGTGTGGGGGATTGCCCATTTACTTTTATCTACTTGGACTCCTTCTCCTTTAACTGCCCAGGCAGGGCTTCCCTCCCTCAGCAGCACGGGGGGGGGGGGTCTAATGTTGCATACATAACTGGGCAGGTGACCTGCAGTCAGGTGTGAGGCCCTCCACTGTGCAAGCTAGCCTGTGGGCAGCTAGTCCAGAGCCTAATAGAATGTAGCTTCTCTAAAAGACCCAGCTACTGGTGGGAGCCCCTGCCCGATTGCCA
>BLSH010418283.1:97062-110642 GCA_018402905.1 Glandirana rugosa | reverse complement strand
CTCATGGGCTCATGGACAGTGGTTGGGAAGACTCATGGTCTCATGGACAGTGGTCGAGTAGTCTCACGGGCTCATGACCTATGGTCAGGTAGACTCATGGACAGTGATCGGGTAGACTCATGGGATCATGAACAGTAATCGGGGGTACTCAGATGGACTGGTATCCAGTACTCGGGCACTCTGATGAGCTGGTGACAGGTACTCTGGTACTCAGAAGGGTTGGTGACAGGTACTCGGGTACTCTGATGGGTTGGGAACATGTGCTCGGGTACTCTGATGGGTTGGTGACAGGTACTCGTGTACTCTGATGGGCTGGTGACAGTTACTCAGGTAATCTGATGGGCTGGTGACAGGTACTCGGGTACTCTGATGGGCTGGTGACAGTTACTCAGGTAATCTGATGGGCTGGTGACAGGTACTCGGGTACTGTGATGGGTTGGTGACAGGTACACAGGTAATCTGATGGGTTGGTGACAGGTACTCGGGTACTCTGATGGTCTGGTGACAGGTACTCGGGCACTCAGATGGGCTAGTGACAGGTACTTGGATACTCACATGGGCTAGTGACAGGTACTAGGGTACTCAGATGGGCTAGTGACAGGTAATCAGATGGACTGGTGACAGGTACTCGGGTACTCTGATGGGCTGGTGACAGGTACTCGGGTACTCGGATGGGCTGGTGACAGGTAGTTGGGTACTCGGATGGGCTGGTGACAGGTACTCAGGTACTCTGATGAGCTGGTGTCAGGTACTTGTGTACTCAGAAGGGTTGGTATTTGGGTACTCAGATGGGTTCGTAAGAGGTACTCGGGTACTCTGATGAGATGGTGTAAGGTTCTCGGGTACTTTGATGGGCAGGTGACAGGTACTCGGGTATTTTGATGGGTAGGTGACAGGTACTCTGATGGACAGGTGACAGTTACTCTGATGGGTAGGTGACAGGTACTTTGATGGACAGGTGACAGTTACTCTGATGGGTATGTGACAGGTACTTTGATGGGGTGGTGACAGGTACTCTTTACTACTGGGGGGACAATCAGTGTGATTGGTGCACACAGTAAGCGGTAACGAGCTGTTACCGCTATCTCCTCCTCACACACGATCGGTGTGTGAAGAGGAGAACCCGGTAACAGCTCGTTACCGCGAATTCTTGTCATTCTGTGACCGGCTGTAATTGGACACATCCGGTCACGTGGTAAAGAGCCAATGTCATTGGCTCTTTACCCTGATCGGGGTTGGGCTTTGTCCGAGGGACAAGCCCAAACCCCCATAGCCGTGCTGCGTGCCACTGGGGGCGTGCACGCTGCTGTTTGTTATTGTCAGAAGTGACCGGCTGTGATAGAACACAGCTGGTCACGTGGTAAAGAGCCAATTTCATTGGCTCTTTACCTTGATCATGGAAGGCCAGGGTCCCAAGGGTCATGGCCGATCCCCGATCGCCGCGATGGGGGCCCGCAGAGCGGCGAAAACGGGAAGACGTCAAATGACGTCCACCCAGGATGGGGAGTGCACCTTGCCGGTGTATTATTACTATACACCGGTAAGGAAGGGGTTAAAAAAGGTACAGTCCCAGGTTACATAGCAAAGACTCAAACAGTACTTACAATATCAAAATTTTCAGTCCAAAGTGGCGTGACGACGTCTTATGCGTTAGCTCCCTCAAACGCGTTTCATCATAAATGACGTCATTGGGGCATCAACCCATCTTTCCTAGCTGGTGATGGGTCACGTGGTAGTCACAGAAGTGAATTGAGCACTATTACTTTGTCAAGTGTCAGAGCAGTGTTTTTTGAAGATCCATTTTGTGCATATATATATATTTTTTTTTCAATATATTTTTTTCACTATATATTTTTTTTCGCTTTTATTCATGTGGACTTTGCATTCAGATTTCACACTATTATATTTAAATTGTGTTTCCATGTTGTTATTTTTAGCGTGGCAATTTACATGATACCAGTAAAGGTCATTGGTCAGGATAGGTGGGCAGAATGTTGATATGGCAAGGTATTCTGCGATGGAGCTTGAGGCTCAGATCTTGTTGACACCCACCTCCAAAAATGTCAGGAATTGTTGTACAACATTATTCCCACTTGTTTGGTTTTGTGAATGTCCATCTGTAATATTCATTGTAGCATCCACGTTGAAAGTTATTATTATTTTTAACTATTTCTAACTGTAGAAAAGAAAGCAAAAACTGTAAACAGATTGAAATATAGAATAGTTGGCAGGGCACCCTTTCCACATTAAGTGACAACTCACATACAATGCACTGTTTTTTAACATACAGTATTAAGGTGTGCTGCCAGCCAATTTAAAATGAATATGATGCCTAATGGCAGTACACCCTAGTCCATGATAACATGTTGCTGCATTGGGTGTTTACTTACTCTCCACAACCTCATCTTTTATATTTTACAAAAAATTGGTTAATATATTGTGTTTGTCTGTACTAAAATAACTATAGAACTTTTTTACTGAAAATTAGTCACGTGCATTTTATTTTGTTACGATTCGTTTTCCGAACAAAATTTTATTTTGAAGTAGACATAGTAACGAAAGTCAATGATCCCCCCAAAACTATAGCAAAGTTAATGAATGCATTTGTTTCGTTCAAATAATGTCACGTGATGCGATAGTAGTTTAGGCCCACGGGGAAGTTAATTGCATTTTTTAATTTGTTTGATCATTTTGAGTCTGATAACAAATAGATCCGAACTTTGTTCCATTTGTTAATTTGGATACACATGATGCCAGTCGAAAAGTGTCCTATGCCATTTCTCTTGGTGGGTTGGACTAGCGTCTGAAAATATCAAATCCTTCTGATTCAAATCCATCCGATTTGATAATATATCAAATATATAGCAACCTTCCAAGCAAAAAGCCGCAAATTTTTTTGAATCCACCCAGACCAACGAATATATAAAACAATGTCCAAAGATATGAAACAAAATTCTTCAATGAACAAATGCATCCAAAATGAAAATTTCCCAGCGTGCACTTGTCTACTGAAAATATAAGTGTAATAAACAGTTATGCTAATATTATATGTCATCAAAAATTGAAAAAATAAGTACGATACTCAGTCATGAAAAATTGTAACTGATGACATATTATTTTCCAAGGTCGCTGCTTTCAGAAAATATATAATGTTTGGGGTTTAACCGCTCTTCATGACTAAAATGTGTATTTTGATAAATGTGCATTAAAAAAAAAAAAAAAAAAGCTCTAGCAATGAAAAGCGGTAAATAATAATGTTTTCATGCATTGATGCTTCATGATCCACTGTGGCATGGTGGTGGTATGACTTTTAGACATGTAGTATGTGCCAAAAAAGGGATTCTCTAAGCTTCAAAGGTTGGAAATGATGCACATGGAGGAGTAAAAGTAACGTACCATGGATAGAATTTATTGTATTTAAAGTGTTACCAAACCCACAGTAAAATCAGACTATATATGCAGTAAAGCATGCTTGTTATCAGGGGCATCGGGAGCCCAGGGCTCATGGTGCTACAGCCCCAAAAAGCCTCGGGGCTTGGGGCAGTCTAATTCTATTATTAGCCCCGAGCTACCATAAAAAAAAGAAGCTGACGCGGCGGCGGCGCCTATGATGTGAAGTGAGAGCAAAGGAGGGACTCTTTCTCCATTTTCGTGGCGGAGGCACATAAGACTATTTTGCATAATACGCTGCACTCGTTCTGGCCGTGGCCACGCCTGGCAGAGTGATTCATTTGTAAACCACTCCCTCATTAAGTGCCGCAGAATGAGGGAGAGATGTCAGGCGAGCGGGCGGCTGAGAGGGCACAGGAGACCTTATCTGGCAGCGTGTGGTGGATGGTGTACAGCTTCAGGCAAGCGGTGGTATACACTGCACAGTGCACACAGTCACATTGATCACTGTGGAATGACTGCGCAGCTCCCAGACTCCCCACTGTGTGCCTATGATCATTATGAAGATCACAGCACTGCAGGTCCTCTATTGCTCTCCTACAGTGTCACTTGGTTGCTGGGAGCTGACTTTGCTAACTTATAGCTGTATTGTGTGTACAGACTGTAAAACAGTACAGCTATAACCAAGGCATGCTGGGGACATCTGATGTAAGGAGGCATGCTGGGGACACCTGATGTAACTGGGGACACCCTGATGTAAGGATGTACGCTGGGGACACCTGATGAAAGAAGGCACGCTGCTGGAAACACCCTGATGTAAAGAGGCATGGTGCTGGGGACACCCTGATGTAAGGAGGCACGGTGCTGGGGACACCCTGATGTAAAGAGGCACGGTGCTGGGGACACCCTGATGTAAGGAGGCACGGTGCTGGGGACACCCTGATGTAAGGAGGCAAGCTGGGGTCACCTGATAGGAAGGAGGCACTCTGCTGGGGACACCTGATGGCATCTGGTGGCAGGCAACATGGCAAGTGACACACTTGGGGCTCCCACTGATTCTGAATTATGGTGAGTTGAACTATTTCATTTCATATTACAATGTATGTATGTAATAATAAAAATAATGCGCTTCAATGATCCTGACACCATACCAACCATGGTGCAGGGAAGATTGAAGCACTAACACCAGGTGTTTGGAGTATCTTCATCTGCTAATTGTTAAACTTTCTGGAATACACATATTGCTATTATGTGTAGGATATGGGCCTGCTGTCCCTCCATGCCTCTTTCTTTACTTCTCTCTCCTACCCTCCCTATTTCATTCTTTCTTTCTGCCTCCATCCCTCATTCATCTCAGACTCAAACCACACTCTTTGAGCCACACCCATTTAAGCCACACCCACAATTTAGTTTAAGCCACACCCATTTTCACGGCAGCACACTTCACGCACCGCATTGCTTTGGGCATAAGCTCCTGGGCTTTTTCCCACCTAGCAATGCCCCTGCTTGTTATACTCACTGTGGAACCTACAGGGTTAATCCTGTGCATTGTGTAAAAAGGCAATTTGATCCTGTCTTCTCTGATCCTCCCCTTCTACAGTCCCCAATCTATTTCGTGATAGTACAGAGCAGGGCTGGACTGGGACAAAAATGTGGCCCTGGACTTCATCCAGACTGGCCCACTTTAATTTCATCATTGCCTAGTACCGGTGGAAGCGGGCCCCCCCACAGTGGCGGGACGCCAGGGCCTAGCAACCCTGGTAGTTCCACCACTGTCTTATAGGCAGTACAGCAGTGCTCAAATTATTGGCTGCGTGAGCCGCACAGCCATTACTTTGACAGCAGACATCCCAACCTGGTTCCACGCTCCCCCCCCCCCCCCAATTTAACACAACTAGAGGATGATCAAATGAAATGCAATCAGTATACAGTGGTTTACCTCTTCTGAGAGATATTAAAGGAACAGTCTAACCACGATGACAACTTCAGTGATTTGAAGTGGTCATGGTGACTGACAGAGAAAGGGGGACTGAGAAGGAAGGGGGATGAGAGAGAGATGGGGGGCTGAGTGAGAGGGGGGGGCTGAGAGAGAGGGGGGGTGACAGAGAGAGGGGGGGGGCTGAGAGAGAGAGAGAGGGGGGGGCTGAGAGAGAGAGGGGGGGCTGAGAGAGAGGGGGGGGTGACTGAGAGAGAGAGGGGGGGCTGAGAGAGAGAGAGAGAGAGGGGTGACAGAGAGAAAGAGAGAGAGAGGAAGGTGACTGACAGAGAGAGGGGGACTGAGAGAGGGAGGGAGGATGAAAGAGACCCCTAGCCCTGTCCTTATCTGCAGTCCCTCCTCTGTCACATCCTTGCAGAGTCTATCTGCAGCTGGCAGGCCTGTGTATGATGATCATGATGGTACGGTACCTTCCATTCCATGCCAGTCTACTTCTTGTGAAGATCCTTTTAGCCAGGCAGCTGCTCCCAGCTGTCCTCTGTGCACCAAGCCAGCCTGTCCTTGGAGGAAGTTGGAGAGAGCGGAGGAAGTTTGAGCAATCCACGTTGCTCTGGAAGCGCGGGGTACAGTACATTGCGCCCGCCCCGCTGCTTCTCGCCTCTTCGGGGGGCGGGGTCAAGGAGGAGGAGGCGTGCTGGTGGAGCTTTTTTATGCTAGATGACCCCAGGACGGTAGCCCCGCCTGTCTCTCCCCACGCTATGCCACTGGTCACATAGCCGCTGGGTAGGGGAGGGGTAAAGGCACAGGCACTGACAAGCTCCGGGTGCCTCTCTCCTCCCGATGCCTGGAGAGTAGGTAAGCCTGCGGCCCTGGATCGGCCCTGCAGCCGGGATATTGCACGGCACTTGCAGGTGTCCAGGAGCTGAAGCTTCAGATGTCTGTGACAGGCTGTCACTGAACTGGCCCACTGAGCCATCGGCCCACCGGGAAACTCCCGGTAGTACCGATGGCCAGTACAGGCCTGGTACAGAGCCTTGGGGCACTCTGCACATGCTCAGTTTGGTGTGCTAGAGAGTTTTTTTTTTCTTCGGAGGGTGCATATGATCAGCACAGGGCCAACCAGCACTGTCCAGACAGAGGGTCAGGGTTCATGCAGCCTCATAGGACAGTCAGAGGAGAATGAAAGCTCCTAATCAGACACTGATAGAAGTCACAAGACTGCTATATACTGCTGATGAGAAAAGGTATTTAGCAGTTTATATTTACTAAAATATTTGCATTTACATGTTCTGTGTACTGTGGGAGACCAGATATAGTGAATGCAGGGTCCTGGGTTTTATAACACTTTAACCACTTGCCGACTACCCGCCGCAGCGTGATGTCGGCAAAGTGGCTTGTTATCGTGAACCGCCATCACCTGACGGCGGCCACGATAACTAGCATTGTGAGCGGAGGCGCGTGCGCTCTCTGTGTTCTGGGGGGGCCAGGGAGCGGGTAGGGTGGACTTGATCTCCACCGACTACCCCCGATGGCTTCCCAGCAGCGAGAGAACAGAGGTCCGTGTATGTAAACACGGATCTCCATTCTGACAGAGGAGGAAGGGCTGTGATCACAGGCTTCCTATATATGCAAGCCGTGATCACTCCCCTCCTCCAGCCAGCCCAGCCCCCATACAGTTAGAACACACTGAGAGAACACAGTTAACCCTTATAGTGCCCCCTCCAGGTTAACTTCTTCACTGCCAATGGCATTTACACAGTAATCAGTGCATTTTTATAGCACTGATTGATGTATAAATGCCAATGGTCCCAAAAAAGTGTCAAAATGGTCCAACATGTCCGCTGCAATATTGCAGTACCGCTAAAAAATGCAGATCGCCGCCATTACTAGTAAAAAATAAAAAAAAATAAAAACCCCAGAAATTAATTCTCATCATTCGTAAACGCGGCAACTTTTGCGCAAACCAATCAATAAACGCAGATTGTGATTTTTTTTACCAAAAATATGAGGTAGAATATAAATCGGCAGAAACTGATGAGAAAAAAACAATTATATATATTTTTTTTTTTTGTATTTTAGCAAAAAGTAAGAAAAATTTTTTTTTTTTTTTTTTTTTGCAAAATTGTCGCTCTTTTTTTGTTTATAGCGGCAATCAGAAATGATGCAGAGGTGATCAAATAGCACCAAAAGAAAGTTTGATTTCGTTTGGGTACAACGTCGCACGACCGCGCAATTGTCAGCGCAGTGCTGAATCACAAAAAGTGCTCTGGTCCTAAAGGGTGAAATCCTTCCGGGGCTGAAGTGGTTAACTGTACCATCTCCCTTTATATTATAAAGTGCTGTGCAAACTGTTGGCGCTCTATCAATCCTGTATAGTAATAATATGCAGCAGTCAGTACTGAAATGAGTGAAAAAAAAAATCTCTATTTCATATGTATGTATCTCTTTACTTCATGTGTTAGTTGGGGTGACTCAATAAGGATGAAGAGCTGAGACATGCCTTGCCATGGTATCACTGACTGCCAATGATCTTGAAACATGGAAGGCATAGAAAACAAATTATCTTGCATGTCTTGATTAAGAGGCTAATTTGCATATTAACAGTGCTCACAGCTTCTGAAAATTGTTAAAAGGTTATATTTAGAGATCTCAGACCAGCTGTGCCATTAGAAGCCCTTTAGTTCTACTTTAAAGATAAACCGACTTTATGCACAGCTGATTTTATGTGCAGCGTTGGGAGAAAATTCAATAAAATAAAAAGCATATAGTATTTCTATTACAGCGTGTTATTCTTGTTTTGTTTACATTGGAAGAAGTGTTCTCAATTCACTAACGGGCTTGTGTATGGATTGCTATTTATATTAACCAATCATGTTCCAGCTGTTATTTTAAATAAAACATGGCAGCAGAGTCCGTTTACAGCGGCCGGGCCTTAGAGCAGATCGGCCTCTGTCTGTGTCCTCTCTGGAGAAACTGAGTGGACACGGACCTGCCATCTGCCCGCTCTACTCAGTTCAGCAGGAGATCAGCATACAGATCCCTTGCTGATCTCAATGGAGTCTGCCTAGTGCGAAAGGGGCCTTCCAGCTTCTCCTGTTAGCTGAAGGTTCAAGTAGAACTATGGTCAAAATGAAAAAAATCAATATGTTATGCATCTATACAGTCTGTTAACCACCTCCCACCCGGCCACTCTATATATACGTGTATGAACGTCCTGCAGAACGGGAGCTCGCAGCGCGGCCACGCGGCGCGCTGCGACTGGATCCTGTGATCATTAGTTTTACAGGATCCAGCTGAGCCATCGGGATCCATCGGGACATGGGCGCAGTGATTGGCCCTCCCGATCATGTGACGGCTGTGTCCAACCACAGCCGTCACATTGTGAACAGAGAGACGAACGGGGAGGGAGGGGGGAATCTGCAGCAATATGACAGCTCTCTGCATGATGATGATTTCATGCAGAGAGCTCTCACAGATCGCCCCCCACACAGTGCACCAAGCACACTGATACCCCTGTCCCCATACATGTCAGTGTCCCCATAAAACAGTCCCCAAAACATCTGTATGTCCCCCATCACATCTGTCACCATACACAAACCATCTGTCACAGTCCCCAAACATCTGTATGTCACCGTCACATCTGTCACAGTCCCCAAAACATCTGTCTGTCCTCGTCACATCTGTCACCATACACAACACATCTGTCTGTCCGTGTCAGATCTGTCACAGTCCCCAAAACATATGTCTGTCCGCCAACACCAAATAAACCCCGATTTGAGTTATTTTTACCAAAGAAATGTAGCAATATCATTGTTGGTCAAAATTTATGAAGAGAAATTACTTATTTGCAAAATTTTATAACAGAAACAAAGAAAAATGCATTGTTTTTGAAAATTTTCAGTCTTTTTTAATTTATAGCACAAAAAATAAAAAACCCAGGGGTGATTAAATACCACCAAAAGAAAGCTCTATTTGTGTGAAAAAAATGATAAAAATTTCATATGGGTACAGTGTCGCCTGACCGCGCAATGGTCATTCAAACTGCAACAGCCCTGAAAGCTGAAAATTGGTCCGGGAAGGAAGGGGGTTTAAGTGCCCAGTATTGAAGTGGTTAAACATGTCCCTGATTGTTTTGCAAAAATCAGTAAGGATGCCTCTACCTTGTCTCCTGCTCTCATGTGCACTTCTTTTAGTGTTGAACACATGTTGTCCCCATTTGCGTCTATCTCTCTGCAAAAATGTCCTGACATCAGTGGGGGAGGGGCTCTTGTATCAAATGGGAAGCTGAGGGTTTTCATTCTATACAGAATCCCGATTAGGCTCTGCCCATGATCGGCCAGTGAAACACCGCCCACTCCCACCCATTTCCCTCCTTTGCCCACTCACTGCTTTAGATCCTAGACCTAGCTTGTCTGTACTGACTTGTACTGTTTTACATAGCACACACCCAGCTATTGATTGATGGGTGTGTGTTATGTAAAATAGACTGAGCATGATAGAAACCTGGAGGACTGATAGCTAGACAAGCTATTTCACTGACAGGAAATTACATCTGAGCTATGCTCAACTCCTCCCATCATCATTACTTGTATACACCAAAGGAGGACTGCTGGAGGGGATTATAGACCAGAATTGCAGTATTTAGTAGGAAAATAATCATTTCAGTTATTATGTTTATTACCATATGCAACTTTCAAGTCTTTATATGGGGATTTACTAAAATATGTATGTTGCCTTTAGTTGTACTTTAATAAGTCTTCTCAGACTTCTAGCTGCTCCCATCAGCTGCCAGTAACGAGTCTGGTTGCATGCCCATTAAATGGATTGGATTGGTTATTTAAACCTCATTCGCCTGTGCCTCTGTATTTGGGACATCGTTACCGTCTTGGATCCCCTTTGTTTACTTGCCTGACCACTGATAGTATCTTGGATTTCTTTGTTGCTAACTTTTGCCTAGTACCCATGCAGGCAGGTGGAGATGGCGGCACGTCCTCTTTAGAGGTTTACTCCTCCTAATTGGAGGATCTTGGGAGTCCATTGATTAAGTGGGTGGACCTGGGACTTTGGGGGAACATACTTGGAGAGAAAGGGAAAAAGACCAGTCTGCAGTAGGGCACCTGCTCCCCTCCTTCAGGGGACTGGGCTGTTGGAGGGAGGGAATCCCTATTTTGGATATCTGGGGGAAAGGTAATATCCACCCATATAAGACTGAGTTACAGGTAGGCAAGGCAAAGTGGACTTGGTTCTCTCCTTGGCACTTCCCTCCAGGGGGAAGGAACTAGTGGAGGAAGTAGATGGAAGAAGGAGACAGGCAAATTAATTTTCTCTCAGGGGGTTGAACAGGTTCAGTCAGGAGGAAGGAAGGGTTCTGTGGCCAGCCACATTCAGACTAACAGGGAAGTACAGATTGGGAGGAGAATTGTATGTGCCCTGGAATCTGTGCAATCGGGGGGCACAATGCTACATGCAAGGCAACCTGGGCCTCGTCTACACTCTCAATCTTATGTATGTGGACCTTTAACGTGTGCCTGTGGGCCTTTAATGTGCGTCAGTGCTTTTTCAGCCAATGCACATGAACATACTGCAAAAAAAGTAAACTGGCACCTCTAAAAACAATGTCATTCTTGTGTTCAAGCTTTAAGCCAGGTACACACGATCAGATTATGGGTTCAAATTTTCATCCGTTTTTTTGTTGCATGTGTGACGTTATGCAAGGCGCAATAATGGACAGGCGACATTTGTCGTCTCGCATGCGTGAACTTGGAGTGGACTAGGGATAGTCCGACCCAGGTTTTGCCAGCCACCATGGCAGAGCTGGTTCCGGCCCGGAGTTTTTGGTCCACTCAAACCTCTCTTCAGCTGCATTTAATAACCAGGAAGATCTCTCACTAAAGCTATGGCCTGAAACTCAGAGAGAGGAATCTGAGGGAGCTCTGTGTCTATTTGCACTTTGAAAGACAAGGTTTGCCTTTTTGCTTATGTTTTGTGGGTGTCGTAGGCCAGCTCCACACCGTATAGTGAGGAAACTATATTGTTTAGTTTAGCGCCGGACGGCAAGGGCTTATTTTTACGTTTTGTTTTACCTGAAAAACATACTTTATTAATAAACTTTGCAAGCCACCAGGTTTTAAGGAAAATTGCCTGCATGCTGACTCTGTTCTTCCGGAAAGCTGATCCCACGAGCTAATCACTCACACATGCTAGTCTGGTATCGAAAGGGCAGAGGTTACTCAACATACAAAAATTCTCATACAACAGAATTCAACTTCAGAAGTGATGTCGTGTGTTGAATTGTTTTGTATGTGTTCTTTCGTTTCTGAGCATGTGTAGTCGGGTGATAATAGCTGTACAATTAAACGAAAATCGGACGTTATGTTCACAAACTAGAACATTTTTTGCGCCTGCACATCAAGTTTTTGTCGTCCAACAAAATTTTGAAATCAGCTGTCGAAAGCACCATACTAACGATCAGAAAATCGGCAGATTGTTTGTCAAACTAAATTTTACTTCTGATTTTCTGATCATGTGTATGGCCCTTTAAGGCCAAACTGAACCTCCAGTTTAAATCAGCTAAATACATTCAAGGTGCATCACAACAAAATGTATGCAAAGTCATACAGTTTGTTTTCTTTGGAAAGCAATCACAAGTTGAGTATAAAAACCTATTTCCTGCCAATATGTTGTAAAGAAGCTTCCTTGTTTCTGTGGAAGCAGTGGTCTCTCTGCAGAGGTTTGATAGACTTGCTGAGTCAAACGTACAGTCAAATTATCTAGGATAAATTAAAGCAGTTAAAATAACTCTTAAAGCTTAGAGCTCTGGTACCCAACCTGCTGCTGAATGGCCACACCCAGCCCTTTGGTACTTATTGAGCCCAAACAAGCTATAGTTATTTCTATAGGTGATTAATTGTGGCCAGACTCTGGGTAGAGACCAAACCTGTTATAAGCTAGCCAAGTCTGTAGTCTAATGCTTGTGATAGAGTGTGTAATATCCGATCAAGATGCCTGTTTGTCTGCCCTGCTCTGCTAGATTGGATTTCCCTGGGTATGACCTCAAATCAGCTATCAACTATTCTCTAAACTCTGCCTGCCTCTTACCTGGGCTGTCATTGAACCACTCTGCCTGTCTTCCACCCGCAAGTACCTGTTTGCTTTGCTCAGTTCACGCATGCACTGACATGGTAGCCAGGCACTATAGCATTGTGTACAAGTCCTGGGGCAACCAAGTACCAGTAGGTCTGCTTGCCTTATGGGAAAGGTTACTGCTATAGGTGAAGAATGTAGTATCCAACTATAGTGTCTGACCACCTGCGGTAGGAGTATTCATAAGTTGGGATGAAGATCCGCGATGTTAGCTAGGGTTAGTATATAGGTGCAAGGGGCTTTGATTGAATTGATAGGTGTATTGAGCACATTAACTAGGGTTAGACTCGTTGTTTCAAAATGTAGGGGTAAAAAAAGGGGGGGGGAACGGGGGGTTATTGCCCTTCTCTCCCGCCAGAATTTGTTAGGGATATATCAGCCCACGTGTTGGGTTGGGTGTATTTGTCTGTTGTGACAAATTGTAGCCAACATGACCATGTTTTCCAAAATTTGGAGTAGGAGTCTTTCGTCTGATGTATGAGATCTTTTATAGCTGGGATTTTTTGTATTCTCTTGAGCCATTCGGCTATTGATGGTGGGTTTAGGGATTTTTATTTAGTTGGGATGCACATTCTTGCTGCATTCACCATATGCATAGCTAGTGATTTTTTGGGGGATCACAGAATGATGCACTGGGAAGTATTCAAGGGCACGTGTTGGAGTAATTTGAGATTTCACATACTGCTGCTTTGAGTTGCAGATTGCAGATCAAACTCTGCCTAACACAACGATCGTTACGATCGTACACAACGATCAGATTGTTGGAGTAATTTGAGATTTCAAATACTGCTGCTTTGAGTTGCAGATTGCAGATCAAACTCTGCCTAACACAACAATGTACACAACGATCAGATTGTTGGAGTAATTTGAGATTTCACATACTGCTGCTTTGAGTGACACATTGCAGATCAAACCCTGCCTAACACAATGATCGTTACGATCGTACACAACGATCAGATTGTGGGATCGTACACAACGATCAGATTGTGGGAGTAATTTGAGATTTCACATACTGCTGCTTTGAGCGATCTGACTGCACTAGGTAGAGGCTTCTGCTTAGAGGGACAGATTATTGTAATGAGGGTGTTAGACTAGCAACACATGCTAGGGT
>BLSH010418283.1:83179-95673 GCA_018402905.1 Glandirana rugosa | reverse complement strand
ACTCATTTCAGCACCGTAGTTTTTATTTTCTAACGGTTGTATCGCACTATGGCATAGTTGATTTTTTTACATAATTCTGTTAGCACCCATCTCAACTCGCTTGTGGACCTGCAAGCCCAAGCCTCCCAGGCATGCTTGAAACTCTTTTTCAGGCACAAGCCGTGGCTTGCAACGGGCTTGCAATAGGGCCTGTAGCTTGGGGTAACTTCAGTTATCCCTGGGTTTGAAAATCCGTGTTTTTACCGACATTGTTACAGGACCGTTCACGATCTCCCGACGTTTTCCTTCATTTTACCCCCATTCTCATCCCGTTCACGGGATGTTTTTTTACCCCTATCCCTTTTATTTCTCTTACCCCCATTTTACTTCCTTTTGCAGCCCTCTAGCACTTGCCAGGACATTGTTACAGCCATTTTTGTGCCTAAAAGTTTGGGTCCCTATTGACTTCAATGGGGTTCGATGTCCGGGATAACGTTCGGGCAACGTTCGGTGCCGAACACGGACTTTTTCTCAAAGTTCGTACGGACCCTCCGAACCCGAACGTCCAGGTGTTCGCTCAACTCTACCCACGATTGTCTTAATACATTTTTTTAGTTGATACGGTATCACGCTATGTTGGCAATCTTTTATTTTTGATGCCACGACTTTACTCAAGCTGATTACGCATCATGGAAGCACTTCCTGGTTTTATCTGATGCTGATCTTCCCTTACCACTGTGGCTGGTGAGCCTTTATACACACAGGAGTTTGTTTCATTGGACTTTGGGACTTTTATATACAATTATTGGACTTTTTTTGCTACAATCATAAGCACAGTGTTCAGCAGCTTTTTGAGTTTTATTCTGCTGTAGTGCTCCTTTTTCCACCACCAGTGTTTTACCGCTCTCACCTCTCAAGATGGACCTAATTTACAAAAGGTCAACCACGCTTTTTTCCCTTTAAAATGGGGTTATTGTGTTCCTCTGTGTGTTTCCCTCCTGGATACTTAGATGTTAATCCATTTCTATCCTGGATCATCTTAGGATATTCTCACACATGGGATCCAAAAGAGAGTGATATTCATAGTGCTCACTGCATATAAAACTTTATCTTTTGGTAAAAATGTAAAAAAGCACTCACATGATATTAAATAAAAAAATTGCCTGTTTCCTTATGGATGCAGCCTCTATGTACTTTCGTGCACCTCCAACAAATTGGCGCTCCGTTCACTTCCGGTTGTGGCGTGACATCACTGGTGAGTTTGCTTTATTTTGGATTGGCAATTTATATTGCGCAGGCACAGTTGATTATTATAATTTATCCTGTTATTAGGTTTTAGTGGTGAATTGAGTCTTGGTTGGAGTTTTTTTTTTACTGATTACAGAATTGTTCGCAGTGTACCGTATACTGCACATGTGAGGCTTTGTCTACTTGTTGTTTGCCTTTTACTTGCTTGTGCATTTCTTTAATATGTTTGCTTAGTATATATAAGCTCCAGATGTGATATAAATAACTGCAGACTATAATTTGCATGCATCTTGGCTAGAAAATCATTTCTCAGTAAAACACATTTTGGAGCTAAGTCCACAAATCTCTGGAGATGTACCATTAACTCTGACTAAGTTGAAATATTTGAATAAACTTTAGGCACTAAAACTTTGTTCACCAAGTTGTTTAAGGTAATATAAAACCAAATGACAGTGAAGTTATGTATGTGTGGGAGTTCTGATGATTTTATATACATATTTAAAACGTACATTACATTAAAGGAAATGATTAGGCCATTAAATGTACACTCTAACTAAAGCTGTATCTATTCACGTTAGCACAATATTAAATTGTATCTGTGCCTCACTGAAAACTACAAAAGCTGTAGGCACAAATGAAAAGGGGGTATCTCAAAAGACAAATGTATATATATATATATATACACATATATACACTGTATATATATTTATACAGTGCATCTGGAAAGTATTCACAGCACTTCACTTTTTCCACGTTCTCTTATGTTACAGCCTTATTCCAAAATGGATTCAATTCATTATTTTCCTCAAAATTGTACAAACAAAACCCCATAATGACAACGTAAAAGAAATTTGAAATCTTTGCAAATGTATTAAAAATAAAAAAATGAAAAAAAAATCACATGTACATGAGTATTCACAGCCTTTGCTCAATACTTTGTTGAAGCACCTTTGCACCAATTACAGCTTCAAGTCTTTTTGAGTATGATGCTACAAGCCTGGCACACCTATTGCTGGGCAGTTTCTCCCATTCTTCTTTACAGGACCACTCAAGCTCCATCAGTTTGGATGGGGAGGGTCAGTGCACAGCCATTTTCAGATCTCTTCAGAGAGGTTCAATCGGGTTGAAGTCTGGGCTCTGGCTGGACCACTCAAGGACATTCACAAAGTTGTCCTGTAGCCACTCCTTTGTAATTGTGGTTGTGTGCTTAGGGTCGTTGTCCTGTTGGAAGATGAACTTTCATCCCAGTCAGAGGTCCAGAGCGCTCTGGAGCAGGTTTTTATCAAGTATGTATGTGCATTGCTGCATTCCTCTTTCCCTCAATCCTGACTAGTCTCCCTGTTCCTGCCGTTGAAAAGCATTCCCCCAGCATGATGCTGCCACCACCGTGCTTTACTCTAGGGATGGTATTGGCCAGGTGATGAGTGGTGCCTGGTTTTCACCAGACATGATGCTTTCCATTCAGGCCAAAGAGTTCAAACTTTGTTTCATCAGACCAGAGAATTTTGTTTCTCCTTCAGGTGCCTTTCATGTGCCTTTTATTAAGGAGTGGGTTCTGTCTGGCCATACAGGCCCGATTGGTGGAGTGCTGTAGAGATGGTTGTTCTTCTGGAAGGTTCTCCTCTCTCCACAGAGAAACGCTGGAGCTCTGTCAGAGTGACTATCTGGCCCTTGGCCACCTCCCTGTCTAAGGGCCTTTCCTGATCGCTCAGTTTGGCCGGGCGGCCCACTCTAGGAAGAGTCCTGGTGGTTCCAAACGTCTTCCATTCACTGATGATGGAGACTACTGTGCTCATTGGGACCTTCAATGCTACAGAAAGGTTTGTGTACCCTTCCCCAGATCTGTGCCTCGGTACAATCCTGTCTTGGAGGTCTACAGACAATTTCTTGGACTTCATGGCCTGGCTTGTGCTCTGACATGCACTGTTCACTGTGGGATCTTATGTAGACAGGTGTGGGCCTTTCTACATCATGTCCAATCAACTGAATTTACCACATGTGGCCTCCAATCAAGTTGTAGAAACATCTCAGGGATGATCAGTGGAAACAGGATGCACCTGAGCTCAATTTTAAGTGTCATATGGCAAAGGCTGTGAATACTTATGTATATATGTGTTTTTTTATTTCTAATAAACCTGCAAAGATTTTAAACAAAATTCTTTCATATTGTCATTATGGGGTATTGTTTGAAGAATTTTGAGGAAAATAATGAATTTAATCCATTTTGGAATAAGGCTGTTACAACAAAATGTGGAAAAAGTGAAGAGCTGTGAATACTTTCTGGATGCACTATATATATATATATATATATATATATATATATTAATATATTGTAAGCTTTGCAGAGTGCCCCAATGCAGAGCTGAAATTGTAGGAAGCCAATAAGAGGGAACCTTCATTAAAACGAGACCTGAAATTTCTTCCATAGTAAGAGTGCCCTTTTCATTCATGATTGGTACTGATGTTTTAGCCAGTGTCTGTCATCAGCTTTGCCATAAAGAAGTCCTATAGTACAAACAAACTCTTGAAGCTGAACCCTCCTATTATTTACAGCCAAGGAAGCTGCCATCTTAGCCTCTGCTTGATGATCAGCAGTTGCATTGGTTCTGCACATGTGCTTTAACAACAGCATTTGATGACTTGACAGTTCAGTTGAAAGCTATTGATTTAGTTCCTCTTTATGTTCTGAAGCTGAGCTTGGACTCTGCCCCTCCTGTGCTTCACCGTTGGTCAATGAGTCCATCTGCAACACTGGTGAACCAACAGTGAAGGGCAGGAGGTAAGAGGTGTCAAACACAAGCATAACTTTAGATACTGAAGCCTCTGTTAGGATATTAGAGCATCACTCTAAATACATGCAAGCATTTCATGTCTACCTGCAGTTTAGTAGCTTTCATATTGGTTATATTAAACTTGCAGTACCCTTACAGAGTAATTCCATCAAAATTGATATTTTAATATTTGGAAAATGTTAGCAATAGTTTTTTTGAAGAACAGAACAGGCGCCCATGGGACTTTATAATTAATGTATGCAACATAATATGGTTGTTAATGGTATTATAATAGCAGGGGTCCTGTTAGGTACCCCATACTTACATGTGTGAGTGTACTCCAATGAGGGCCCCCTTCCTCTTCTTCTTTGATCACAGCGGGTGATGTGCCGCCTGCTGTGATCAAAGAGAGGGGGGGGGGGTCCCTCATTGGAGTAATGGGAAGTGTGAGAACACCTTTCTTATAGTAAAAGAAAAAAGACCACAAGGTACGCAGGCAAACACCACAAGATGTACATTAATGTCTCATTAACGTAATGTCAGGAGCGTGTAGCGCTCTTGTTCTATGGCAGCTACTGATCTCTTTCCAGCATCCTGGTTTTGGCTAAGCTGCACTTTCCCTATTTGACTGTCCACATGCAGGGTGATTGATGTAGACACAGCCTCTGGGTGGAGACCAAACCTGTTCCAAGCCTGCCAAGCCCTTATTATTATTCTTGTGATAGTGTTTTCAACACGCACTTCAAGCTCCCTGTTGTCTCACCAATTCTGAGACAGAACTTCTGATGAGAGGTCTCGGATTCTGTCCCAGTCAGGACCTTAACAAGTTCAAACTTGTTAAGGACCTACACCTTTTTGCACGGAAACTATTGCTTAAAAACTTGTACAATAAAAGTGTCAATGACCCAACACAATTAAACAAAAAAGAAAATAGAGCCATTGACCAATGTATATCTCTTTTGGAGGAAAGCGATCAGACAGACCTCATTGACTGTATTGACATTGAACAACTGCTTACCAAATGTGGAGGTGAAGCCCCAGTGGCTCCTGTCCCCCAGTCTACACTCAAGAGAAAATCTGATCGCTTTCTCCCACCTAGTTCCAACCCCAATGTGGCGGCTTTCTTAAAACTTGACACCAAGGAGATTGATAAAATGTCCATCAAATCCAAATATGAGGACAATCTTACACCCCTTGAAAAACAGACATTACGAGAACTATCTAACAATCCTTCCTTAACAATCAAACCATCAGATAAAGGTGGAAACATTGTTAATATGAATAATGAACAATATAGAATCATGTGCAAAAGAATTCTCGTGAATCTGAATTGGTATCGCCCTATCTCTCCTAGACTGATTGACACAATCAACCAGAAATTTTACAATTTATTCGATATGGCTTTCAGCAATGGTACCATAACCCAAAAAACATGAAAGTTCATACGTACAGTATTCCCAAGAACCCCAATGTTTTACTCACTTCCCAAAATACATAAGGACGCATCCAATCCGTCTGGTCATCCCATTGCTTTGGGCAATGGGTCTATCACAGAAAATCTGAGCCATCTTATTGATGAGCATCTAAGACCCCATGTCACGTACCTGGTGGTGGAGTCTGACAGTGCAGTGGGCAATTTCTCTTGTGGCCCTGGTTCGGGAACCCCTGGTAGAGTGGACAGGAAGTTCCGGAGTGCAGGGGGGCACGAGGGCTGGAATGGACACAGGTGATGATGTGAGGATCCTCCAGAGGCTCGTGCTAGGCAGAAGATTGGTCGTACAGGCTGAGTCAGTAACTGGTGGACAAGTGTGGTACAATTGGAGCAGGTAAGCGGGTAGTCGGGTGCAGACAAGGTCATCAACAAGCGGGCAGCAGAAGTACAAAAGGATCAGGCAGAAGAAGGGTCGTAGGCAAGCTGAGGGTTGGTGCAGGCAGAGTTTAAGCAAGGTTAGGCAATCTGGGTCACATGTGCAGGAAATCTCAGAAATAACAGCTACGGAACACTCAGGGAATGATGTAGAACAGACAGCATCTGCTGCAGGGTGTTGGCAGCTTAAATAGATCGTTTGGCGCCACTGGCACGCACGGGCGTGCGCACGTGAACGCACACATGCGCGCATGAACGCGAAAAGGTGTACGCACAGCAGGCCAGAAACGGTCAGAAGATCCATCTTCCTAATATTGCCCCCCCAAGAGGCAGCCTCCGGATGCCCAAACAGGCTCTCTTGGCCGGGTGTCTTCTCCAGAAGGACCTGATCAAGGCTTTTGCATGTACATTCTCTTCTGGCTCCCAAAAGTTCTCTTTGGGCCCATAGCCCTTCCATTGAACCAGGTACTGGATGCCGCCACCTCTCCTCCTGCAGTCCAAGATGGATTCTACCTCAAATTCCTCTATCCCGTCAACCGGCACTGGTGCAGGTGGGCCTGTCTTCCGATCTGGAAAGGGGTCGGAGATCTTAGGCTTTAACAGGGACACGTGGAAGACAGGATGGATACGAAACGATTCAGGCAACTCCAGTTCATATGCCACCTCGTTAATCTTCCTCTTGATAGGAAAGGGCTCCAAGAATCTTGGACCCAATTTCTTGGATGGGCATGCCAGTCTTAGATTGGCAGTAGATAGCCAGACTTGACTGCCTGGTTCCAGGTTCAATTCGTCACGTCTCCTTTTGTCGTAAGTCTCTTTGTTGGCAGCCTGTGTTCTTGCCATTGTCTCCTGTAGAAGTTTATTGTTGGAAGTAAAGAACTCCATTAGGTCAGCCACGGCTGGCACTGAGCTCTCAGAAAATGCATTAGACAAGAAGGCTGGGTGGAATCCATAGTTAGTGAAGAATGGAGACTGTTGAGTGGCGGAGTGGGCAGAGTTATTGTATGCGAACTCAGCCAGTGGTAGGAGCGTAATCCAGTCATCCTGGGTGAAAGAAGAAAAACAATGCAGGTATTGCTCCAGCGTTTGATTTGTACACTCCGTCTGGCCGTTCGTCTGGGGGTGATAGGCAGAAGACAATGACAGCCCAATCTTCAGGGATTTGCATAGAGATCTCCAGAACTTGGAGATAAATTGCACTCCACGATTGAACACCACATCTGTCGGTATCCCGTGGAGCCTAACAATCTCCTTAATGAAAATTTTAGCAGTGTCTGCGGCAGAAGGTGTGCCCTTCATGGGCAAGAAGTGGGCCATCTTGGAGAACTTGTCCACCACCACAAAGATGGTGGAGAACCCTTCCGAAGGGGGTAGCTCCACGATAAAGTTCATGGATATGTGACTCTAAGGCCTCTCTGGGATGGGCAGTGGTTTAAGGAGGCCCCAAGACTGAGTCTTGCTTCTCTTACACTGGTTACAGGTGGTGCAAGACTCCACATAAAGTTTGCAGTCCCACCCCACTTGAGGCCACCAAAATGTGTGTTGTAGCAGTTCAGTTGTCTTGCGTACACCAAAGTGCCCAGCAAGCCGGTGGTCGTGGCAGAGGTCTAGGACTGTGGTTCGTAAGTTCTCTGGCACAAAGATCCTGTGATTGTGCCAGAGCAACCCGTCTTTAGGTAGGAGCGAGGTTCCAGGAAGGGAGTTTGCCCCCTTGGTAACTTGTCAAATCTGCGACAGCACACCTCCTTGAAGTAACAAAAACTTCCAGATGGCAGGATGGTATCAGGCGATACCGGGGTTCCAGGTGCATTCAACATGCGCAAAAGGGAGTCTGGCTTGGTGTTCTTTGACCTCAGGCCTGTAAGGGATGTGGAAGGTGAAACGGGTGAAGAACAGTGCCCACCTAGCTTGTCGTGGCTTTAGTCTTTTGGCAATCCTCAAGTATTCCAGGTTTTTATGTTCTGTGTAAATGAGGATTGGATGTGCTGCTCCTTCCAACAGGTACCGCCATTCCTCTAATGCTGATTTAATGGCCAAAAGTTCACGATCTCCGACATCAAAATTTTTCTCGGCAGATGACAGTTTGGGAGAAAAGAGCACTACCGGGTGCAGTAGCGCTTTGGTACCTTGCCTCTGGGAGAGGATTGCCCCGACCGCTACCTCAGATGCATCGACCTCCAGAAATAAGGAAGAGCAGGGTCTGGGTGCTTCAGAATGGGCACTGAGGTGAACAGATCCTTGAGTCTCTCAAAAGCAGTTTGTGCCTCAGGAGTCCATTGGAAGGGGGTACCCTGTTTGGTTAGCTGAGTGATGGGTGAGATTATGGAGGAGAACCCATGGATGAATTTCCTATAAAAGTTTGCGAATCCAATGAAATGCTGGATTCCCTTTTTATCAGCCAGAGCTGGCCAGTCCAGAATGGCAAACACCTTTTGGGGGTCCAGGATGCCTCCAACAGAAATGATGAGTCCCAGGAATTGTATGCTTCGCTGCTCAAACTCGCACTTTTCAGGCTTGGTGTAAAGTTAGTGCTGACGGAGACGACCCAGTACCCTCTTGACATGGTTGCGATGAAGTTTTAAGGAGGGAGAAAAGATCAGAATATCATCCAGGTAAGCAATGACGAAGAGGTCGAGGACGTCCCTGAAGATATCGTCAATAAGGTGCAGGAACGTGGCAGGAGCATTGCATAGGCTGAACGGCATTACCAAATACTCATAATGGTCGAAGCGTGTGCGGAAGGCCATCTTCCATTCATCGCATTCCCTGATCCTTACCAAATTGTAAGCTCCAAGGAGGTCTAGTTTGGTGAAGATGATGGCCGTTCCCAGGCGTTGAAATAACTTCGGTTCCAGGGGAAAAGGATAACGGTTTTTAACCGTAACTTTTTTGAGTTCTTGGTAGTCTATGCATGGGCGCAGAGTACGATCCTTTTTTTCTACTTAAAAGATACCCGCCCCAGCTGGGGAGGTGGACGGGCGAATAAACCCCTTGCTCAGATTCTCATCTATGTAAGATTTGAGGGTGCTGAGTTTGAGTTCCGTAAGTGGGTAAATCCTTCCAAAAGGGATCTCAGCACCGGGAAGGAGCTCAATGGGGCAATCGTAAGGTCTGTATGGAGGAAGGACCTCCGCCCCCTTCTTACTAAAAACGTCCAGAAACTCATGGTAAGCACTGGGGACGGCCTGGCAGACATCAAGCTCCGGATCAGAGTCCATGCATAATAGGGACGGATGCGCTCCGGGGGTCATGGGAAGACAATGCCTGTGGCATTATTGCGATTGGAACTCAACATTCCCCATAATCCAGTTGATAGTGGGATTGTGGGCCTGGAGCCATGGTAGGCCTAGGATGACAGGGAAGAGAGGAGAGGCAATGGCATCAAGAATGAGAAGCTTCTGGTGACCTCCGACCATAGTGGTGGTCAGGGGAACAGTTTCTTGGGTGACTAAGCCAGACTTAATAGTGGTGCCATCTGCTAGGGGAACTGCCCGCCTGCTGGACTTTTTTTGCAAGGGGATCTGTTGTTGTGCAGCAAACGATAAGTCCACAAAACAGCTGCAGGCTCCAGAATTGATAATTGCATGGATGGGAACGGTCTTTCCAGGAAGTTGCAGGAGTAGAAGAATTATAAAGTGCTTTCTGCCAGTAATTATAAAAAAACCTTTAATAGATTAAAATTAACTTACAAGGCTAGCACTGTAACCCAGTGCTTGGTAATCAAATGTTTTCTTATCAGCAGGTAGAAACTTCACAAAGTAATGTAAAGCCGATCAGAGCAGTGATGGTCGTGGGTGATGTCACTACTACTTCCTTCCGGTCTGTATGCATTGCGTTCCAACAACCGGAACTTCTTCAGTGGATATGGAAGCAGTATAGGATGTCCGCATTTAACTGATCTAAGCTACTGAGAGCAGGAAGCAATGGCCCTGCCCCACAGGGTTGCTAAGACAACCTCACAAGCACCCGGAAGTCAACCAGGACTGTGACTACATTATAGAAATCTTATAATACTCACAATCAAATTTATTATTGCAATATAAAAATTGATCAATACAATATATAACATTAATAAAAAGCCTATACATCCCTCTAGAACTTAAAATATAAATATATATATATATATATATATATATAGATATATAGATGTCATTCCACTCATTGATGATCATCACCACTCCAATTTACAAACAATCAGCGATCCTAAATAAAACAATTAATGTCAAAATCAACATTTAAACCACCAGGCACTAAAACTTTAATTGAAAAAAAACAGTACGATTCCCTACGGCTAATCTGGCTAATATAATTGCCACCTCGCCAATGCTTGGTGACTTGTTCAATACCCCAAAACTGGAGCTCCCCTGGACCCCTGTTGTGATGTAGTCTAAAATGTCGAGAGACATTATGAGTTTTGAGACCCTCTCTGATGCATACGTGCAGGGATCTAGATTTTCTACCAACATATTGTAGGCCACAACTGCACTCAAGCATGTAGACAACACCCACCGTATTGCACGTAATAAGCTGTTTAACCACTTCAGATCCTTAGGACGTCCATGGACGTCCTGGGATTTCAGTGGTGATATCTCAATGATGCCGGCAACTGCAGGCATCATTGAGGTATCATTTTTTTCCTCAGGCGATTCCCATCACCGTAAGAATGATCATATCGGCAGTTCAGCTGCTTGATCGTTCTTACAGGCGGAGGGAGGGCACGTCCCCCCTCCCGCTGCCCTCTGGTGCTTCTCCCGACTGACCTGAGCGATCGGTGGCCGGGAGAAGGAATCGCCTGCCGCCGGAACCAGATACCAGAGATTTCCGAGGGACAGATGGCCCTCGGTCATCTCTATGGCTCTCGGAGGCCCGGGCGCACTTCGTGACGTCACTTAAACAACGACCGTTAAAAGGGAAGAAAAGGCTGAGATCGTCTGTTTTTTTTCTGATCTCAGCCTGTCCAGCCTGGAGGATAGATGTAGAGTCTTATAGACCCTGCATCTGTCCATAAAGAGGACCTGTCACACACTTTTCCTATTACAAGGGATGTTTACATTCCTTGAAATAGGAATAAAAGTTATAAAAAAAAAATGAAAGTGAAAGTGTCAAAATAAAAAAAATAAAAGTAAAATAAGAAATAAAAAAAAAAAAATGTAAAGCTTCCCGTCCCCGCAAGCTCGCACACAGAAGCAAACGCATACGTAAGTCGCGCCCGCATATGTAAACGACGTCCAAACCACATATGTGAGGTATCGCCACGTACGTTGTGTGAGAGCAATAATTCTAGCCCAAGACCTCCTCTGTAACTCAAAACACCTAACTTGTAAAAATTTTTAAAGCATCGCCTATGGAAATTTTTAAGTACCAAAGTTCGGCGCCATTCCACGAGTTTGCGCAATTTTAAAATGTGACATGTTGGGTATCTATTTACTTGGCATAACATCATCTTTCACATTATGAAAAAAAAAATGGGCTAACTTTACTGTTTTGTTTTTTTTCAATTCATTTTTTTCCAAAAAAAAAGCGTTCGAAAAATCACTGCGCAAATACCGCATGACATAAAAAGGTGCAACAACCTCCATTTTATGCCCTAGAATCTTTGCTAAAAAAACATATATAATGTTTGGGGGTTCTGAGTAATTTTCTAGCAAAAAAATGATGAATTGTACATGTAGTAGAGGAGTGCCAGAAATGGCCCGGATGGGAAGGGATTAACGTTATACTGTTTATGGGTCATTGCAGCTTCAAATTCATTTCACTTTTTGATATTACACCTAGAATGCTTGTAGGCTACACATCGCCCACAGGTAGATCTGAGCGGACACCTGGATGTTCGGGTTCGGCGAGTTTGGCCGAACTTCGCAAAAAAGTTTGGGTTCGGTACGGAACTTGGTCCACACTTGACCCCGGACCCCGAACCCCAATGAAGTAAAAAATGGCTGTAAAAAAGTCCTGGAAAGTGCTAGAGGGCTGCAAAAGGAAGTAAAATGGGGGTAAGAGTAGGACAAGTGCCCTACAAAAAAATGGGGATAGGGAAAATAACTTAAAATCACCTTATTGGTGGTCCTGCCATTACTGTGCTCTCTCTCTGATTTTATTTGGCTGACTGATCCCGAGCACTGTTGTTCTTAGCATTGTGAGTATACCAACCATTGCACCACTCCATGCCATATAACCAGCCATTTGTTGTCTGATATGTTTATAATTTGTTCTCTATATTTCCTTAGATTGTTGTTTATATGTTTATACATTAAACTGCGCAAATGAATATCCCTGATGAAGGAGTAGAAATCACTCCGAAACATGTTGGATTGGTCAACGCAGAGTTATATGCAGTATTATCTTCATTGCTACCTTGACCAGATCATTGTGGTCGGGTAGTACATTCCAGTACTCAAGTATTCAGTATATATGTTTAATACCTATTGCATATTTGTGCACTATTTAATCCTGTGCCTTTAAAGTCCCACCATTTGGGGAAATTAATGTTTTTGTACTTTGACCTTTACCTACACCTGATCCCCACCTTGCCTGCTAATTTGAAATTTCCGGTTATGGACCTCTGATTGAACTCGGACTACTCTCTAGTCCACATCCATTTCCAGTTTCATGTTTTTGTAATTAAAGGGGTT
>BLSH010418283.1:64486-75573 GCA_018402905.1 Glandirana rugosa | reverse complement strand
CATCGCCTTTTTCTCTCGGAAGCTTACCTCGCCCGAGAGGGACTATGACGTTGGGGACAGAGAATTGCTGGCGATCAAGTCCGCCTTGGAAGAGTGGCGGTATCTGCTCGAGGGTGCGGCTCACCCCATCTTGGTCTTTACCGACCACAAAAATTTAGAGTACCTGCGGACGGCTAAGAGGCTCAGACCCCGCCAGGCCCGATGGGCCTTGTTTTTCACCCGCTTCCAGCTGCACATAACTTATAGGCCGGGATCAAAGAATGTGAAGCCGGACGCGCTGTCCCGAATGTTTCTCGACCCTGTGGAAACCCCTCCTCCTGATACCATCCTCCCAGCTCACAGCTTCTTACTGGTCCAGGAGGACCTCTTAACACAAATTAGACGGGCTCTGGCTGGTTCTTCTTTACCTAGAGACTTAAATCTGGTTATCAAGGATGGGCTGTGGTGGTCGGGTACCCAGATCTTTGTACCTGAGGAGTTCCGCCTCGATACCTTAGATCTTTGTCACGACAGCAAGCTGGCGGGACATTTTGGAAGCCACAAGACCTTGGAGTTACTTGGGCGCACCTTCTGGTGGCCTCGTATGAACAAGGACTGTAAAAAATATGTAAGCGCATGTCCTGTCTGTGCCCGGAACAAGACCGAGAGAACCTCGGCCTGGGGGTTGCTGAACCCATTGCCTATCCCAGACCGTCCTTGGTCACACATCTCCATGGACTTTATTGTCGAACTGCCTACATCTGCGGGATTTAACACCATTTTCGTAGTGGTAGACCGTCTGACTAAGATGGCACACTTCGTCCCCATGTAAGGTACTCCTTCTGCCCTGGAGACGGCCAAGACTTTCATTAAAGAGATCGTGCGGCTGCACGGGATTCCTAACAACATCGTTTCGGATCGGGGAGTACAATTTACCTCCAGAGTGTGGAGGTCCCTGTGTACCATCTTAGGGATAGGTCTGGCTTTCTCTTCGGCTTATCACCCCCAGTCCAACGGCCAGACAGAGAGGACCAACCAGACCCTCGAGCTGTACCTCCGCTGCTACTCCTCGTACTCCCAGGACGATTTGGTCTCCTTGCTGCCGGTAGCCGAGTTCGCCTACAACAATACAATCCATTCTGCAACCAAGCAATCTCCGTTTTGGGCGAATCTCGGCTACCACCCCACATTCCTGCCTAATGTCCTAACTGAGAGCCCCGTGCCTGTTGTGCAGGAGGTCGCACAATTCCTAGAAAGAAACAACCGCCTTCTGCGGGAGACTCTCGCACAAACCCAGCAACGGAATAAGAGAACTTTCGATAGAGGGAGACGAGGAGAGTTGAGCCTGCAACCGGGCGATCGGGTCTGGTTGGCCACCAAAAATTTGAGGCTATCATGCCCGTCCAAGAAATTAGGCCCTAGATATATCGGGCCCTTGCCAGTCAAACGGAGGATCAACAACGTGGCTTACGAGCTGGACCTTCCTCCTTCACTGAAGGTACATCCAGTGTTCCATGCGAATCTGCTCAAACCAGTGGCTAAGGATCCCTTCCCGGGGCGGAAAGCAGGCCCACCGGAGCCAGTCCTGGTGGATGGAGAGGAGGAATTCGAGGTGGAGACCATCCTTGACTGCAGAAGGAGAGCTGGTGTTACGCAGTTCCTGGTGAAGTGGAGAGGTTATGGACCTGAGGAAAGTTATTGGGAGCCAGAGAGCAACCTGCACGCCCAAGAACTCGTTAAGACTTTTTGGAGGAACAATCCGGCCAAGAAAGCCCGGTTGGGCATCCGGAGGCTGCCCCTTGGGGGGGGCAATGTTAGTAAAGAAGTCTTTTGTGTGTTCCGCGGTGGTGCGCGCGCTTGTGCGCGCTCGCACGTGCCCGTGCGCGCACCCGCGTGCGCGAGCGCACGCGCCGGAAACGACGCTTGGCGGCTCTATTTAAGCCAGCAGAGCCTGCTGGCCGGTGCTGTCCGCTCTACAGCGTTTGGCTCCTGTGACCCCGGCTTTATTCTGAAAGACTCCCTGCACCTGTGACCCCGGCTTCCTGTTTGACCCGTCTGCCTGCTACCTGCCCCGACCTTCTGCCTGCCTCTGACTACGCCTCTGCCTGATCCTCTGAACCTTCTATTGCCCGCACGTTGCCGATCCTGCCTGTACCCGACTACCCGCTTGCCCGAACCACCTGTACCGCACTGCCAGCCTGTTACCGACCCGGCCTGCATCACCGACCATCCACCTGCACGAGCTTCAGCGGACCATCACCTGTCATCTGTGACCTAGTCCAGCCCTCGTGCCCCCCTGTGCTCCAGAGTTCCCTGTCTCCACTACCAGGGGCTCTCGAACCAGGGCCGCAAGGGAGGTTGCCCCCGCATAAGTCAGATTCAACCATCAGGTACGTGACAGACTCAATGCTTCTCTCCTTGCAGATCCAGATACTCTCTCAAAATTGACTGCTGATAATCACTCCTTCTTTGAACTTAATGTCCAACCGGATACAGGCCGCTTGTATTGTGGTCCACGTATAAGGCATACATGCGTGGGATACTCATCAAATTGCATTTTAGAACAAGAAACCAGAGGTGCCAACAAATTGAAGAGGTCTTATCCCAAATTGCCCATTTGGAGCAACAAAATAAACAAGTCCCCACTAGCAAATCGGCTAGCAAACTCCTTGACAGATGACAACAACTTTGAATGCTTTTACTTTACAAATTTGAGTATAACCTTAAAACTAGCAAAAGCCAATTATTATATCCTAGGGAACAAGGCTGGATCCCTGTTAGCTAGACAAGTCAAAGTTCAATGATCTAAACAAAAAAATTGTGTCTTTATACCACTAGACAACCAAGCAACTCTTTACTAACCTGCAGGATATAGCTAATGCATTTAGCGACTACTACTCCTCTCTCTACAGCCTAGACAACGATCCAACCACACCTCAACCAACAAACCCACTTATCCAAAAATTTCTATTCTTGACCTACCTTCTATTACAGGGATATGCAATTAGCGGACCTCCACATGTTGCAGAACTACAAGTCCCATGAGGCATAGCAAGACTTTGACAGCCACAAGCATGACACCCAGAGGCAGAGGCATAATGGGACTTGTAGTTTTGCAACAGCTGGAGGTCCGCTAATTGCTCATCCCTGTTCTATTACATCAGCTCAGCTGGACCTCCTTTCCCGTTCCTTCTCCAACGAGGAATCCCTCAAAGCCATCAAAAATCTACCGCTCCATAAATCTCCGGGAGAAGACGGTTATACCAATGAATTCTACCATCAATTTGCTTCACTTTTCTCCCCCCGCCTTACTGACCTCTTCAACTCTGCTGCCACCTCTGGTTCCTTGCCGATAAATATGCTATGCTCAATTATTACTACCATCCGGAACCGGATAAAGACTCCACTTCCACGACTAATTACAGACCCATATCGCTTTTAACCACTTCAGCCCCGGAAGAATTTCCCAGGTTAGGAATAGGGCACTTTTTGCGATTCGGCACTGTGTCGCTTTAACTGACAATTGCGCAGTCGTGCGATGTTGTACCCAAACAAAATTTGCGTCCTTTTTTTCCCACAAATAGAGCTTTCTTTTGGTGCTATTTGATCCCCTCTGTGTCATTTCTGATCACCGCTATAAACAAAGGAAGAGCGACCATTTTGCAAAAAACCCAAATTTCTTACTTTTTGCTAAAATACAAATCCCAAAAAAATATATAAAAAAACATTTTTTTTCATCGGTTTTGGCCGATTTATATTCTTCCTCATATTTGTGATAAAAAAAAATCACAATCAGCGTTTATTGATTGGTTTGTGCAAAAGTGGCCGCGTTTACAGATGGTGAGAATTCATTTCTGGGGTTTTTATTTATTATTTTTTTTTACTAGTAATGACAGCGATCTGCGATTTTTAGCGGTACTGCGATAGTGCAGTTGACATGTTGGACATTTTTGACACTTTTTTGGAACCAATACCATTTATACAGCAATCAGAAATTTAAATGTCCACTGATTACTGTATAAGTGTCATTGGCAGTGAATGGGTTAACCTGCAGGGGGAGATCTAGGGGTTAACTATGCTCCCTGGGTGTGTTCTAACTGTTGGGGGGTTGGGCTACCATGGGCATGAGAGATCTAACTGATCCCAGTGACAGGGATCAGTAGATCTCCCATGCCCCCACTAACAGAGCGGGGAACCGCTGTGTTTACATCGGCGGTTCCCCGCTCTTTGCCTGTGGCCGCTCATCGTGGCTCGCCGGTGGACATCGGGTCTGCCCGAGCCACGGGCACACTTCTCAGGAGTGCGGCGGGCGCAAGCGCCCCCCTAGCGGCCACTCGCAGATCGCCGCATTTTTTATTGCGATTCGCGCCCAGCGTCCACACTGCCGCCGTAAATAGACGGTGAGCTGTGTGGAACTGGTTAAATACGGACATAAAAATACTTGCTAAAGTTCTAGCATGTAGACTATTAGAATATCTCCCGCTCTTGGACCAAGTTGGCTTTGTACCAGGCAGACAGACTCCAGATGCAGCAAGGAGGGTCATTGACCTAATCAATCAGACCACCCTAAAACAAACTCCATTCTTTGCTCCCATCTTTGGACGCAGAGAAGGCTTTCGATAGGTTACATTGGGGCTTTCTAAAAGCAGTACTCACCAAATTTAGTATACTGGCTGGTCCCAATCAGTGATACTCTCCCTTTATGCTAACCCACCAGCAAGAGTCCTGATCTAGGTCATTTAACATCACAAATGGCACTCGACAGGGTTGTCCACTGTTTCCCCTTATGTTTGCACTCCTAATGGAGCCATTGGCAGTGAGGATAAGAGGAGACGACCGCATCGCAGGCATTACACATAATGGTACAGATCATAGAATAAGTCTATTTTCTGACGACGTCCTACTTATGGTCACTAACCCACTCCAATCCATACCGGTGGTCCAAGAAATTCTCATACAATTTAGTATGGCCTCCTTTTACAAGCTTAACGCCTCTAAATCCCTGATCCTTCCATTATATACAACACTGGCACTCCCACTGGATTAAAACACTACTAGACTTATACAGCAAAAATACCCTGGAAAAACCTTTGAAAATCTCCAAAACGAACACCACCTCCCACACACCGATGCATATACACACATGAGGATCACTGGCTTACTGTACTTAAGAGCTCTAAAATAACCCCAGTGACCAAAATTCCTGAACCACTGCACCTATTCTTCACCCACACGACATACCCCAAACATGGTATCTCCACCATATATGCTACCCTAAAAGACTATCGCCCTTACTCCCAGATCGCCACCCTCTCTAAATGGGTTGAAGAACTAAACTTGTCTACAACCCCTGACATGTGGGACCAAGCACTTAGACTCACCCACTCAAATTCCCACTGCTCTAACCACTGGGAAGTGTACCAAAAAACACTGCACAGATGGTACTTAACACCCTACCGCCTTTCGAGAATTTACCCAGGACATCCTACTACATGTTGGAGATCCTGCGGAAGTACTAGCACAATTGCACATATCCTATGGTTTTGCAAATCTCTAAGCTCCTTCTGGAGACAAGTATTTTCTTTGATTTCTGCAATATCACACAATTCCACTACTCCTAACCCAGCATTAGCGCATTTGCACCTAGGCATAGAAAAATGTCCATTTTGCTCACAAGCTATGATAATACACCTAATACTTGTAGCAAAATTAACCATCACCAAACTATGGAAAACATCAAAAATGCCCTACTATTCACGCTACAATTGCAGACCTGAACTATCAATGTGAGATGGAGAGATTAGTGGCTTGAAAAAACCTAAATATGAAAAAGTTCACCTTCAATTGGTCCTTTTTGACTATCCCATCCAAAATGTACTGTGACTTTATAATGTATTTCTCTCAACCCATACTGAATTGATAATCCATCTTATTCCTCTCTCTTTCAATTGTCCGATATATATATACCTAACCCACTGGTTGACCCACCTTTCCCTTCTTCCTCTCATTCACCTCAATACCCATTCCTTAACCCTCCCACAATCCCTCCCCATCTCTCCCCCCCCACTGGAGTTACAATTTTCGATTGTTATAGAATGTATATGCATAGTGATACCATGTTGGTTTATTTACTGTTTGTTGTTTATTGATTATTATCTGTACACAATGCTCTAGTTGGAACACCTAACTTTCTGTAAAAATTAGCATTATGTTCTTTAAGTGAAAATTTAATAAGGAAATATTGAATGACAGAACACTTTACATATATATATATATATATATATACAGGTAGTCTCCTAGTTACAAACATCCGACTTACAAACGACTCCTACTTACAAACTAAAGGAGACAACAGGAAGTGAGAGGAAATCTACCCCAAAGAAGGGAAATTCACTCCTGTAAGAGTTATTATGGGAAAAAAAGTGTCTCCACTGAAGCTTTATCACCAAGGTTTGTTTCCACAACAACCCAGATTTTTCAAAATCCAATTATCATTGGGACAGGAACTGAGGTGAAATCTTCCGAACAGGGGCTCAGACAGCAAAACAAACATTACAGGGGTGTTAACTAGAGTTGAGCGAACACCTGGATATTCAGGTTCGGCGGGTCCAGGAACCGAACTTGACCCGAACTTTACACTGAACCCCATTGGAGTCAATGGGGACCCGAACTTTTCGGCACAAAGATGGCTGTAAAAAAGTCCGGGCAAGTGCTAGAGGGCTGCAAAAGGAAGTAAAATGTGGGTAAGAGTCGGACAAATGCCCTACAAAAAAATGGGGATAGGGAAAATAATTTAAAATCAAATAAAAAAATTTAAAATGGGAAGGGGGGGTGGATGTGGAGTAGGAGCCTAGAGGTTGACTAGGCCATGACCGTGGCAGTGTAGGTGGAAGTGGCGGTGGTGGAGGAGGAGGAGGTAGCCAACACTTTTTGTTGTTTGTTTTTTTTTTTTTTTCTAATTGGGGTAGCTCCCAAAATATTGAGGCATATTAAAAAAAACAAGTATACCAATGGCTGTGTGAGGCCGGTCTAAATGTCTATTCTGCACAAGGTACAGACACGTCTTGTGGGATCCATGCCTGGTTCATTTTAATAAACATTAGCTTGTCCACGTTGGCTGTGGACAGGTGGCTGCGCTTGTCTGTGATAACGCCCCCTGCCGTGCTAAACACACCTTCAGACAATACACTGGCTGCAGGGCAGGCCAGCACCTCCAAGGCATAAAGGGCAATCTCAGGCCATGTGCTCAATTTGGAGACCCAGAAGTTGAATGGGGCAGACCCATCAGTCAGTACATGTAGGCGTGTGCACACATACTGTTCCACCATGTTGCTGAAATGCTGCCTCCTGCAAAGACCTTGCCTATCAGCTGGTGCTGCTGTTTGTTGTAGCGGGCTGCTGACAAAGCTTTGCCACATTTTGGCCATGCTAACCCTACTTTCTGAGGTGCTGGTGGTGCCATAGCTGCGTTGGCGGCCTCTTCCTCCTCCTCCTCTGCCTTCGCCTTGTGCTTCCATTGAGCCCCCGGTCTCATTTGGGAATGCCCTCAGCAGCGCGTCTACCAGTGTGCGCTTGTAGTCACGCATCTTTCTCTCACGCTCCAGTGAGGGAATTAAGGACGGCACGTTGTCCTTGTAACGGGGATCCAGCAGCGTGGCCACCCAGTAATCAGAACAAGTTACAATGTGGGCAACTTGGCTGTCATTGCGCAGGCACTGCAGCATGTAGTCGGCCATGTGTGCCAGGCTGCCCAGAGGCAAAGACAAGCTGTCCTCTGTGGGAGGTGTATCATCTGTGTCCCCCGTATCCCCCCAGCCATGCTCCAGTGATGCCCACGAGCTGCGTTGGGTGCCACCCTGCTGAGGTTCCTCCTCCTCATGATCTTCCTCGTCCTCCACATCCTCCAGAACTGTGCCCTGGCTTGAATATTTTTTACCTGGCCTATGCTGGTGCAGGAACCCACACTCCGAGCCACTTGTGAATGACTGGCCTGATAACGGTGGAAATGACCCCTCTTCCTCCTCCTCCTCCTGTGCCACATCCTCTTCCATCATGGCCCGAAGTGTTTTTTCAAGGAGACATAGAAGTGGGATAGTAACGCTGAGAACAGCAACATCGGCACTGGCCATGTTGGTGGAGTACTCGAAACACCGCAATACGGTACACAGGTCTCGCATGGAGGCCCACTCAGTGGTGAAGTGGTGCTGTTCCGCAGAGCAACTGACCTGTGCGTGCTGCAGCTGAAACTCCACTATTGCCTGCTGCTGCTCGCACAGTCTCTCCAGCATGTGCAAGGTGGAGTTCCACCTTGTGGGCACGTCGCATAGGAGGCGGTGAGCGGGAAGGCCGAAGTTCCGCTGCAGCGCAGACAGGCGAGCAGCAGCAGGGTGAGAACTCCGAAAGTGCGCACAAACGGCCCGCACTTTATGCAGCAGCTCTGACATATCCGGGTAGTTTTTAGAAATTTCTGTACCACCAAATTCAGCACATGCGCCAGGCAAGGGATGTGCATCAAACCGGCTAGGCCTAGAGCCGCTACGAGATTTCGCCCATTGTCGCACACCACCAGGCCGGGCTTGAGGTTCAGTGGCAACAACCACTCATCGATCTGTTGTTGAATGCCCGTCCACAGCACCTGCGCAGTGTGGGGTTTATCCCCCAAGCATATCAGTTTTAAAACAGCCTGCTGTCATTTCCCCCTGGATGTGCTGAAGTTGGTGGTGGAGGTGTTACACTGAGCGGATGAGGAGGTGGTAGAGGAGGAGGAAGTGCAGTAGGAGGAGGAGGCAACAGGAGGCGAAGAGAAATGCCCTGCAATCCTCGGTGGCGGAAGGACATGCGCCAAATGGCTAGCCGCCTCAGGCCCATCCGCCACTACATTTGCCCAGTGTGCAGTTAGCGAGATATAGCGTCCCTGCCCGTGCTTACTGGTCCATGTATCAGTGGTTATGTGGACCTTGCTACAGATGGCGTTGCGCAGTGTACACTTGATCTTGTCCCCGACTTGTTTGTGCAGGGAAGGGATGGCTCGCCTGGAAAAGTAGTGGTGGCTGGGAACCACATACTGTGGGACAGCCACCGCCATCAGGTTTTTAAAACTGTCCGTGTCCACCAGACGGAATGACAGCATTTCAAAGGCCAGGAATTTGGAAATGCTGGCATTCAGGGCCAGGGATCGCGGGTGGGTAGGGGGGTACTTCCTCTTTCTCTCCAGTGTTTGGGAGATGGAGAGCTGTATATTTCCATGGGACCATGTGGAAATGCTTGGGGACGGTGGCAGACATGGTGGCATTGCTGTCACATGGTCTGTTTGCTGGGTGGCAGTAGACACTGGCACTGTAGAGGTGGAGGAAGAGGCCGAGGCAGCAGCAGAAGAGGAAGCAAGAGGAGGCCGAGACCTTTCTTGGATTTTGAGGTAATTATTCCAATGCAGCTTGTGCCTTGAATTTAGGTGCCTTATCATGCAGGTTGTGCTCAGGTTTAGAACATTTAGGCCTCGTCTCAGGCTATCATTGCACAGCGTGCAAATCACTTGTGTCTCGTCGTCAGCACATTGTCTGAAGAACTGCCACACGGGGGAATGCCTTTGAGCTGCCTTTGGTGTGCTAGGTCCCTGGGTGCGGTGGATAGTAGCAGGCCTACTGTCTAGGGGACGCTCACTTCGCTTTTGCAACCTGCTTCCTCTTTTGCTGTGCTGTTGCCTCTGTGCGACCACCACCTCTTCCTCCAAACTGCACACGTCACTCACATGACCCTCATTCCATGTGGGTTCTAGGACCTCATCATCCTCCTCCACATCATCTTCCACCCACCCTTCACCACTGCCCTCCTTGTCAGTCTGCACACTGAGGAAAGCTGCGACAGTTGGCACCTGTGTTTTGTCATCATCAGAGACATGCTGCGCTGGTGTTTCCATGTCCTCATCCTAAAACAGAAGTGGTTGGGCATCGGTGCACTCAATGTCTTCCACTTCTGGGGCAGGGCTATGTGGATGGCCCAAGGAAAGCACACCAGGAGAGTCATCACAAAGCATAAGAGTCTGTTGCATGACTTGGGGCTCAGACTGCTCGGCTAATTTACAAGGGGCTGAGGTGAAAGACAGATGGCCATGGGGTACAGGTGCAAACTCTGAGCTTTCATCAAGGGACCGGGAGGGAGACAATGTGAAGGAACTGGAGGCATTGTCAGCCACCCAATCTACTATCGTCTGTACTTCTTCTGGCCTCACCATTCATTGAGCAGCATTCGGGCCTACCATATAACATTGAAGGTTCTGTCGGCTACCTGAGGAAGGTGTTTCACTTGTGCGTGTAGTTGGCACAGATCGACCACGTCCTCTCCTTCCAACAAGGGCTTCACCAACACCACCATTACCAGCAGCACCAGCAGCACCACGACCACGTCCCTTATTTGACGCTCTCCTCATTCTGCCCGCAAATGTACTATGTAGCACTATTTAAGTATTTATTAATACTAATAAATTATAAAAATAATAATAATTAAAAAAAAATGAATAATAAATTCTTCTTCTTCTACAGGACCAGCAGGAACCTCTCCCTTTAGAACTAGAAGATGATTATAGAACAATAATCTGTCCCTTACAGCAACAGCAGAAACCTGACCCTATAGGAGTAGGCAATGATTTTAGAAAAATAATCTGTCCCTTACAGGACCAGCAGGAACCTCTCCCTTTAGAACTAGGAGATGATTATAGAACAATAATCTGTCCCTTACAGCAACAGTAGGAACCTTACCCTATAGGAGTAGGCAATGATTTTAGAAAAATAATCTGTCCCTTACAGGACCAGCAGGTACCTCTCCCTTTAGAACTAGGAGATGATTATAGAACAATAATCTGTCCCTTACAGCAACAGCAGGAAGCTGACCCTATAGGAGTAGGTGATGATTTTAGAAAAATAATCTGTCCCTTACAGGACCAGCAGGAACCTCTCCCTTTAGAACTAGGAGATGATTATAGAACAATAATCTGTCCCTTACAGCAACAGCAGGAACCTGACCCTATAGGAGTAGGCAATGATTTTAGGACGACAACGACATTCCCTGTCTAATAACAAGATATTAGTAGAGGATCAAGATTTCCCTCTCCA
>BLSH010418283.1:28754-43659 GCA_018402905.1 Glandirana rugosa | reverse complement strand
CCTACCAATAGCTGTTCTCGAATCATTCTTCATCATCTTTATTCTCCATCAAAATCCTAAGTACATTTGCTTGGATGGGTAAGAAACCCCGATGTTCATATAACCCATTAAACACAATTAAACTCAAGTTGGTAGGTGGAATGGGATTTCCTGATGTAAAAGACTACCATGTTGCAGTTATCTTAGATCAAGTGAGACACTGGTTCACCCCAACTCCACAAACACTGGCATCAAATTGAACAAACATTCATCACGGAGGGGAAACTAAGCTCCCTTTTATTGGCTCAATCTGTCTTAGACAAGTCTAAAGAAACTCCCCACCCCACCATGACAGCAGCTATAGCTGCATGGAGATTCCTATCTCTAGCCCATGCCCATAGGGAGGATGACATACAGAAACCAGTGCCATTAGAAATCTCCAAATTTCTAATCCCAAACTTGACACACTGGGCTCATATGAAACAACTACCTATACAATCCCTGATGCACAGCAACCAACTTCTATCCTTTGAAACACTACAGACTAAACACGACATTCCTCCTCAAGGAATCTATGCATACAACCAAATTCACTCATACCTGAACAAAAAGGGTACCTCTACCATGACAAGGATAAATTTACTAAAATATTGGCATAAAAAGATGGGAAAGAGACCTATAAACCACATTTACTGACTCCCAATGGCAAAAAGCTATTCAATATAACCAAAAAGCATCTTGCTGCATTAATTACTGGGAACTCTCTAAAAAAATCCATCATAGATGGTACCTCACTCTGGTCCAGATGTTTAAATTTGCAAACCTGGACAATGATGACTGCTGGAGAGGATGCTCCTGCAAAGGATCCTTAACCCATATTCTATGGGAATGTCCCCACATTCATACATTCTGGGAAAAGGTCTTTTTTTTCTTCATCTCAGATCTCACGGGAATCATAACTAAACCCTCAGCACCCCTAAACCTGGAAACCTTGGAAAAACATTGAAAACAGAGCGCAACCAACTTTCAAAATTGATGTAAATCCATCTTGAATTCAATTTCTAAACATAGGCTCATGGTTGTTATTATTTTCTATGATAATGTTACTAAGAAACCATATATATTCACATTTATAAGCTAGTGTGGATGCTCCCTCCTCCTTTAAGATACAGCTTGCTCCCTAAGGGGGTATCTAGAGGGAATGGGAGACACCGCGCACCAGAGGTTGAAGATGACAGTTATTTTCTTTTATTTTTTATTTTCTTTATATGCATGATACTGTTAACAAACTTTACATGTCTAACCTAGAAACCTGCTGTTATTCCACCCTACTGTTTAAGTCTGACATGTACAAACCAATGTTATATTTGCATAAATATTCAATAAAAATCCAATATTAAAAAAAAATCCATACCAGACCTTTTTTGTTTTTGTTTTGTGTGGTTCTCCTCAAAATGCCCACCAGACCCTTATAAAGGCATGCAGCCTAGGTGGCCAGGAAAGAAGGGGGCAGTGAGCATGCAGCCTTCTGCTCTCCTGAAACATACCAGGTTAAATTCCCTGCACAAGAAAAATTAAATAAAACATTTTTTTTTTCCTTTTGTTTATCGGCAGTTTTTGTAAAAAATGTACAATAATTAGCTCAATGAGGAACCATTTTTTTGGCACAAGTAAAAGTTTAGGATAGTTAAAAGCCATTTCTTTACTTAAAGCCCATTGAATCCTTAAAGTGCATGTATAGCATTTTTTTTTTATAATTGTGTATAGAATATGGAAGAATTAAAGTAATCATGTTATTTTTTGCTGTCTGTGTCCTGCTTAGAAGGTTTCGCTTCACATATTGTATTGTAAATGGAAATCTCCCATAATTTAGGGACATTCCTATCTTAGAGAGTTGTCACCAGAAAATGCCATTGGCATTTGATAAAGAGGGTCATGTCCCTTGAAACGTGTTATGCTTATCTCCTCCTGACATCACCATAGCATTCTACCAGCTGTCATCATCACAGTGCAGCTAGAGACGCAGTCAGTCCCTACTACCTGCTGGAGCTTTGGAGCCCCTGCTGCTGCATGCTTGGCAGCCATCCATTGCCTCTGTGTATCTTCAGCTGATTAGCTCTGGTGTTTCAACCTGCTGTGTAACTCCACTGGTGGATTGGTGATTTCTGACATATAGTGTGTGCTGCTTTTAATAAAGGTGTTTTTTTGCTTGGTATTAACCTCAGTTCCCTGCTTTTTGCTAGTTCCCTACTTTATGAGGTGATCTTACAGGAGCTGCAGAGGTGAACCATCCATCCATCTGCTCTTCATTCATCCATCGTCCATCCATCCATTTACTCTTCCTTTTTCCATCATCCATCCATCTATTTTTCATTCACCCCTCTACCATGTATCCACTATTGCTATAAATGATGTTATATCACAGACTCTTAGTGTGTTTATCCATGGATTAATTGTCAATACATTGGACAGAGGAGCGCTGGATGCTTTGTGTAATTTTTGCACATTTCTTTGTATTAAAATAAAATAATGCACACGGGAGATATTGCACAAAAACAAAAGTGCAATATAGGAGAGGAAACCACATACACCCCAAATGCCCAAAGCATTACAAACCCAAACGTCACCATCTGTGTTACAGCAAAGGACTAAATAAAGAATAATTAAAGGTTTTACAGCAGACTGTGGTCATTATACATACTAAAAAAAAAATCTTTTGATTGGAGGTCATTAATACTGCTGCGGTCAGGTGAATGGTTTCCATTATAAAGGAATCATGTGGCTAAAAAAGCCTTTAATGTGCATATGACAGGCCAAACTAATTTAACGAAAGCTCTTTTCCTGCTCATATCCTTTAAAAACACATTTTGTTTGGCTTATGTTAGGCATACACATTTATTTGATGTCACTTATCATTTTCAATTCAAAAGGGTGATTTGCATAACAATGAATTGGAGATGCTTAGTCTTCATGGCTAAAAACAATTAATTGTTCAATTATTTGTGTAAACATTATTGGTTATGAGGAGTGTTAGAGCACACAATAGAAGGGAAAGGGGCTGTCAGCTACTCTGTGCCAAATTCTTGTGTCCTCTACTAATCAAGCTTACCATTCGTAGACACTAAATAAGCACATAGAAATAGCAGGATTTTCAATATTATTATAGTAAGTACATTTTTTTTATCATAGATTAATGTGAACCAAACCAGGTACCTTTTAATTTGCTCATGCCCTTTAAATGTTTATTATTGCTTCCTAAGTAATCTTTTATGCTTATGAAATACTTTTGCATATAAAAAGTAGACATAGCGGGGGCGTGGTCTGGAGCTGCATGGAGTAGGGTGTGCTGAGTGAGAGCTCCGCTCGACCGATCTCCTTATATTATCCTGGGGCACTCATCCTAACTGCTAAACACCCCGATTCTCACCTGCCGCTGACTGACATCCATCCTGCTATGTCTCCACCAAAGAGGGTGTCAGAGGCCATCACGAAGCTGGATAAATTCCGCCATGAGGAACGTGGCCCGCCTGGGAAAGATGGCGCCTCTCCTCCAGATGCGGAGGCGCCGGTCTCGGCTGAGACTGCCAGAGTCCTGGAGGCCATCTCCCTTTGCCAAACCACCCTTATGGCTTGAATTGAGGAGGTAAAGGTGGATATATCCCTGATCCGCCAGGATGTTCACACGCTGAGGGAGAGGGTTACTGAATCGGAGCGCCGCATCGGCTGCGTGGAGGATGATCTGCCGCCCTTACAAGTAACGGCCGAGCACCTGCAGCCCCAGCTAAATGCCATCCTAGCTAAGCAGGACGACATGGAGAATCGGTTGCGTCGGTGCAACCTCCGATTCGTGGGACTCCCAGAGCGGGCGGAGGGATCGGATCCCCCTACCTTCCTCGAGGGTTTGCTCAGCAAAACATTCCGCAGGGATGCCTTCTCCTCTTCTTTCGTGGTGGAGCGCGCTCATCTGCTTGCTGCCCGGCCCCCGCCTGCAGGCGCTCCGCCACGTACCTTCATTGCTAAGCTCCTCAACTACCGCGATCGTGACACGATCCTCAGGCTCACCCGGGAAAAGGGTAACATCCCCTTCGGCAGTGGCCGCATCGCGGTGTTCCCAGATTTCTCTGCCGAGGTACAGAAGAGGAGGGCCCGCTTCACTGAAGCCAAGCGCCAGCTCAGGATCCACCACCTAGCCTATGCCATGATGTTTCCGGCGAGACTCCGTGTGATCTGCAATGGCAAGACACAATTTTTTGAAGACCCTGAAGCCGTCCTCTCCTGGCTGGAGCATCACGCTTCTGCGGGCCCAGCCCAGGCATAGTGCTTTTTTCTCCGTGACTCCATCCGGATGGACCCCAACGCTTCATATTGCACCGCCCATCTGCCGGTTCTGTCCTTCGGCCATCGGATTGTGAGTAGACTGTACCTGTTTCCCTTGTCCCTTCATTCCCCCTGCTCATTATTCGCAGGCTCCCATGGACATCCTGTCTTCCCTACTTAATAGAGGTCCTCCTTCGTACTCTATTACCCCCATATGCTCCGGTCATCGAGCGGCTCACCCGCACCCCGAACTGTTATCCCCTGCTGAAAGCACTGTGTCCGGCAGGGGCTGTGCGCTCTACAGCAATTGTTCGTCCCCCGACCTGCAATGGTCACACAGCTAACAAACGGGACAGAACCCCAAGTTCAGTTTTCCCTGGCCAACTCATGCCCCCCCTCTTGGTTTGGGGGATTGCAGCCTGCTGCTAATGCTGAGCTGGTTCAGAGTGGTTATGGTTTACTTGTTATTGTTTTACTTTGCATATAACACCCTGCTGACATGTGACTGTATTTCCCCTTCGCCGCTGCGGCGATGTACCTTTGATGGGGCTGGCGCCTCTCCCCACGGTTGGCTTCTCTCTTTAGTGCTGGGTGACGCCTGGCACCGGATGCCCCCGAGGGGCGATGTGCCACTGCGGTTCGCGAAGAGGTGGCATCTGAATTATGTTTATTTTTGGGGTTTTTTTTCTGCTGTGGTTGTTTTTTTACTTTCACCAATACAGTATAAAATAAGTTTTCCATGTGGATCCGACTGCACTCAGTTGTGCTCCTCTCCCAGACTTTCCATGGCGCCTCTTACTCTTGTGACATGGAATGTCCGGGGTCTGTGTGCTAAACCCAAAAGAACTGCGACCCTCTCCCATCTAAAATCTCTACGGGCTGATATTTCAGTCCTAGTGGAAACCCATCTGGTGGGACAAGCGCAATTGGCCCTTAAAAAACCCTGGGTTGGGTGGATGTACCAGGCTCCCTTCACCTCCAATTCCAGAGGAGTTGCGACTCTTATCGCTAAATCAGTACAATTTCAGTTACAGGACCTGCAGTCGGACCCGCAGGGTCGTTTTTTATTTATACATGCTTCTGTAAATGGGTTGGAGGTCCTTTTGTTGGCATATTATATCCCCCCTCCATTTCAATTTGGTCCGCTGTAATTGGGAGTGGTCTTTATGGCTCGCCACCCTGCGGTGCCGGCGATCTGGATGGGAGATTTCAGCATGGTTATCAACTCCCTGGTCGATAGACCCTCCATCACCAGATTCGGCAGGTTCCTAACTGAGTTCTCACTTACCGACACATGGAGGCGCAAACACCCCAACGAGTCACAGTTCTCTTGCTTCACCCCAGCCTGCTCTACTATGTCCCATATAGATCTGATCCTTGTCACACCTACCTTATTGCCGAATCTTCTGGATGCAGGATTCGGCGTTAGGGTACTGTCGGACCATTCTCCATGCTGGATTACTCTCCGCTTGCCTGCCCCCCCCTCTGTGCGGATCTGGAGGCTGAACCCTTTCTGGCTCTCCATCCTGGCTGAGATGGGGGACATCAAGAGAGAGTGAGCGTATTTTTTCCACTCTAATGGCGGCTTGGCCCCGGTGGGTTCTGTCTGGGAGGCCTTCAAGCTTCATGCCCGCATGTATCTCTCGATACGAATTAATAGGCATAAGGCCTCGTCCAAGCTGGCGCTCCAACAGGCGGAGGGCCGGCTGGAGGAGTCCGAGCAAAATTTCCTCAGGGATCCCACCCCCTCTAATGCAGCTCTACTGCGCTCCCAGACCAGGCTCGTTGATCAATTACACTTTGAGAAAGCCAACCGTGGTATCTTTTTTACTAAACAGCGCGTTTATGAGCACGGTGAACACGCGGGTAAACTACTTGCCTACATAGCCCATCTTAGTAACAAACCCCCTGTGGTAGTGGAGCTTCAGTCCGATGCGGGTACGGTCACCGACCCCGAATTGGTGGCTGCAGAGTTTCGGTCCTTTTACGCTAACTTATATACATCCACGATCAATTACGTCAGGGAGGAGCTGACTGAGTTCCTTCAAGGTATCACATTTCCCCAGCTGTCCCCCGCCCAACGGGCAATACTAGAGGCACCTATTACCACAGATTGCATAGAGGTGGCCATGTTATCTCTCCCCTCCTCCAAGGCCCCGGGGTCGGACGGGCTCCCTGTGGAGTTCTATAGGCAATAAGGTGATCTACTCGTCCCCAAATTACGAGAGTTGTATGCTCATATTTTTGAAACCTCTAATCTCCCCCCCCCTCCATGGGTGAGGCCCTCATAGTATTAATTCCCAAACCCGGTAAAGACCCTCTATACCCCGAATCATACCGCCCAATCTCCTTGCTCCAACTAGACGTTAAAATACTCGCCAAGATCCTTGCCCTTCGCCTCAACAAAGTTATTCTTAACTTAATTCACCCAGATCAAACTGGGTTCATGCCCAATAAAAACACGGCCTTTAACCTCCGACGTCTATTTTTAAACCTACAGGCTCAACATGACGAAATGGGCTCCAGAGTGGTGGTCAGCCTCGACGCCGCCAAGGCGTTCGATTCGGTAGAGTGGGACTATCTCTGGGAATGCCTGCGATGCTTCGGATTTGGCCCCAACTTTATCAAATGGCTTACACTGCTATATCAGGCCCCCACCGCTCGTATCCAAGTTAATGGCAGGCTTTCAGAACCCTTCCCCCTCACTCGAGGAACCCGTCAGGGCTGCCCCATTTCCCCGCTGCTTTACACGCTGGCTGTAGAACCCCTGGCCATAGCGCTCAGAGCACACCCAGGGATCCGGGGCTTCCGCTCTGGCCCCCTGGTGGAAGTCGTCAGTCTATATGCAGATGACATGCCTCTCTACCTGGCTGACGCTGACCCCTTACTACAGGCCGCCCTGCAAATTATCGAAAACTTCGGTTTCTTCTCCGGCCTTCGCATAAACTGGACCAAATCTTGATCCTACCGCTTGACGTCGGGGCCCCCTCATCCGCTCTGGCCTCCCTGCCCCTTATTCGTGCAAGCCAAATTAAATACTTAGGTGTCCAAGTCTCTAGATCCCCCATTGATTATATAACTCTTAACCTGAAGCCTCTCTTTGCCATGCTCAAAGACAGAACTCTGGTCTGGTCCCGGTTGCCCCTAGGGGTTATGGGGCAGATTAACATAGTAAAAATGATCCTCCTTCCCAAACTCCTGTATATTTTCTGGCAAGCCCCGGTTTGTATCCCCCTTCATTTGGAATCCATAATTAACAGCTTCATCTGGGGGTCTTCACGACACAAATTACCCTGGACGGCCCTTAAGCGCCCTACAGATCTGGGGGGCATAGCGCTTCCTGATCTAGTATTATATAATATGGCCTCTCAACTCTCCCACTTCTTTCACCTCCACCACGCAGACAGAGAGAGATACACCGCGTTAGCGTGTCCCCAGCTCCCCCAATTGGTGACACACCCATTCCAGCTCTTATTCCGAGATTCTCATAGAGGGCCTCATTCAGGTAGTAGGGGCTCTATGCTCTCCCACCACTGTGAAATTTGGCGGCTCACTATGCGGCGTAGCGGGGCCTCTCCACTCCACTCCTGTACACCTCTGTGGGACTCCCGTCACCTCCCCGAGCTGTCCTCTGTTCCAGACCGTGGGCTGTGGCTTTCTAGTGGCGTCATCTATCTCTCACAGGTTATTTCCAACGGCACTATTAAAACTTTTCAAACCCTGAAGGACCAGTACTCCCTCCCTAACAATATGTTTTTTCGTTATCTTCAACTTCGCCATGCTCTGCAGTCCCAATTCCGTTGGTCCGTACCCCAGCTGGAAACGTTTCCCCTGGTTGACAATCTGCAGGGACAGGACTCCAAAAAATGAATTTACTTGTGCTATAACAGCCTCTTGCTCCCCAGGGCTACTACCCAAGCATTCCAACTAAAATCTAAATGGGAACAGGACGTGGGGGATATTGATGATGAGGAGTGGGAAGAGGCTCTGACCGTCTGTAAATTGGCATCCCCTAAGTTATCGGATCGCCTCACACACCTTTATATCCTCCATAGATCCTATATCACACCTCATCGCATTAGTAAATATGACCCGAGCTATAGCCCCCTGTGCCCAAGATGTGCTTGCCCCGATAGCTCCTTCTACCACAAGTTACACAAGTCACGAAATTCTTGCACGACAGGATGGGCTCCCCGTTGACACTCTGCCCTCGCCAATGTATCTTGGGGATACTCTCTCTCTCGGAGGAGAACAAATATATTTCTCCAAGAGACATTATTCCTAGCTAGGATGCAAATAGCCAGAATGTGGCTAAGGAACTCGCCCCCGACAGTTCATCACTGGATAAGGGCAGTAAACGCTGTCCTCCCCTATAAAAAAAGTCCTTTACTCACATAGGGGTTGTCCCAAAAAGTATCATAATATTTGGGATAGGTGGCTGGAGGATCCCTCCTCCTATGATGATGTGAATGTATGAGGGTCCATGCCCCCAGGTCGGCCTTGCGCTCCGCCCTGTTGCTATGCCTTTTCTTCTTATCCCCAGGGTATTTAGGGATGTACTTGATGCCTATATGTGACACCAAAAGATGTTTATCACTCATGTCACACTCTATATCCTTCTTGTAGTGCCTGTTGCACCTTCTTTTTTTTTCTTTTTTCTCATTTTTTTTGTTTTTTTTTCGAATAAACATTTTTATTAGAAATTGCAAGTAACAGAGGTGATACAGAATAACGAGTTTGCACCAATAAAAGTGTACATGTTTTGGGCAGATAGAGACAATAAAAGGTAGGATAGCTCAGCATAGTATCTCAGAGAGAGCCACGGTATATAAAGCCACATATAATCTGTATCATAGACATAGTAACAAATAGAGGTATAACCGAAGGTAGATAAAAAGTACATCAACAACTAAACAAGTACCTCCAAATCTAGATGGTTCGCGGTCACCTGGGCTCACATCCGTAGAACATCAGGTAAGGGTGTAGATTGAACTGTGATTCAAGTGCCGTAGAGTTGTTAAGGTTCCTTCCACTATTTGAAGCCCAATTGAAGTATGTTAGTGTAAGGTTTGGAATTGCATGTGGTCTCTATAACCATTCTCCCCATTACGTGAGTAAGAAGCATTATACTGGTCCTGTGTTCGGCAGCCCGGCGCATAGGTAGATAGGTGAAATTCATTAAACTGGTCAGGGTGGGATATGGGAAGGCAAGAAGATGGGGATGGGGGAAGTGACGGGGTGAAGACAGGCTATGAGGGGGGATATAAGGGGGAAGGGACGGGGAAAAGAATAAATAAAAAAAAATAATAATACTTGGGAATAGGGATGGGTATTAGCCGCCTCTCCCGTCACCACGACAGCCCAGGGATGACCGAGAGGTTTAATCAACAGGTCGCTAAAAAGGAAAAGAAAGGAAAACGCACTGCACCCAGTATTTCATAGCACATCTCCTCTTTTAGTCAAGGGAGAGTAAGTCCCCAACTTCTGCCCCTGTTTAGGGTTGGGGTTCTCTCCCTCCATGGGCCCGGCAAGAAGCAAGGAAGGGGGGAGATTTGTTCATGCCTGAATGGCTAAATGGTGTTAGAGTCAGAATGGCGTGTACAGAGCGCTAGGGGATATGAGTTCTTTATATCTATCTGTGGTTACAAAATGTGTCCAGCAAGCCTATGTGCGGTTGTATTTGGCTGGTGTGTCCTTATTTATGTGGATCAATTCCTCCATCTCAGCTGTTTTATTAATACGGTGGAACCATTCTGAAACTGTCGGAGCGCTTTGGGATTTCCAATGTTTTGGAATGCATAATTTAGCAGAGTTGACCATGTGCATTGTGAGAGATCTACAGTATGAGTGTATAGGGATCGGGACGTGGTGCAGTAATAAATGAGCTGGGGAAAGATCCAACCGTACGGTAGTAACCTGCCCGGTGATCTCCTTAACCTTCGCCCAGAAGGGACAGATTTTGGGGCATGACCACCAAATATGTAATAGCGTTCCCTCTTCAGCCAGACATCTCCAGCATGTGTCTGGAATGGAGGGGTTGAATTTGTGTAACAGAGCAGGTGTACGATACCATCTGGTTAGAGTCTTGTAATTGTTTTCCTGGACTGTTACATTTAATGAGCCCCTGTGGGCTAAGGTATAGATGCGTTCCCATTGGGATTCTGAGACAACCAACTGTAGGTCTCTCTCCCAAGATCTGCATGCTTTCCCTAAATTGGGGGGGGGGGGGGTGTTGGCAAACAACATCGAGTGTAATGTAGATACCAAGTGTCGCTAGGGGGAATTTTGCAGGCAAAGTGTTTCAAAACCAGTGAGTGGCCTTGACATGGGATTGTTCCCTGTGAGACCTTTTAAAAAGTGGCGAATTTGCAGGTATGCTCAGAGAGGAAAGGGACTTCGTTCCTCCCTGGTCAGCAGTTGAGCACGATCAAGGAATTTTTCTCCGTCAAAAAACTGAAACGCATACATATCAGGGTGCGGCCATATATCCATCAGAAATTGCCCATGAAGACCCGGGGGAAAGGCAGGGTTATATCGGTGTAAGCGGCCCTGGCATAGTCGAGATGCCGTATCGCACACAGGCTTCTCTGAAGCAATGTAGTGTACATTTTTTTTGTTTTATTGTTATGTTCATCTACATGTACATATTACTGATGATGTGCTTTTCTTTATGCTCAATAAAACCTTTTTGTTTGCATCAAAAAAGTAGACATAGCTACACTGGGCCAAAGACAGGAAGATGGCTTCTCTAGAAATAAAAGGGTAGATTTCTGCATATCCTCTAGTATCTTGATCTAGTACTGTCTCTCGTGCAATACACTTGTGGGTGGGTGCAGGTCTTCCTCCATCTAGTAGTTGGCACTGTGTCATTATAGAGATGGAGTGATGTCTATAGAGGGAATTGTCCTTTCATGGACTTTATCAGAGTCTCAGAGGTAGCAACTGTCTGATTGGATGCTACAACTTTTGGTGAGCTTTAGCAGCCTTCTTGGTTTGGGACCTTATAAATTTGGTTACCCATGTCATTCTGGTATGCCTGAAGCAAGTGGTAGGTCAGGGTTAAAGGCCCACCTTGTTAGGGAAAGTATATAGCACAGGAAAATATTACTGATGAGTAATGTCAGCACAGGAAAAACTGCCTATGAGGAAACATTCCTGTATCCAGGTTAGAATCATGGGGTTCTTCCCAGCAGCATTAGTGTACCTCTATAATGCATTGCCAACTGCCACTCCTGTAGCAGAAGCCATCCACCAGTGACACAGACCAAGCCTGGCAGTACTGCTTGCTTGTCTCATATGAATACCTTCAATACTGTCATCACTTATTAATGCTAATCTGAATACAACATGCTTGAGATTGCTATTTTTATCAAGAACTGTGTGCTCTCTATTGGGTACTCGTGGAACTAGGTCCCACCTACAAGCTTTACAGAAATAACATACAATGTTAACACAGACACGCCTTCTGACACTAAAGAGTTCCTGGGACAGTGTGGCTTTTTGCATCCTAAACTAAACTTATAATTCAAGCATTAGTCAGGACTTGTTGAAAACTGGGCTAGCCCTATTTAAATGAGCTGGAACAAACAGGACTTGGATCTTTTCACTTACCACTTACTGGACCACTTACCAACCCACTTTGCTGAATGTGGAACTTCCTACCCCTTCCCCACATCCAGGGCTAAACACTGGCAGGCCAATAATTAGTCTGTTGGCATGTTTCGGACGTGGTGAAAAAATTCTTAATGTCGCCTATGGTAGTTTTAAACTCAGACTATACAGCGTTTAATATCAGTATACATCCCTGCCAATTGAAAAGATGGTTGGGATAGCCTATGAGTGGTTTGTCCCGTTGACAGCTGACAGCAGAGTAACCAAATAGAGCAGTGGGATCAGCTCGGAGGTCAAAGGAAATAGGCACATTTGAATAACTTGGTAAAAGATCAGAGCGAGTGGCAGACAGAAGGATACAAGAACATGCTGCCCCTGATGATGAAGAGGTAGACAGGCAAGGGATCTGTAACTAGGTAAGTGGTCCTCAACTGTCAGAACCAATGTGTGAGTAGCTGGGTCTGAGCCTAATAAATACTTGCTTTCCAGAAGACCCAGCTAGTGTGGGTGGAGCACCTCCTCAATTGCTACCAGAGTACTCCAGTTCCAATAGGATGGCCTTTTGTCCTTAGGCGTTAGTTCCCTGCAGCTGTTCACCTGTGTTACCATTGCTATTCTGGACTTCATTAAGAGGGATACTATTTAGGAGGATAATTGCAAGTGGTTGTTTGTCCTCTAAGTTATTTTACTGAAGTAGTGATTCTCAGCTAAACTCTCTGTTGTTATAGAGTCTTATTGTCAGGTCACCTGGGGTCAGGTGACTGATGCGCACCGCTGGGGTGTGAATTGCACCGCTGAAGTGGGAAGCACACCGATAAGGTTGCGAAGGGCACCGCTAAGGTTGACTGTCAGGTCACCTGGGGTCAGGCGACAGATGTGCACCGCTGGGGTGCGAATCGCACTGCAGAAGTGTGCAGTGCACCACTAAGGTTGCGAAGAACACCGCTAAGGTTGTGGACTTATAGCTGACTGCTGCTAATGAGCTCCGGATGGTACGAGAAGATGGGCCCCTGGAGCACTGACACAGAAACACAGGGAGCTAGTACATTGGTTTCCCCAGGGTGTTGAGTCTAAGAGCCAGTAGGTGTCCACCAGAGCCTCTGGTGGTGACAATGGATTGGCGGGAACTGGATCCAAGTCACGGCCCCCGGGGTCCCCTGGCTCACGCTCGGCTGGCTACAGGTGGAAGAGAGGAAGCAGCAGCGCAGGAACAACAAAGAATAGTCAGCGGAATAGCCAAGCGTCATGGCCACAAGCAGACAGGAGAGCACGCCAAGGTCGTAGTATCGAGCAGATAGGAGAAACAGAGAACAAGCCAAAGGGCAGGGTACCAGGCAGGCAGAGATAGTCAGAACAAGCTGAAGGTCGATAAACGAAAAACAGACTCAGAGCACACCACAGGAGACTGGGGTGGAGTTCACTGAGGGAAGATTACTTAGCACACAGGTGATGATGTGCACGGCTTCTAGGCGGACACAACCAAAGAGGTAAGCAAACAGACAGGGCATGAAATGTATCACAGGTTCAGGACACTTATAGAGACTATGCTATACATCCAAATGCTAACCTGATTGAGTACAACCAGTCTAGTTATAACAGGCCTTGCTGCCAGATAGTACAGCCAGGCCCTTCTCTCATTGGAATCTACCTGCAGACTGTAATACCTTTGGGAGATAATCCTAACAAAGCAGTCACTCTAGCCTGTGAGTGGATAATGAAAAAGTAGAACACTGATGTGATCATCGCTTTGCTTTCTTATGTCAAGGGTTTTCAAGTGTTAGATGGACACAACTGCACAATGCAGTAGAAGGTTTGGCTTACAGTGATGCATCCCCCCTCCTTCTTCTATATACTTTTTGATAGATGCATGCGAAAGCATACTTAGGGGTCTATTTAGAAAAAATATTACTTTGTGAATGTCTCAAAATGTGCTCAAGTGTAAGGAACAATACCCATAATGTTTATTTCCACTATCCTGGCAAAAAAGTGTGAGTGTCCCCCCATCAAAATCCATATCAGACCCTAATTTGAGCATGTAGCTTGGATGGCCAGTACAGGTAGGGATGAGCATCGCCCATCCCCCCAAACATTCCAGGCCACATGGCCTTAACATGGGGGGTACCTTGCCAGGGGGACCCACTAACAAATCACCTTGTGCCCATGTTGATAAGGAAAAGGGCCTCTTCCCCACAACCCTGATGCAGTGGTTGTGGGGGTCTGGGGGTTTATCAGAATCTGGAAGCCCCCTTTAAAAATAAAGGAGCCCCCAGATATCTCCACCCTGCGTGAATGAGCAAGGAGTACATAGTGCCCCTACTCATTTACGAAAAAAAAATCAATAGTAAGAAAACTTACACACACTTTTTGACATGTCCTTTAATTAAAAGTAGGGTCCCACAATGTAAATTCAACATCAATAACGTTGTCCAGTGATGCAGATGTGCATCAATCACGATTAGAGTTGAGCGAACCCGAACTGTAAAGTTCGGGTCCGTACCGAACTTTCAGGTGTCCGTGTCCCGAACCCGAACCCAAACGTTTGAGAAAAAAAAACGTTCGGGTTCGGGTTCTGGTATTTTATCACACATGTTGAATAGCTGCAGGGCAGCCAATCAACAAGCGTTTCACTGGTTTTCCCTAGAAGCCATCACAGCCATGCCTACTAATGGCAAGGCTGTGATTGGCCAGTGCATCATGTGACCCAGCCTCTATATGAGGCTGGAGTCACAGTGCTGCATGTCACATGCTTTCAGGTTAGTGTAGGGAGAGGATGCTGCCGGCACTGTGAGGGACAGATTATGAGGGACAGATTGCAGATCTAATAACTAGGTAGAGATTACTACTACTGCTGTGAGGGACAGATTGCAGGTATAATACCTAGGTAGAGATTACTACTACTGCTTTGAGGGACAGATTGCAGATCTAATAACATCTCATCCTGCATTACAGAACGATCTGATTACAGAAGATCTCTCATCCTGCATTACAGAACGATCTG
>BLSH010418283.1:7967-21690 GCA_018402905.1 Glandirana rugosa | reverse complement strand
ACCCGGGTTAAAACTGTAAAAGTGAATCCCCACATGAGTGAAAACACTCTATGACATATAGTTCCACACGAAGAAGGGTCACACTCTAGAGACTACATGTCGTTTTATACTAGGTATATCTTCTGTAAAGGGTCTGAGTCCTGTGATTATGTGGAAGCTCCCAACACACCCAGGAGACTACAAACCATTCTGTTCTGAAGACACTTTTTGTAAAGGGTGTGAGTCCCGTCCTTATGCCGAAGAGGGGGCATACTCTGGAGACTACAAACTGTTCAAGGCTAAAGGCTGAGTGTGGGAAATGTTTTTCACAGAAGTCTTGTCTTACCAAACATCAGAGGACCCACACAACCCTCGAAGGTGTATTAGTGTCCTGAGTCTGGGAAATGTCTTCTATATGGATCATATTTTGCTGTACATCAGAGATCTCACACTGGGAAGAAGCACACCTTGATATACAGTATCTCACAAAAGTGAGTACACCCCTAAGTGAAAATGTCAAAATTGGGCCCAGTTAGCCATTTTCCCTCCCCGGTGTCATGTGACTCCTTAGTGTTACAAGGTCTCAGGTGTGAATGGGGAGCAGGTGTGTTAAATTTGGTGTTATCGCTCTCACTCTCTCATACTGGTCACTGGAAATTCAGCATGGCATCTCATGGCAAAGAACTCTCTGAGGATCTGAAAAAAAGAATTGTTGCTCTACATAAAGATGGCCTAGGCTATAAGAAGATTGCCAAGACCCAGAAACTGAGCTGCAGCACGGTGGCCAAGACCATACAGTGGTGTAACAGGACAGGTTCCACTCAGAACAGCGCCTCGCCATGGTCAACCAAAGAAGTTGAGTGCTGTGCTCAGCGTCATATCCTGAAGTTGTCTTTGGGAAATAGACGTATGAGTGCTGCCAGCATTGCTGCAGAGGTTGAAGGGGTGGGGGGTCAGCCTGTCAGTGCTCAGACCATACGCTGCACACTGCATCAAATAAAAAGCGCCACACCAATCAAAGTTTTTTTTTGTATTCATTCCTTTGTGCTCCGTAGTTATTTGAATATCATGCACGTGTAAAATCCTCCACCTGTCACATCAGACTCTCACCTTGATATTTGACCCATAACTGATAATCCTAGATATGCCTTTCCTTTTAAGGGGCATATGAATTCAGAGTGGTACTTTGTGCCTTTCTGCTGAAGTTGTTTATCCCCCTTTATACTCAACACTTATCTTGTTTTCCTTGGCCTCTGTTTTCCCCACATATACCATTAAATAACATGCATGCCAAGATTTGTGCATTCTAAGATTGCACATCTAGTCAGGCTTGCACTTTGCATGAGCTTTACGGCTAGTACTTCCCAGTGTTGCTTTTCTCCTCCTACAGGACATTAGGCTGCAGGATCTGGGCTTACAAATGGACTGATCAGAGGTAGCTCCTGTTAACTGTGGAAAACTGAGCCAAGTTGTAACTGCATTTTGAGCATTAGGGGCGTATTCACATGGGTGTTAATGGCCATACACCGCCCAGATCAGCGTACACCTGTGGCAGGTACAGCCAGGTGTTATGCTTAGCTGTGGCTAGTCAGCTGTACAAATAAATGACATGTAGCGATGCGGGAAATATACCTCCTTACCTGTTCAGAGACTCTCCACCCTGTTTCAGACTGAAGTCTAGAAGTCTTTTTTAATAGTTATTGCAGATCGTGAACAAAAAGCAGGGAAGAGGGTTGAGGTTGCAGGATACCCAAAGTATTCACAAATATTGGAGGACAGCTTCCTGAATATCTTGTTCCAGCAGCCTTAGGCCCTTTAGTAGCAGCCTCAAAAATAATGCTGATAAAAGAAGGGACAGCCAGTAAATCTGTAACCCTACATGAGCAGTCACAGTCTGTAAGCAGCAACTTCAAGAAGTACTTCCATGCTTGGAGTGACCGGCAAAAGGTCTCACCTTTGCAGCTGAGCTTCCACAGGCAAGTTTACTTTAGGCATTCAACCCATAGCTCACACTCATGCTTACTCCCAGGGGAGAGAGACTGATCGGATCCTTCCAAATATCTATCTTCTCCCCAGCCACACATTGTGGGTCAGCCTCTCAGTGACTGGCTTGGGTCCAATAAACATCCATAACTAGTGTTCAATCACAACTGATCACGATGTAAACACACTTGCCAGTTATCCCCATTCCTTTCCTCGCACTGTAACAGGGCAGAGAACTGGTAACTGGCTAGTGTGAAAGGGGACATCTGTACTGATAATCAGGTTATTTATCATCAGTGTCCTGATGATCAGTGCAGCTCCAACAATGCTCATCAGTGCTACCTATCAGTGCCAACCAGTGCCCATCAGTGCTGCCAATCAGTGCCCATGAGTGCTGCCAATCAGTGGCTCCTCATCAGTGCCACCTATCAGTGCCCATCAGTGCCACCTATAAGTGCCAACCAGTGGCCATCAGTGAAGCCAATCAGTGCTCATCAGTGCCCATTGGTGCTGCCAATCAGTACCTCCTCAAGTAAACAAAAAAAAAAGAAAGCCCAATTTCCATGGCAGAGAGGTGGAGGGGAGTCAACATCCGATTGACGGTGAAGAACTGCTTTAAATAAATGTGTACTAAGTACTGGTTTGTTTTAAATAAAGAGGCAAGCACACAAAATCTGGGATAAGGACAAACAACTGCAAGGGGTAACTGGGTTTACAAAATGTAGCCATATTTGGAATACAGGCAGTCCCCTAGTAACAAACATCCAACTTACAAACAACTCCTATGTACAAAGCAAGGGAGACAACAGGAAGTGAGAGAAAATCTACCCCTAGGAAGGGAAATTCACTCCTGTAAGAGTTATCATGGGAAAATGGTGTCTCCACTGAAGCTTTATCACCAATCCTTGTCTCCACAACAACCCACAATTTTCAAAATCCAATACTCATAGGGGCAGCAAGTGAAGTAAAATCTTCTAAACAGAAGCACAGACAGCAAAACAAAACGGACAGGGGTGTTACCCCTTCTTTATGCTATACAAAAAAATGTAACAATTATTTTTTTGGCTGAAGCTACGCTTAAAAAAATTACCTGTTCTGACTTACAAACACAATCAACTTAAGAACAAACCAACCAAGTATCCTATCTTATTTGTAACCCGGTGACTGCCTGTAATACAATGCACCCGGAATGGGGGCAAAACTTACTTATGCTCCTAAGTGGGGTGTTTATGGTATTGCACACATGAAGCATATCTTTAGAGCTGGTAAATTTCTATCCTTTTCTTTGATGCAGACTTTGTACGGTCTACCACAATCCATGTATTTTTACTATTTGCAGCTGTCTCATGCAGTACAGGCACAAAATCTGCCCTCTGACTTTTCTCTTTCCCCAACACCTATTTTTGGGCTGTTGCAGCACGGTAAAATACAGAAGGGCCTTATTTCTAACTTCTATGCATCTGTACTGAATATCTATATTGAGGCTTACCACTGTAAGGCCATGGATCTGTGGGAGTCTGATATGGGAGACATGAGAAAATGCGCTAGAAGCAGTGCAAGCCAGTCCTCTTAATAATTCTCAGCGTTTATTGCAATTGTACCTTTTATTGCGAGTTCATTATACCCCAGTGAAATTGTTTAAAATGGGGCTTTTTTCAGAACCAGCTTGTCCAAATTGTAGCAGAGATCATGGAGATCTCATCCACATGCTGTGGAGATGTCCCAAGTTACACAGATACTGGACATTTGTTCTTGCAACGGTCAATAGAGTATTCCAAATAGACATGCCTACTGACCCCAGGCTCTGTCTGCTGGGAGAGTTTGATGATATTATATTAGATGCCTTTACTAAGGAAGCTGTTTCAAGAGCCCTTTTTCAGGCACGTAAAATGATTCTCCTCCACTGGAAAAGTATTTCCCCTCCATCCCTTAAGCAATGGATAGACTATATGGGTACTACTCTAAGATATGAAAAGATTATTTACCAGCACAGTGGATGCCCTGCTAAATTTGAGAGAGTTTGTGGAGGTTGGCTTGATGCACCAGGCTTGGCCCCAGTAGACATGATAATAGATAGTATATTGGGGTAAAATGCCGTTGGTTACCAAATGCTGGTTATTACTATCTGACTTTGGAGTGTTCCATATTAATGCTCTATTGGCACTATCATTTCTATATTCAGCCACTAGGTGGGGCTGTATGTTCTTTTTTGTGAGCTCTATGCAGTTGGAAGCTGTAATTGCCTATTTCTTTTCTACTGTTTTGTACATTACAATTTTGCATTCTTTTGTGAGTGTTTATGGAACATGTATGCTTGAATGTGTTCAAATAAAACATTCTTGTGATTAAAAAAAAAGTAAAGAGGCAGGCCGTTAATATATCTACGTTTTGCCATGACTAATGAACCTTAGAAGAATAAAAACATTATCTGTTCCAATATTTATGTAATTGTTTTAAAGAGAGTGTGATGTCAGGTTCTATTGCAGGAGTGCTGAATATTGAAAAGAGAAAAAACATTGACCGTCTTGCTGATACGCATTAACTTCAGTTGTTTAGGCTTCAATAAGACTTTGTTACAGAAACATTGACCTCTTGCCGCTGGCTATCCGTTAACCAGCAGGAAATGGCTGATGGACCGCTTAGTCCCTGTATTGATCTGCATGGGAACACTGTGTTTTTCAGAGAGAATGGGCTCCACTTAACAAAAATCAAATACTTATCTTGAATGTAGGAAAAAATAGACAGAGACAGGTAATGCTATAGTTAGTTGTCTCTTGAATGAGTGAGGGATCACTTAATTTGCCATGATCTATATTTTTTACTTGAGAAAAATCTTTTATGGATAGAATCTATAGTATTCTCTGATCTATATATCTATGTTACATACAGTCAAGTCCATAAATATTGGGATATCGACACAATTCTAATCTTTTTGGCTCTATACACCACCACAATGGATTTGAAATGAAACAAACAAGATGTGTTTTAACTGCAGACTTTCAGCTTTAATTTGAGGGCATTTACATCCAAATCAGGTGAACGGTGTAGGAATTACAACAGTCTGTATATGTGCCTCCCACTTTTTAAGGGACCAAAAGTAATGGGACAGATTGACAATCATAAATCAAACTTTCACTTTTTAATACTTGGTTGCAAATCCTTTGCAGTCAATTACAGACTGAAGTCTGGATAGCATAGACATCACCAGATGCTGGGATTCATCCCTGGTGATGCTCTGCCAGGCCTCTACCGCAACTGTCTTCAGTTCATGCTTGTTCTTGGCGGTTTTGTCTTCAGCAAGTGAAATACATGCTCAATCGGATTCAGTTCAAGTGATTGACTTGGCCATTGCATAAAATTCCACTTCTTTCCCTTAAAAAACTCTTTGGTTGCTTTCGCAGTATGCTTCGGGTCATTGTCCGATGAGTTCTGAAGCATTTGGCTGAATATGAGCAGATAATATTGCCCGAAACACTTCAGAATTCATCCTGCTGCTTTTGTCAGCAGTCACATCATCAATAAATACAAGAGAACCAGTTCCATTGGCAGCCATACATGCCCACGCCATGACACCACCACCACCATGCTTCACTGATGAGGTGGTATGCTTTGGCTCATGGGCAGTTCCTTTCCTTCTCCATACTCTTCTCTTCCCATCACTCTGGTACAAGTTGATCTTGGTCTCATCTGTCCATAGGATGTTGTTCCAGAACTGTGAAGGCTTTTTTAGATGTTGTTTGGCAAACTCTAATTTGGCCTACCTGTTTTTGAGGTGAACCCTCTGTATTCACTCTGGTGAAGTCTTCTCTTGATTGTTGACTTTGACACACATACCCCTACCTCCTGGAGAGCGTTTTTGATCTGGCCAATTGTTGTGAAGGGTGTTTTCTTCACCAGGGAAAGAATTATACGGTCACCCACCACAGTTGTTTTCCGTGGCCTTCCGGGTCTTTTGGTGTTGCTGAGCTGACTGGTGCATTCTTTCTTTTTAAGGATGTCCAAAACAGTTGATTTGGCCACACCTAATGTTTTTGCTATCTCTTTGATGGGCTTGTTTTGTTTTTTCAGCTTAATGATGGCTTGCCTCACTGATAGTGACAACTCTTTGGATCTCATATTGAGAGCTGACAGCAACAGATTCCAAATGCAAATAGCACACTTGAAACAAACTCTGGGCCTTTTATCTGCTCCTTGTAAATGGGATATTGAGGGAAAAACACACAGCTGGCCATGGAACAGCTGAGCAGCCAATTGTCCCATTACTTTTGGTCCCTTAAAAAGTGGGAGGCACATATACAAACTGTTGTAATTCCTACACCATTCACCTGATTTGGATGTAAATACCATCAAATTAAAGCTGAAAGTCTGCAGTTAAAGTACATCGTGTTCATTTCATTTCAAATCCATTGTGGTGGTGTATAGAGAAAAAAGATTAGAATTGTGTTGATGTCCCAATATTTATGGACCTGACTGTAGATACATAGGCATGAATACAGTGAGCACACTCGCTCACTGTGTCCATTCATAACTGACACATAGTAAACAGTGTTTACTATGCTTAAGTTTGAGAATGAACAAGAAGCCATTCAGCACAGAGTGCTTCCCATTCATTCACTGACCCATGCAGTTGAGGCTGCAGAGAAAAGCGTGTGTTTGAGCTTTGGGGTGCACACCCTAATGCAACAGGCTGCGCACACCTATGCATTGATACATAGTTAGTCATGCTGCTCAGGCCCGGGCTGGAACAAAAACTAAGCCCGGGCATTTTAAAATGAACAGCCCATTTTATTTTTTCAAACCAAACAAGTTTCTCAATGTCTTTTAGTTGTATTTAGCCTGCTGCAGTCACTGTTGCGGCATGTTGCGATATAATAGCATATTTTATGTCACTGTTCTCATCCTCTAGAGCTCTCTGTCACATTAGCCAGCTCTTGTTAGGACATACTGCCCGGCAGCCCTGGCCCTCCGGGGCAAATGCCAGGTGTGCCCTATGGCCATTCCGGGTCTGATGCTGACACATGTCCATTATTTTCAACAGACTAAAGAAATAAGGTCAATAAAAAAGCCTCATTACTATTAACTCCCTGTGCATGAGGCTTGTGGGAGACAATTCCTGTCTGCTGAGTGGGATGGAGAGACAGAGTGGGAAACATTTATGAATTCTGTCACGCAATGTTTACTAGGAGAAGTGAGACAGATTATGCAACAGATATGCAGTATTACAAATTTACAGCTTGAGTCATAAATTCCTCCCTCAGCTGCTCTAAAGCAGAATTGCCACAATGAAAACCATCATCCTGGCCACTTCATAGTCATGTGACTATGTAGGCCTCATTCATGCGTGCGATTGTAGCTGTTTGAGGTTAGATACAGGAGATGCAGTGGAGTTTAACTGCAGACGGCAGCCCCATTTAAATCAGTAGGAAACTGACAGCTCCCGCAGCTATTTCTTCAGTCGCATGTAACTGCTCATGGAGCGAATACATGTGAATGATTGTCCCTCAATGCAAACAGTCTACATCCAAGGCTGACCATTCGCAGGTAATTACTCCATGAGTGACTACATGTGCGCAGCCATGAATAGCTGCAGCATCCACTGGATCCCCTGCATCTATATGCCAACAGCCCCATTCACAAATGTGAATGGGGCCTTTAGCCGGCCATAGATGGTTTGAATTTTGGCTGATTCAGTAGGGACGGCCGTGATTCGAGCCATGTATGGGCAGGCTAAATGTACTGTAATGTAGATGATCGATCGAAAAACTTGGGCACAACTAGTCTCTCGGATTTTACATGCAATTATTGCTAGCAGCTATTATAGCCACTTGCAATAATCATTACGTTTTCTCCGCTAGGAGAACACAATGGCTCCACAGGAGGGATTCTCCCATCAATACTGACTGCATTGATGGGGGAATCAAGCAATTTTCTTTCCTGCAACCCATGGTTACCAGAAAGAAAATCGCTTTATCTACGGCTGGTTTTAAGTTGAAAATCTGTCTTATCTTAAGTGGTACATCTGTCTCAGCCGATGCACATAACTGGCCAAACAGCTGCAGTTTACTTTGAATCCACCTTTGAGATGGAAGTAAATTGTGATAACAAGCCTTGAAACTATCATGGGTGAGTGGAGTGACTTTTGTATACTTGCTGTTTGATTCTAAAACTCTTAGGCCTCATGCACACGGGGTGTTAGAAAAAACGAGCTGCAAAGCCACTACCAATGCCAGGAAAAAGCGGCTGTAAAAAGGTGCTTTTAGTAGCTTTTTGCATTGGCGTTAATGCACATTTAGCCGCACTAGCTTTTAGCAGTGTTTCTCTGCCTCTGTTCAATATCAGTGGTTCCCTATGAGGATCTTGAAGGGTAACCCCTTGCCAAAATGAAAAAAAAAAACTGGCATGTGGTTCCCCCTAAGTTGATACCAGACCCTTTGGTCTGGTATGGATTTTAAGGGGAACCCCCACGTCAAAAAAAATGGGGTGGGGTGCCCCCCAGGATCCATACCAGACCCTTATCCGAGCATGCAGCCCGGCAGGTCAGGAAAGGGGGGGGTGAGCAAGCACCCCCCAGGACCATACCAGGCAACATGCCTTTAACATGGGAGGTTGAGGGCTGTGGGGCAGGGGGGACAAGGGCCTCTTCCCGACAACCCTGGCCGGTGCTTGTCGGGGTCTGCGGGAGGGGGGCTTATCGGAATCTGGAAGCCCCCTTTAACAAGGGAGCCCCCAGATCCTGGCCCCCCACCCTATGTGAATGAGTATGGGGTACATTGTACTCCTACCCATTCACCCAAAAAAAGTGTCAAGAATGAAAACAGTACACAGGTTTTTAAAGTAATTTATTAAGGCAGCTCCGGCATCTCTTCCTATATCTTCTCCCTCCGGCGATGTCTTCATCCTCCGGTTCTCATCCCTCTCCTCTCTGGTTCTTCTTCTCTCTCCATGGTCTTCTGCTTCTGCTGGTTCTCCTCTCTCCACTGTCTGCTCCCTCTGTTCTTGTCTCAATGCGCTCCTCTAGTGTAATGCTGGGTCCGCTGTGTGCCATTACTTATATAGCCATGGTGCGGGGCCACCAGGTGGCATCATCTGGAGGCCCTTCCCCTTATGACATCACCACCCGGTGCATGATGGGACAGTAGCGCCACAAGGGGGTGGGGCCTCCTGATGTCACCAGATGGCCCCACCCCATAACTATATAAGTAATGGCACACAGTGGACCTAGCGTTACACTGGGAGAGCATGTCGAGACAACATCGGAGGAAGAACAGAGGGAGAAGACAGTGGAGAGAGGAGGCCCAGCAGAAGCAGAAGACCGCGGAGAGAGGAGAAGAACCGGAGAGAAGACATCAGTGGAGGAGGGAGAAGAACCAGAGGATGAGGACATCGCCGGAGGGAGAAGAAATCGGAAGAGACGCTGTAGCTGCCTTAATAAATTACTTTGAAAACCTGTGTACTGTTTTCATTCTTGACACTTTTTTGGGGTGAATGGGTAGGGGCACAATGTACCCCATACTCATTCGCATAGGGTGGGGGGCCGGGATCTGGGGGCTCCCTTGTTAAAGGAGGCTTCCAGTTTCTGATAAGCCCCCCGCCCGCAAACCCCCACAACCACCAGCCAGGGTAGTCAGGAAGAGGCCCTTGTCCCCATCAACATGGGGACAAGGTGCTTTGGAGTGGGAGGGCACAGCCCCCCCTTGCCCCAAAGCACCCACCTCCCCATGTTGAGGGCATGTGGCCTGGTATGGTCCAGGAGGGGGGCCCTTGCTCGCCCCCCCTTTCTTGGCCTGCCGGGCTGCATGCACAGATAAGGGTCTGGTATGGATCTTGCGGGGGCCCCATGCCATTTTTTTGGCGTGGGGGTTCCCCTTAAAATTCATACCAGACCGTATGGTCTGGTATCGTCTTGGGGGGAAACCCAACGCCAGTTTTTTTTTTCATTTTGGCGAGGGGGTTCCCCTTCAAGATCCTCAGCACACAAGCCGCACTGCAAGTCGGATCATCATGATCCGACTTCTGGTGCGACTTCTATTCAAATCAATGGGCTCCCATAGGGAACCATTGATTTTGAATAGAGGCATGAGAAATGCCTGACGAGGCTCAACACAGCTGTATCCAGCGTTAAGCTGCGTTAATAGCCTTTACCAGCGTCAGGCGTTTTTACAGCTCTAACGCCGCGGCTCCTACGCTCTGGTCCTGTTTTTTTTTTGCAGATTGAAAATGCCTATGCCACTTACAGCTCATAAAAGCCTGTGTGTGCACGAGGCCATAGAATAACATGGAGAGGTGTTTTTAAGCAGCAAGAAAAATGCCTGACGCTGCTAAAAGCAGCTGTAAAAACGCCCCGTGCGCATGAGGCCTTACTGTGTAATATACTGTATGTATATGAATTTATCCAGCTAAGAGTGGTATTAAAGTATTTTTTTTCCCTCAAAGTGGTTGTAAAGGATTTTTTTTTAATAACAAGTATGTCTATACTTACCTGCTCTGTGCAAGAGAATTGCACAGAGCATCCCCAATCTTCATCCCACGGGTCCCCCGCCGGCTCTCCTGTCTTTCTGGTGCCTCCAATAGGAAACAAGTGGGAGCACTTGTGCGGACTTGCTCCTGAGCGGCTCTTCAACATCCATTGACACAGATAGCGGGACTTGGCCCCACCCCCTTGTCATTGGAGTTGATCTGCCCAATGAGGAGAGAGACAGCGGGGAGAGTGCTCCCGTGCACTTCGCTGGTTTGGATTGGGCTCAGGTAAGAATAAGGGGGGGCTGGGGAGGTCCTGCAGCGCAGAGAAGGTTTTTTTCACCTCAATGCATAGAATGCATTTTAGAAAAAACCTTTAGACTTTGGAACCACTCAGATAAAAATAGCATAATAACATGTATTTAATGTTTTTAAAAAATGTGTTCTTCTGAGATTTGTTTTCCATGTATCCCCTATCCACGCTGCTTGATGCTCATTATGTTTGTGACCTCTGTGTTTATATGTATGCTTCTGCACCACACTCCAAGTCTATAGGCAGCGGCTCAGAGCGCCACACACACATAGCCAGTGTGAGAGGGACTAAGAGAGGAAAATCCACGTCTCTTCATTTTTAAAAAAACTATCAAATACATGTAAGTCTTGTATGCATTGACATACCTCCATTAGACCTTGATCTGCACAGACAGTATGGACACCTGCTGAATAAGCACCTTTCACAGACAGCTTAAAGCTGAATTCCAGGATACAATTTAAACTAGCAATCAGTAATATTGCAAAACCTACAGTACAACATTTGATGAAATTACTGTAGATATAAACCTCACTGTTTAGAAGATAAATTGAAAGAAATCTCTGTGATGTCACTCCAATAAAAAAAACAAAACAGCAGATTCTGCCTGTCCTGGGTGCAGGTGTAAAGTAGGCATAAATGTCACATCCTGTATTCTCACAGCACAGGTATGAGAAACTACAGTTCCCATGGTTCTACGGTTTCCATGCTCCATGGAAATTGTAGGGAATGGGCGGGATTGTGGGCTTATATACTTGTCCTCATGACACCCTCACATTTTCAGACTACACACCCACTGCTCTGCCAGCTACAGCTGGACTAGTAATAAACACGTTTTTATTTTATTTACTTTTCGCTGTAGCTGCTCCTCACAGTCCAATATCGCATTTGGCTGTGAGGAGAGACGCTCACACTGAGCCTAGCACTCATCTTTGCATAGCCTACTATTTGAAAGCATTGAGAGCCATGACAGATCGGGAGGCTCCTAGCATGTCATTCAAATGAAGCTGCAGCAATGGGTGGTTCAGACCAGGAGCCCGGATCTGCCCACTGCAGCAAGCGGAGATATAGTTACATCACTGCTCACTACAAAGGACTACAGAGGGTTTTTATATGTTTGTAACTATATCCATGTTGTGGTGTGTACAAAACCCATGTGTTTTTTTATTGTTTCTCCTCCTATTTTATGAATGTTGTCTGGGCTTTTGAATGTAGTGCCCTTGTTGTCCTTTCTTTAAAATTAATAAAAATAATTTAATACTACAAAGGACTACAGAGGGGAAGAGACAAGGACAGTGGCTGAGGGAATAGTAGGAATAGTAGCCATCGGTCTTACAACATAGATGTTAAGAGACTGGGGCTTGCCATTCAAAGAATGATTCAAGCGTTTGTTAACCCCCCCAAAAAATGCTGCTCCTGTCTCTTTTATGTGCAATTAGCAGCATGGTGTTTTTGCTTTTAAATGATCCCTCTTTATCTCCTAAAATCCCTGTTTAATAATGCAAGGTCATGACTTCCCCCCAGAGTACTGGCTCCCCCTGCATATAGCTTATCTTGAGAGCCCTGTGGTGTATGCAGGCTATGTCACTCCCAGCTCTCCTATCTAGAGTTGAGCGAACCCGAACTGTAAAGTTCGGGTCCGTACCAAACTTTTTTTTTAAAAAAGTCTGGGTTTAGGTCCGGGGTTCTGGTATTTTATTCCACATGTTGAAAAGCTGCCAAGGGCAGCCAATCAACAAGTGTTTCACTGGTTTTCCCTAGAAGCCATCACAGCCATGCCTACTAATGGCATGGCTGTGATTGGCCAGTGCACCATGTGACCCAGCCTCTATATGGAGCTGGAGTCACCATGCTGCATGTCATATGCTCTCAGGATAGTTTAGGTAGAAGATGCTGCTGGCTCTGTGAGGGACAGATTGAAGAACATCTCATCCTGCATTACTGAATGATCTGATTGTGGGCTAGGGAGAGATACTAGTACTGGTGCTTTGAGGGACAGATTGCACACCTCATCCTGCTGCACAGAACGGTCTGACTGGACTAGGTAGAGTCTGTTGCTTTAAGGGATAGAGTATTCTTTTAAAATCATCATCAAGTTGTACAGGGAAAGGTTCCAGCTGTTGCTTTAAGGGAAAGATTATTGTTTTAAAATCATCTTTAAAGTGTGTGGGAAAAGCCTATTGCAGGGTCATAGAGCCATATTAGTGTTCTAAAATCATCTTCACAGTGTGTGGGAAAAGCCTATTTCAGCTGCATAGAGCCATATTAGTGTTCTAAAATCATCTTCACAGTGTGTGGGAAAAGCCTATTTCAGCCGCATGGAGCCATATTAGTGTTCTAAAATCATCTTCACAGTGTGTGGGAAAAGCCTATTTCAGCCGCATAGAGCCATATTAGTGTTCTAAAATCATCTTCACAGTATGTGGGAAAAGCCTATTTGAGCAGCATAGAGCCATATAAGTGTTCTAAAATCATCTTCACAGTGTGTGGGAAAAGCCTATTGCAGGCGCATAGAGCCATATTATTGTTCTAAAATTTAGAACAATAATATGGCTCTCTATGCGGCTGGAAGAACAGTAATATGGCTCTATGCGGCTGGAAGAACAGTAATATGGCTCTATGCCCCTGCAACAGGCTTTTCCCACACACTTTGAAGATGATTTTAGAACACTAATATGGCTTTATGCGGCTGAAACAGGCTTTTCCCACACACTTTGAAGATGATTTTAGAGCACTAATACGGCTCTATGCGGCTGAAATAGGCTTTTCCCACACACTTTGAAGATGATTTTAGAACACTAATATGGCTCTATGCGGCTGAAATAGGCTTTTCCCACACACTTTGAAGATGACTTTAGAACAGTAATATGGCTCTATGCAGCTGAAATAGGCTTTTCCCACACACTTTGAAGATGATTTTAGAACACTAATATGGCTCTATGCGGCTGAAATAGGCCTTTCCCACACACTTTGAAGATGATTTTAGAACAAGAT
>BLSH010418166.1:371858-401585 GCA_018402905.1 Glandirana rugosa | reverse complement strand
TTAGTAATTACCACAGCTGATTCATCTGAGGGAAATCCTGAAAACATGACCTGTTGGTGGTCCTTGAGGACTGGGTTGGGGAACACTGTATTATAGGACACCTTATACAATTACTAAAAAGCCAAAAACGAACACTAAGGGGACACTTAGTGGATATTGCTATCAGCTTGTAAACACGGCATTGTTGGGCAGATCATGTGACCAGGCTTTGCTTCTTTTCACATTTTGGCTTTGTTCACATGTGCGGTGGGATTTTTGACAGCTCTGAAAAGTGAACCCTGATGAATCACTCTTCAGACCATGATCAACAACTGGTTTACAGGCATTCAGGAGGCATAGCTTTCTTTGGCACACAGTTGCAGTCCCATTGACTTCAATGGGTGAGTTTGACTGGCAGTGTTGCCAGACATGTTATTGCCATACCTCAAAGCATTGTGGCTGCGGCAATGTGTATGGTCCTGTGCACCCACATTGTCACTGATTAGGTGGGCGGTCGAGTGGCAGTAGAAACAGTGGAAAAGGGAAAGTGGCCGCACCCCACCACAGAGCTGATGCAAAATAGTTTCTTTAATGTCTTCACAATCAGGAGAGCAAGACAGGACAAGGTGTTGACGCGTTTCACTCTCAAATCATGAGCTTATTCATAAACAGAGAATTGTATCGTTTATTTTAAAAAAAAAGAAAAAGAAAAAAAACCCCCACACAACTAGAAAAACAGATATAGCTGTGAAAAGGCCGTATCACTGCTTTAGAACTGGACCACTTTGTATTGAAAATGTTAACTTGAACCTGTGCCCAGGCTATGCACATTAAAGTATTCATGTATTCAGAAAAGAAGCCATACATTTTGTTTAATTTAAATTTTTATTTTTACACTCTCTTTAAAAAAAAGTTTTTCATGAACTTTATTGCTATCACAAGGGATAAACAACATTCCTTGTGATAGCATGGCCAGTGACTGGCTCTTTACTGAGACCACTGGGGTCTATTAGACCTCAGATCTCTCTGCCCTCAAAAGTATCCTGATCTTGGTTTGATCAAATGATTTTGAGGACAGAGATCTGGGGCCCAAAAGACCTCGATTATCTGGTCAGACGCTTTGCAAGCCAGTTATGGCTTGTAAAACACAAACCAAAGTGACAAAAATCTTGTCGCTTCCGGTTTCATAGACCATAGAGATGATCGGAGAATGGAAGTTCCTCCATCTTTATGGTGTGCCACCCTGACCATTGGTTGCAGTCTTGGGCTCCCCCATTCCAACAGCAGTGGAAAGTGGCAGGAGGGGGTACCACATTCTGCCACACGCATAAGTGGCCCAGCGTCTGTATATCCACTGGATCATGTTTACATTATAGAGCATTGATACCGGGGGCATGACTAACTGCAGGTATGACTCTGGAATAACCACTGAAACCCAATGATGAACAAGTACGTCCATTTGGGGGAAGTGGTTACATGAACGCTGTGGGCTGTATGGAATCAGAATGAAAAAGATTCTTGAGCACTTATGTCTAGAGAGGACGTGTCTTCAGGAAAGTTTGTCCTTAGGTGGGCATCACTATTCTCAACCAAGATGGATTATGACTGAGAAAAACCATGTCTGCAGCCATTTGCTGACCTACTGAGAATGCTAGTTGCCTGTTTGCCTCTGAATTTAATACAATGGATCACAAATATAGAGCAAGTATAGCAAATGCTATACTTGTTTAGGGCAGGGTTTATGGTGTTTCAGGGATTACAGCTTTCGAATGGCCATGGCAGCCAGAGAACTAGCACTCAGTAAGGGGGACTAGGTAAGGGAAAGCCCTCTGGTCACCAGAACAAGTGTCCATATTGGAAAATGTCCCCTCACTTAGTTTTGTGGTGGAAGCTCAACATTTTGGTTTATCTCTCATTTTAAGCTCCAGTGACCATTGCCACCAGGAAGAGCATCCCCAGGAGGGCACAGACAGGAGAAAGAGGTAAGGAGCATCACACCAGGTTGTTGAACTCCATAATAAGTTTATTTCAATAGCAGTTTCAAGTTGAGTCAGTGTACATATCCATGGGGACTCATGGTTGTGAGACAGATACTTATACTCGGTTTTTGAACCTTTGCCCGCCCAACATCACTCCAGTCCAGTCCAATTCTCACCAGCATATCAGGCCCTGGTGAAGAGGGTCTATTACAGCTCTTGGCCTGTTTCTTTTGGATATACTGTGACAAAATAAAAATATTCAGACTCTCAACTATTGGTGGGGCACCCTTATTCAAAATATTCGATTTTATATGAAGCAACTCCCACCTGCTTCTTTGTGCACGAGTGAAGACTAACCTGAATCACTGCACCCCACTATATTCCACTCTGTACTGCAAGAGTAAGCCCACTATGGATCCTGCGCCTCCAATCCATTTCTTACCAAAGTTCTAAGGGCTCTTTAACACAGGCGGCCAGTGGGCAGTTGTAACAGACCCAACCGGGACAGGGGCTTTTGGAGGGGACTGCAGGCTAGCCTCTTGTCTACTGACTATGGGCCCCGGCATTTGAGGGGGCTCTATTCTTTAGGAGGTGTGCACCTGGGGGAGCTTTGTAGTAGTTTTACTTCAGATTTAAGCCCATGCCTCCCCTAAACACACAGACTGAGAACTGGAGGACCTGGATACAGATCTGGGGCCTCTGTGTTTTGTTGGGGTACAGACAGCCCAAACCAGCATTGACTGCTTCAACCCCCCTCCTAGACTCAAAGCAAATGAGTGTAATCGTCTCAAAACAACCTGAAGCTGGGGTCTCCTGCTGTTATGTGCAATCTATCCATTAAGGTGTTGTGTGTTTATTGTTAAGTGTCTTTCTCCCATTCTGTATTTTTTTTAATTGTGTGCCTCCTAGGTGTGAATACCCATTGTTAATTAAGTAACCTATTGTTTCTGTCAATTTGCTAATCCTCCTGGAGATGTGATTAGGCTTGTGTCAACATTGCCCCGTTACCAAACCATTGTGGGAAGTTTACCCCAATGTGCAATGTTTTTATTGTTCATGTGGTAGCTCCTCCTATTTTTGAAGTATATAAAAACCTGTATATCTGGTCAATAAAGTCATTCCTTTGGCTTTTACCTCAACATCTTGTCTGTATACGATGCTTGGGGTACAGGGCTGGTAATAGCTCTCGGTCTGCTGGAAGGGTTTGGAAGGCAGGAGGCACTGTTTGGCGGAGGCACCCAGGCCGTAAAAACAGGTGATTGGAAATCTTATATCTTAATTTTATAGTTATCACCAATACAAGAAGTAAGGGGAGTTTCCAAAGGGGACACTTGTTCTGGCAAAAAGTATTTTCCCCCATTTCCTGTTGGGTCTTCAAAAATCTGCAAAACACAGAGCACCGCCCAACTCTGTTTAGAGCTTCAGATGTTTATCAGGAACTGCTGTATAGTATCAGTCCACGGTCCACCCTACTCTCTTTGGTAGTGACAGGGGAACCATTTTAACTTACCTGTGTGTAATACAAGTAAGGCATTCCACCCACCATAGACCCATCACATTCTCTTATAAAAGCTTCATGCATCAAATTGGTGCAAAATGTAGTCCCCAAAGCCACCAATCACATTAAAGCTCGTCTCGGAGGGTTGAATCTGATAGGTGATTAAACAGTCAGACAGGAAGGAAAAGCACAGGATTTAAGAAAAAGAACAACTCACATATGATGAACTTTCTGGATTCTGGCTGCAAAGTATTGCACAAACGCAGACTTATGTATAGCTTAGGACTACGCTTTTTACTAGCTTTAGAGGGGGAAGCAATTAAAACCACTGCCAGGTTTCGATTTTGTGGCCCCCACCTCCTTCCCTGGGGTCCACCCCACTTGTCCTGTTTACATCGGGGACATTTTCAATGGAGACACTTGGTCCAGTGACAACTGTATAATAGGGTATTTCCCCTTACTTTGGAGATATTTCTTGTTTTGTTTTTGGGGCAGATTTAGGAGACTTCTCTGCAATGGAACACGGCAAAAAAAAATGAAATAACTGTTGTGGGTTCAAACTATTTACTACTCGAAAAAATAGCTGGCTTTTTTTGCACTTAAAATGTTTATTAAGAGGACTTTCTTGGATGGCATCAACTGTTTGGCTCTGGTAGCCTGGAATTGCTCTTTAAAATACAGTATAGAATATGTTGATATAAGGTATACAATACTGTCAAAATTATATGGACACCATCCAAACTATTTAAATGCATAGACAATATTTTTTATTTTTGCTTTGAATAAAGTTGGGAAGAATTAGATCCTAGGTTAAATATTTTGATTGCCTGTGTCCATGTTGGGGAGATTTATGCCTCTAGTTGTATTGGGGACCATTATTGCCGAGACAAAGTGAAAGAAAACCTAAAATTGTGCACTTATAAAATCCATCTCTTGGAGTCCAGGATAAACAGAGTTCTTAATCTTCAGGTTATTCTGCCACCTACAGAGGGATCGAGCACTGGCAAGCATAAAAACTGTAGGCCAACTCAGGATAACCTATCATGCTACCAACATGCCTCAGTTTTGTAGTTGCACGGGGAGGTCTGTAGGATTGCTGGAGATGGAGATGACCTGTGGGGCTAGAGATGCAGCCAGGAAACAGCAATCCGGAGCCCGGAGAAGACTTGCGGAGCTGGAAGCTGCGGAGGTCTGAATGGCCACAGACACTGGAGAAGAGTAGGGTGCAGGCAGGGTTGGCAACGAGCTGGCAGCGAGGTACAGAGGAGTAGGCAGAATGATTGGGACGAGCCAGGATCAGGTGCAGGCAGAGAGCAGGAAGGTCTGGACAAGCCGGGTTGGTAATGGATCAGGAACAGATATCAGGCACGGGTAAACGATGTAGATCAGACAGCACCCGCTCTGAGCTAAAGCAAGGCTTAAATGGCCGTTTCTGGGGCCAGAACGCGTGCCAACAGCACCAAGGAAGCAGAAATCTTCAGGTATGCCTCTCCTGAGGGGGATCAAGCCGCTGGCCTTCTTGACAGAAGCTGGGGCACGTTTCAGGGGGTCCATCCAGTATGATATACAATGGGAAAAATAATTATTTGATCCCCTGCATATTTTGTAAGTTTGCCCACTTACAAAGAAATGAAGGATCTATCATTTTTATCATAGGTGTATTTTACATGATACTGACAGAATATCAACCAAAAATCCAGAAAAATAACCACGATACAAATGTTATAAATTGAGTTGCATTTAGTTAGTAAAATAAGTATTTGATCCACTGCCAACAATAATTCTGTCTTCCACAGATTGCCTACAGTAGGTGCTCATGTGGTACACAGATTATTCCTGTCAATGTAAGAAGGCGTTCCTAACGACAATTCATTATGTGTATAAAAGACACCTGTTCACAGAATCTCTTTCTTCCATTCAAACTTCACCATCATGGGCAAGACCAAAGAGCTGTCAAAGGACATCAGAGACAAGATTGTAGACCTGCACAAGGCTGAAATGGGCTACAAGACCCTCGCCAAACAGCTTGGACAGAGACAATTGTTGGAGAGATTATTCACAAATGGAAGAAATACAAAATAACCATCAATTTACCTCAATCTGGAGCTCCATGCAATATCTCGCCTCATGGGGTGAGGATGATCATGAGAAAAGTGAGGGATCAGCCCAGAACTACACGGGAGGAGCTGGTGAATGATCTCAAGGCAGTTGGGATCGCAGTCACCAAACAAACCATTGGTAACACAACACACCGCCATGGATTGTAATCCTGCAGCGCCTGCAAGGTCCCCTTCGTCAACAAGGCACATATAGAGGCCCATCTGAAGTTTGCCAATGAACATCTAAATCATTCAGAGAAGGAGTGGGAGGAAGTGCTGTGGTCAGATGAGACCATAATTGAGCTCCTTGGCATTAACTCAACTCACCATGTTTGGAGGAAAAAAAAATGCTGACTATGACCCTAAGATCACAATCCCTACAGTTAAGCATGTAGGTGGAAACATTATGCTTCGGGGGCTGTTTCCCTGCTAAAGGTACAGGCCGATTTTGTTGCATTGAGGGGCCAATGGACATGGCCATGTATTGTAAAATCTTGGATGAGAACCTTCTTCCCTCAGCCAGAACACTGAAGATGGGTCGTGGATGGGTCTTCCAGCATGCCACTGACCCAAAACATACTGCCAAGGCAACAAAGGAGTGGCTCAAGAAGAAACACATTAAGGTCATGGAGTGGTCTAGCCAGTCTCCAGACCTTAATCCTATAGAGAAAATAGGGAGGGAGCTGAAACTTTGAGTTGCCAAGCAACAGCCAAGAAACCTTAAGGAATTAGAGCAGATCTGTAAAGAAGAGTGGCCCATATTCCCTCCTGAGATGTGTGCAAACCTGGTAACCAACGTCTGACCTCTGTGCTTGCCAACAAGGGTTTCTCCGCCAAGTACTAAGTTAGATTTAGCTCGGGGATCATATACTTATTTTACTCACTGAACTGTAGCTCAATTTATAACTTTTGTATTGTGTATTTTTTCTTGATTGTTGGTTGACAGTCTGTCTCTCTCATATAAGATACAGGCCCTTCATTTCTTTGTAAGTGGGCAAACTTACACAATCTGCAGGGGATCAAATAATTATTTCCCCCACAGTAAGCAATCACTTACTGAAAGAAGCAGTGCTTGAGAGACCTCCACAGCCTGAACCACATCCACACAATGGAGGAAAATCTTCATAGCTTGATAAAGGGCCGGACGAATAATGTCCCAGTTAAGATGAAAGGTGCAAACTACCCTAGTTCAGGGTAGACCTGGGTTTCAGCCTTAACACCATATGGTCTTTATGCAAGAGCACAATGGGGTTCTTTGCAGGAGATGATGGCTGCATAGAAAACCACATTATGAATGAGAACAGTCTTTTCTCTAATAGGTTTAAATGGCAGTTTCGGAAGCGCAGAAAGAGCCAGGTGCAGATCCCATGGAGTAACTGGTGCATGGGAGATCCCTATACAAAGACATGTTGTATAAAGAGGGGAGGCCAATGGTCTCTGTAACAGAATGTAAAAGGGCAGAAACCTGACCCTTGATAGTGCCAAGAGCTTCAGACCCAGCTGCAAGAAGGTGAAACGCTCTTGCAGTGGAAGCCCTGAGACACACCAAGTGAAGTATGCTTTCTAAATCTGATGGCAGACCTTGTGGAAAACTGCCTAGCCCTAATCCTAGGAATCACAGACTCGAGAAGCTCCTTTCCCATATAACCTAGGCTTTGACAACCATGCTATTAAAGCCAATGACCAAGAGGGATGGAAAATTGGCCCTTGGGCAGAAGAACTTGCTGATCTGGCAGTGCCCATAAAGTGTCTTTCCGATGTCTAACCAGGCTGGCAAACTACATTGACCTGGGTTAGTCTGGAGCAATTGAGTCACTGGAATTCCCTCTATTGTGACCCTGTGGAGCAGACATGGAAAATGTTTCAGGGGAAAATATGCACAGCTCACAATGTATTGATGCCATGAAACCACCACCACATTATACCCGGGTTCAGTCAGGGGGTCCCTGTACCTGGATGCAAAACTTTCCAGTTGTTGAACCTAGAGGGCCACTCTGAGCCACTCTGAGTCCAGGCACTGCTGGCTGAGGAGAGTTTTTTTTTATTTTTGGAGAGGGAGGATTATAAAAATAGGAAGGGTGGCTATGCGCTGCTCTAATGTGTACTGAGGGGGTCAGCTCCCGATAGATGATAACCACTCAACAAGAATCCCAGCTGCTTCTTCCACTAAATGTGTATTGCACAAAAAAGCATAAGTATAGTGAAGGTGTGTTACGCCACCTTCCGACGTGGCTTTGTTTGGAGCGTAACATGTAGAGGGGTAGCCTGGCGGTGGTATCCTGGACAGCTTGTCCACATGAGACGTTGATTGCCTTACTTATGGTTTTATGCTCATTTTTAACTAATAAAATGTGAGTACCATTTTAGGGGTAGTATGGTCTTATATGTAGAAGTTTGAATGTTTTACACTATGGGAGCCCCCTTCTTTTACATGTCTTCGGGGAACAATGAGAGATTACCCCCTATGATTCGACCTTATTAGCGATTTCCCAACCAAGAGTCTTAACATTTCGGACGTACATAAAAGACAGACCCAGCGAGGTCAGGATTGGAGGAAAATAGTCAGAGAGGAGGCTTTTCATTGGAAAGTGGAGGAATAATTATCTAAGCAAGGCTAGACCCAATGGGGTGGCATATTGAGGCGAGCCTCCAATTCACCTGGTGGAGGGAGCACTGTGTAACTGACAACACTGCACATTTAGGAAGGATTGCTTCTGACTTCAGGGGGAACTGCTTCTGTTTGGGTCGGCTTTACTCCTATATAATTTTGATAATTGTAATCCTTTCCTACCACCCTGTATTTAATTGTGCCATCGCTCTCTTTCACATCACCTCTTTCTCTCATTCCTATTACCACTCATCACCATACCACTTTTTCTTTTCACGCCTATATCTTCATTTTATTCACTATTGCCCACTCCTTTTGCTATGCACTATGACACTGCAGATAGTTACAACCATTACTTATAGATGCCCATATTTTACTTACAGACACCGGGGGTGATGAACTCTACATACCCTTGAACTTTTTGGCAGGGATTACTACTCCCAGCCATATATATTATTTTACTTACCATTTTCCATTGGTGTGCCATCTCATTGAACCGCCTCAGCTCCCGCACTAGACACCGGATCTCAGCATGCTTCAGCCCCGGTCGACACATTCCATAGCCATAGTGTTCTTGTAAGTGTGGGTGGGTGGTCCTGAATAAAGAGGCCCCCCCCCTTTTTTTTTCTCCTTCATTTATCTCATATTGACTTGCACTTGTTTTGACCCATTGCATACCCTTTAGACACTTCATTGATGCTTGGCTCCTGATGAGTGGCAACAAGGCCACGAAATGCGTCGAGCCCTCGACCATACCTTCAGCGGCATTATGTTACTTCCAGACCCACCATCATGGGTATCTTATGATGCTGTATATGTAATTTACCTGATTACCCGATGAGTATGCTGCTTGCAATTATGCATTATTTCTAGCTTACAGTTACTATGTCTGTAACACTGTGTCCTCTCATGCATGCATGTATGTACATTTTATGAATTGATTGGGTTTCTTTGGAACAATTGACCCAATTGACCTCTGTCTTTTGACGGATGCAATAAACGTGTACAAAGACTATTTTGTCTCTTGATTTCCTATTCCCATGCCTCACTCAAAGTCCCAAACCCTCCCGCTTTTCTCTCTCTGATAGGGATGGAGGTATCCCTGACTTCCATTGTCGGAGACCTCATTCAAAGTCCCAAAAAAACCCTTGTTTTTTTTCAAATTTCATTGGAAAGTGGAGGAATAATAATTATCTAAGGAAAGCTAGACCCAGTGGGCTCGCATATTGAGGTGAGCCTGCAATTCACCTGGTGCAGGGAGCACGGTGTAACTGATAACACTGCACCTTTAGGAGGGATTGCTTCTGACTTGGAAAGAAGATTGGCACTACTTGCTTTGCACACCTTATAGTGACCTTTTTGTATAGTTTGTTTTTGCAGCCAAGGCACAGGTATACTTACAGCAGCGGTGTGGACACGTCCCGCAAATCGCAGGCGCAGCTAGGGGGCAAGCACGCGCCGCTGCCGCCGTGTGCTCTCATGCCAGACACACTCTGGAGGAGTTTGCCCGCGGCTCGGGCGGACCCGATGTCCGCCGGCGAGCCGCGATGAGCTGCCAGAGCCAAAGAGTGGGGAACCGCCGATGTAAACATGGCGGTTCCCCGCTCTGTCAGTGCAGGCATGGGAGATCTACTGATCCCTGTCACTGGGATCAGTTAGATCTCCTATGCCCATGTTAGCCCAGCCCCCTCACAGTTAGAACACACCAAGGGAACACAGTTAACCCCTAGCTCTCCCCCTGCAGGTTAACCCCTTCACTGCCAATGACATTTATACAGTAATCAGTGGACATTTAAATTTCTGATCGCTGTATTAATGTCATTGGTCCCAAAAGAGTGTCAAAAATGTCTGACCCAATATCGCAGTACCGCTAAAAATCGCAGATCGCCGCCATTACTAGTAAAAAAAAATAAAAATAAAAAAATAAAAACCCCAGAAATTAATTCTCATCATCCGTAAACGTGGCAACTTTTGCGCAAACCAATCAAACGGCGATTGCGATTTTTTTTACCACAAATATGAGGAAGAATATAAATCGGCCAAAACCGATATATTATATTTTTTTGGGGGATTTGAATTTTAGCAAAAAGAAATATTTTTTCTTGCAAAATTGTCGCGCTCTCTTTGTTTATAGTGGCGATCAGAAATGACGCAGCGGGGATCAAATACCACCAAAAGAAAGCTCTATTTGTGAGAAAAAAAAAGGATGCAAATTTCATGTGGGTACAACGTCGCACGACCGCGCAATTGTCAGTTAAAGCGACGCAGTGCCGAATCGCAAAAAGTGCTCTGGTCCTAAAGCTGGAAATCCTTCCGGGCTGAAGTGGTTAAAGTGCTTATTCTTGAGCCACTCCTTTGTTGCCTTGGCGGTATGTTTTGGGTCATTGTCATGCTGAAAGACCCATCCATGACCCATCTTCAGTGTTCTGGCTGAGGGAAGAAGGATCTCACCCAAGATTTTACAATACGTGGCCCCGCACATCGGCCCCTCGATGCGGCAAAGTCAGCCTGCACCATTGGCAGAGAAACAGCCCCAAAGCATCAGGATTCCTCCTCCGGGCTTGACTGTAGGGATGGCGTTCTTAGGGTCATAGTCAGCATTTTTCTTCCTCCAAACACGACGAGTCGCGTTAATGCCAAAGAGCTCAATTTTGGTCTCATCTGACCACAGCACTTCCTCCCAATCCTTCCCTGAATCATTTAGATGTTTAATTAGAAAACTTCAGATGGGCTGTACCATGTGCTTTCTTGAGGAGGGGGACCTTGCAGATGCTGCAGGATTACAATCCATGGTGGTGTATTGAGTTACCAATGGTTTGTTTGGTGACTGCGGTCCCAACTGCCTTGAGATCATTCACAAGCTCCTCCCGTGTAGTTCTGGGCTGATCCTTCACTTTTCTCATGATCATCCTCACCCCATGAGGCGAGATCTTGTATGGAGCTCCAGACCGAGGGCGATTGATGGTCATTTTGTATTTCTCCCATTTGCAAATAATCGATCCAACAGTTGTCTCCTTCTCACCAAGCTTCTTGCTGATGGTCTTGTAGCCCCCATTTCAGCCTTGTGCAGGTCTACAATCTTCTCCCTGATGTCCTTTGAGAACTCTTTGGCCTTGCCCATGATGGTGAGGTTTGAATGGAAGAAAGAGATTTTGTGGACAGGAGTCTTTTATATACATAACGGATTGCTCCTTCTTAACCACTTCAGCTCCGGAAGGATTTACCCCCTTCCCGACCAGAGCACTTTTTGCGATACGGCACTGCGTCGATTTAACTGACAATTGCGCGGTCGTGCGGCGTTGTACCCAAACAAAATTGACATCCTTTTTTCCCCACAAATAGAGCTTTCTTTTGGTGGTATTTGATCCCCTCTGCGGTTTTTATTTTTTGCGCTATAAACAAAAGAGCGACAATTTAGAAAAATAAACAAAACACATTTTTTTTTTAACTTTTTTGCCATAATACATATCAAAAAAAAAAATATATATATATATTTATTTTTTTTTTACCAAAAAATTGCACAATAAGCATATGTTGAGTGGGTTGCGCAAAAGTTATCACGTTTACAAACTAAGGGAATAGATTTATGGCATTTTCAATTCTTTTTTTTTTTTTACTAGTAATGACGGTGATCTGCAATTTTTAGCGGGACTGCGATATTGCAGCGGACAGATTGGACATTTTTGACACTTTTTTGGGACCACTGACATTTATACAGCGATCAGAGATAAAAATAGCTACTGATTACTGTATAAATGTCACTGGCAGTGAAGGGGTTAACACTAAGGGAGTGATCAAGGGGGTTAAATGTTACCTAGGGAGGTGTTTCTAACTGTGGGGGGGGGGGGGGGTGTAATGACTGGGGGTGGAGAGAGAGAAAGCTGCTCCCGATCACAGTTCTGGCTTGAACTGCAAAATCAATTTATAACATTTGTACCATGTGTGTTTTTTTCTGTATTTGCGGTTGATATTGTGTCTCTATCATTAAAAATACACCGATGATAATAATAGACCTTTCATTTTTTTGTAAGTGGTCAAACTTACAAAATATGCAGGGGATTAAATAAATTATTTTCCTCACTGTATATCAGATACCATTGTAAGAAGCTAGTGTTATTCCCTTTACATGTCAGTGGTCATATAGTTATGGCCGATTGGCTATATACAGTATCTCACAAAAGTAAGTACACCCCTCACATTTGTGTAAATATTTTATTCTATCTTTTCATGTGACAACACTGAGGAAATGACACTTTGCTACAATGTAAAGTAGTGAGTGTACAGCTTGTATAACAGTGTAAATTTGCTGTCCCCTCAAAATAACTCAACACACAGCCATTAATGTCTAAACCGCTGGCAACAAAAGTGAGTACCCCCCTAAGAGAAAATGTCCAAATAGGGCCCAAAGTGTCAATATTTTGTGTGGCCACCATTATTTTCCAGCACTGCCTTAACCCTCTTGGGCATGGAGTTCACCAGAGCTTCACAGGTTGCCACTGGAATCCTCTTCCACTCCTCCATGATGACATCACGGAGCTGGTGGATGTTAGAGACCTTGCGCTCCTCCACCTTCCATTTGAGGATGCCCCACTAATGTCTAAACCGCTGACAACAAAAGTGAGTACACCCCTAAGTGAAAATGTCCAAATTTGACCCAATTAGCCATTTTCCTTCCCCGGTGTCACGCTCTACATAAAGATGGCCTTGGCTATAAGAAGATTGCCAAGACCCTGAAACTGAGCTGCAGCACGGTGGCCAAGACCATACAGCGGTTTAACAGGACAGGTTCGACTCAGAACAGCGCCTCACCATGGTCGACCAAAGAAGAAGAGTGCACGTGCTCAGCGTCATATCCAGAGGTTGTCTTTGGGAAATAGACGTATGAGTGCTGCCAGCATTGCTGCAGATGTTGGAGGAGGGATGTCAGTGCTCAGACCATACACTGCACACTGCATCAAATTGGTCTGCAGGGCTGTCATCCCGGAAGGAAGCCTCTTCTAAAGATGATGCACAAGAAAGCCCACAGTTTGCTGAAGACAAGCAGACTAAGGACATGGATTACTGGAACCATATCCTGTGGTCTGATGAGACCAAGATAAACATATTTGGCTCAGATGGTGTCAAGCGTGTGTGACGGCAACCAGGTGAGGTGTACAAAGACAAGTGTGTCTTGCCTACAGTCAAGCATGGTGTTGGGAGTGTCATGGTCTGGGGCTGCATGAGTGCTGCTGGCACTGGGGAGCTACAGTTCATTGAGGGAACCATGAATGCCAACATTAACTGTGACATACTGAAGCAGAATATGATCCCCCTCCCTTCGGAGACTGGGCAGCAGGGCAGTTTTCCAACATGATAACGACCCCAAACACACCTCCAAGACCACCACTGCCTTGCTAAAGAAGCTGAGGGTAAAGGTGATGGACTGGCCAAGCAGGTCTACAGACCTAAACCCTATTGAGCATCTGTGGGGCATCCTCAAATGGAAGGTGGAGGAGCGCAAGGTCTCTAACATCCACCAGCTCCGTGATGTCATCATGGAGGAGTGGATGAGGACTCCATTGGCAACCTGTGAAGCTCTGGTAAACTCCATGGCCAAGAGGGTTAAGGCAGTGCTGGAAAATAATGGTGGCCACACAAAATATTGACACTTTGGGCTCAATTTGGAAATGTTTACTTAGGGGTGTACTCACTTTTGTAGACAATAATGGCTGTGTGTTGAGTTATTTTGAGGGGACAGCAAATTTACACTGTTATACAAGCTGTACACTCAATACTTTACATTGTAGCAAAGTGTCATCACATGAAAAGATAGAATAAAATATTTACATAAATGTGAGGGGTGTACTCACTTTTGTGAGATACTGTATCTAATCTACATTTCCTATATCATCCAACAGCAGAGTGCATGAAAAAAAAAAAAAAGACTATTCTTTAAAATGATGAACGCACCATCAGGTTTTTATTACAAACATGATACTGTTTACAAGACTTTCACTGATCAACGCTGCAAACCGGCACAGTACAGTGGCAGAAGACAGTGAGCCTCATGTTCCAAACAAAATCAGTTTTATCAACCAACAGATCTTAAAAGAAAAAAAAAAATCACAAACCAGTGATCACCAAACCTATTTTGGGGAGTGTGGTGGGACAACAAAACAACAAAGTTAACAAATCATAAAAAGCTTCACCCAAATCTTCCACCATGCTTGAAATGCGATTACCCGACCCCTGGTGGGTGTAAAAGGACGGCTTCACTCAGCCTCAGATTTTGTGTCTCTGAGAAAGTCATATCTGGCTGGACAGTTGTCAGAACCCTTGGATGCAGTTTAGCTCCCTGATCTCTTCTGGGAAGACACCCAGCCATAGGACTGTATGGAAATAAGACCAGAGGGAGATTCTACAGAAATGGTTCTCTGCAAGGCCATAGCTTCGGGTGATGCAGGGTTACAACTGCCCCAGGTCCCAAGAGATTGTGATTGACGAAGGTAAAATTGTACTTTTTATTAAAAATTAGCACCTCTTGAACTGAACTTGGCAGGTGAAAGTTTCTATATGAGATATAACAGGAGAATGGTTGACATTTTACACCAGGGCTGTGCAACTTTAAGCAACTGGCAGCATTTCAGTGATCCACCTAGAGCTCTATGGGTTTGTATCCCAAGCATCTCCAGGAAGTCCATGACTGTCAGATTCATGCAACTCTGCATCTGGGGCAGGCGAGATATTTTGGCTGAGGGGGTGGGGGTCAGATAGGATAAATGCACTTAATAAAAAAGTAAAATTATCCATTAAATATATCATGAAGCAAGACCACTGAAGTTTCAGCATTCATAAAGTAAATCTAAACCCTAAACCATAGGTGCTCAACCTGTGGTCCTCCAGCTGTCACAACTCCCTTCATGCCTCTGCCTTTGGGAGTCCTGCCTGTGTCAGCAGCTTGTAATGCCTCATGGGACTTTTAGTTCTGCAACAGCTGGATGGCCACAGGTTGAGCACCGATGCCCTAAACCAGGGGTGCCCAACCAGTGGCCACATGTGGCCCCTCCTACTCTGGGATGGGAGGTTGGCAAGCCCAGATCGTAGGTTGGCAACCCGCTATCCCAGAGCATCAGTGTTGTGAATGAAGCCAGCACTGGAGGAAGCAAGCGGCTGCAGAGCAGAGTCAAAAGCTGGTTCTTCTTGTATAGAAGCCGTAGACCCCTTTCACCCGATCGGTCCCACCCAATCGGACTCTTCATTCACCTCTATGGAGAGGCAGATCGGTTTACACCTGCTTGCCTCCAATCCGATCTGCTTTAAAAAAAGAAAAAAAAAAGAAAAAGGGAAGGTGACTTGTCCTCTTCCATCTGGGCAGATCGGAGGGCCCATAGAGTAGAGTGGGCTGTGTCCAGGTCCACTCTGCATCTGTAGAATGCGCCCGCCGGTGAGTTAGTGGCCTTCACTCTTCAAAAGGTTGGGCACCCCCTGCCATAAACGAATGACATTTCGTTTGCTAAAGCTCAGTGGTGTTGATTTACTAACACCTAGTTTACACTGGTGCAATTTGACAGTTCAAAATCATCACGACAAGTTGCACCTTCTTGCCGGCAATGGAACCACTCAAATCGCCGCAACTCAAAGTTGCAGCGACTTTGAAAAAAGTCCTTGCACTACTTTTTAGGGATTTCATTGCGACTTGCATAGACTTCTGGTAAATGAAGTTGCAAGCTACAATGAAATCGGAGGTGCAAATCGCACTGATCTTCAGCTTTGACATCGCGCTGAAGTAGCGCGATTTCAAAACCGCACTGGTGTGAACCAGGGTTAAAACTGGGGCAGTTCTGCATAGAAACCAATCAGCTTCCAGGTTTTATTATCAAACCTTAATTGCACAAGCTAAAGTTAGAAGCTGATTGGCTGCCATGCACAGCTGCACCGGATTTTGCACTTTCCAGTTTTAGTAAATCAAACCCTGTGTCATGTTTTTACTTTTCTGATAGGGTTGTGCCATTACTGAGTATTTTCACAAGTACTTGTGAAAATGCTCAGATTCCTGAAACCGATATCTTTGCAGTGAGATTAGAGCCCAAAGACAATGAATGGGCTCAAATCGTACTTAAAATAATCGTATAAAATTTGAACAAGAATGCAGTGTGATTCCTGTCCGAATCACATGCGGTTTCCCGCACCGCTCCTGTGTGAACCCAGGCTTGTCATGGTGATTTCAGCCTGTGTTTACACAGGAGCTGTGGGAGAAACCGCATGCAATTTGGACAGGGATTGCACCCGCATTCCTGTTCAAATCACATGCGATTCTTTGCAGTGCAATGTGAGCTTATTCATTTTGTATGGGCTCAAATTGCACCACGAAGGTATCGGCGAGTATTTGACCAAAAGTATTGATTATTCGTACTGGCCGTTTAAAAAAAATGTTAATCGACCTAACCCTACTTTCAGTTCATCTCAGCTGCATATAATTGCCCTGGACTGGCCTCCTGACTGACAACACTGAACCATGTCTGCGCACAGCTGCTTGCGGCCTCCACTAGGGGTAGTTTTGAGAGGGCGTCAACGCAGGAGAACGTTTGATGCTGTTGTCACCCCATAACAGGAAGTGCCTGAACAACGACCTTCATGGTAGGATCATCAGGTGGTATTGTAATAAGATTTTCAAAGAACTTTTAAAATGACAATAATATGTTAATGCTTATAGAAGAGTTCTAGATCAGGTTTAAATACAATTTAAACGCCACTCTTGTGGTGAGGAGGGACAGGGGTGGGAGGGAAGGGTGTGGTTTCCTGAGAGCGCACACACGTGGGGGGGCTGTGGTATGTAGAATAAGTGTGAGGTGATTTAGACGCCTGTGTACTGCCCGAGTTTGCAGCAAACGGACTCAACGCCTAGGCACAGCGGCAAAGGAACAGTTTCAAGAGCCGGTGGTCAACATTTTATGGAGACTGTACAAGTAGCAGCAGTTAAAAAATAAAATCATTTTTTTTTTTTTTTTTTCTTTTATAAATCAACACAAAGCATCTGCTAATTGTTTTCAAATTTAAAAACATTTCTCTTTCTTATGATCAATAAATAAGACTCCCCCCCATCTTCTCCACAATCAGTCCTAAAAACTGGAAAATCAATTCTGGGTGTGGACTGGTCAGCTGAATCACAGGCTGTTTTACATCTACTGGGACTCCAGGTAAAAGGTCTCCTCTTGCAGGAAATTTCTGTTCACATTGCTGTGCATTAAAAAGGCATGCGATTTCATATACACTTGAGCATTTTCTTTTTTTAGGCGTAAATAATAAAAGTAAACCAACTCCGACATTGGATTAAACATTTTAAATAAGAGCACACCCACGTCATACATATTCACTCTCTCTCGAAGAGCTAAGCATATGATATGGGTATGCTGGATGGATGCGCCCTCAGCTCTGAGGTTTCTTATGCCAGTCCTTTTATCACTATAGGAGACCCCAGGGAATTCTGGGTGGCTGCGCCTCCAGCTCTCAGATTCCTTACGCCAGCCCTTCTATCACTTAAGGTTGCAACCTGTCTGGGATTCACCCGGACAGTTTGCCTGAACCTGGACACAATATTCAGGGAGGAATGTGGCTCAGAACTGGGCCTGACAGGAGCGGGAGGGCACACTATGCATGCCACATTATTATTCTCTTTGGTGCGCCCAAAGGTGTCCCAGGTCTGTTACAATCCTATGGTGCATGCTAAAAATGTTTTTTTTGCTGTGCCCCGCTAAAGTGTTCGGTTTGGCTTGAAGAAAGAGTGGCAACCCTAATATCACTATAGGAAACACTCCAGGGTGTTCTGAATGGCTGCACGCCCCCAGCTCTGAGATTGCTTTCGCCAGCCTTTATATCCCTATAGGATACACAGCGGGGTATGCTGGATGGCTGCACCCTCAGCTCTGAGGTTCCTTCCGACTGCCCTTATATCACTATAGGATACACAGCGGGGTATGCTGGACGGCTGCACCCCCAGCTCTGAGGTTTTTCCCATCTGCCCTTATATCACTATAGGAAACACAGAGGGGCACAATGGATGGATGGCTGCACCCCCAGCTCTGAAGTTTTTCCCATCTGCCATTATATCACTATAGGAAACACACCAGGGTGTGCTGGATTACTGCCCCCCCCCCCCAGCTCTGAGATTGCTTCCACTAGCTTTTATATCACTATAGAAAACACAGCGGGGTATGCTGGATGGCTGCACCCTCAGCTCCCGAGATTTCTTTGACCTGCTCTTTTATCACTATAGGAAACACACCAAGTTGCGCTGGACGGCTGCGCTCCCAGCTTTGTGGTTTCTTCCCGCTAGCCCTTATATCACGGAGGCTGGATTCACACCATAGCAGTGCGAATTCCAGCCTGTTTGCCTGTGAGGACTGTCTGTTCTCACAGCGCAGCAGCTACCCGTGGAGGGAGGGGGGAGGTGCCGCGGGGAGGGGGAAAGATCCACATTCAATGCGTAACACATCTACGTGTCAGATGTGTTCCCATTGAACATAATGGGCTGGGAATTCGCACAGCTTTGCACATAAAATGCACACAATTTCTGTGCAATGCGGAGTGCGAATACACCGCACCTATGTGAGCCAGACACATTGAAAACAATATGTTTTCAAGTGCCATGCGAATTGGATGCGGTGTAAGCTGCATCCAATTCGCATAGGGGTGAAACCAGCCTAAAAGGACACACACAAAGAGAATTCCAGGAATTCAGCTACTTTATAAATACTGCAGGCATACCATGAGTTCAGTAGAACGAGGTACCTTCTACACCTCATAGACTTATCTCTAGTATTCACATCTGACAAGTTTATTGTGCTCTAGGAAGAGAACGTCTGGAGGTCATGCTCACTGCAGTCTCCATTTCTTTAAGAGCAGAGTCACTGGAACTGCTATGCCCGCCACTCCCCTCCTTCTGCCCATTCACATAAGCCTTATATTATGTGAATGCATTCACAAAATACAAAGGCTTCTTTGAATGGGTAATACAGGGGAGGGGCAGGCATAGCTGCTCTGTGTGCACTTTTCTCTTGTTACAGCCGGAAAGTATCCTCCGGGAGTGCAATAAACCTGTCTCATATGGGTAATAGAGATTTAGGTGACATGCATTTATTGGGACTTAACTCATAGTGTGCCTGCACTTGTTGCAAAGTTGCTAAACTCCTGGAATTCTGCTTTAAAAACTCTTCAGTAAACATAGCTCTTTAACCACTTCAGCCCCGGAAGGATTTCCAGCTTTAGGACCGGAGCCCTTTTTGCGATTCGGAGCTGCGTCGCTTTAACTGACAATTGCGCGGTCGTGCGACGTTGTACCCAAACTAAATACGGTACGGTACTGCGATATTTCAGCGGACATGTCGGACCATTTTGACACTTTTTTGGGACCATTGGCATTTATACAGCGATCAGTGCTATAAAAATGCACTGATTACTGTGTAAATGCCATTGGCAGTGAAGGGGTTAACCTGCAGGGGGCGCTCTAAGGGTTAACTGTGTTCCCTGGGCGTGTTCTTACTGTATGGGGGACTGCCAATCTGGGGAAGGGAAGTGGTCACAGCCTTCACGTAAAGGAAGGCTGTGATCACAGCCCTTCCCCCTCACACAGAGCGGAGGTCCGTGTTTACATACACGGACCTCCGCTCACTCGCTGCGGGGGGGCCATCGCGGGTAGCCGGCGGCAATCGAAGCTGCCGCACCCGCTCCCTGGCCCCCCCTGGACACAGTGAGCGTGCGGGCGCGCCTCCGGCGGCGCGCGCGCGCTCACTAAACTCGTTCCCGCAGCCGCCGTCGTATGACGGCGATTTGCGGGAACGAGCCACTTTGCCGCCGTCAGATGCCGATCGGCGGTCGGCAAGTGGTTAAGTAAAGATTGGAGGCACGACAAGTACTGTCTTTTTATTTTGGGGGTAGCTGGCTCTTTAAGGGGATTTTAACACCAGGCCTTCCTGATCATGTGATCACTGTAAACGGCTGTAACAGTGGTCACGTGTTTGGGAACCCGTCCTACCAACTCTTGATTGGAAACAGTGATTGGGAGCGGTTTAGGACCATGGCATCACAGTGCGCAAAGTGGCTGATTAAATGCAGTCCCAGGTGAGATTCAATTAAAGTGCTCTGTATTTAAAAAGCAATACATGGGCAGTCCTCAGGTTACAAACAAGATAGGGACTGTAGGTTTGTTCTTAAGTTGAATTCATTTGTAAGCTGGAACAGGTACATTTTTTAAGTTTACCTTCAGCCAAAAAAAATATTTTTAAGCTTTTTGGATAGCATAGGGAAGGGTAAATGCCCCTGTAATGTTTGTTTTGCTGTCTAGGTTTCTGTTCAGAAGATTTCACCTCACTTCCTGTCCCAATGATAATTGGATTTTGAAAATTTTGGGTTGTTGTGGAAACAAACCTTGGTGATAAAGCATCAGAGGAGACACCTTCTTCCCATGATAACTCTTATGGGAGTGAATTTCCCTTCCTAGGGGTAGATTTCCTCTCACTTCCTGTTGTCTCCCTTCGTTTTTAAGTAGGAGTCGTTCGTAAGTCGGATGTTTGTAACCAGGGGACCGCCTGTAGCGACAAAGTTACATTAAAGGTGAACTCAAGTACAAGTGAAATATATGTGGCATCCCTGCCAGACAGCACAGCCAGGTCCCTGACCTTACTTCTTCTCCTCTGCAGATACACAGAACAGTTTGGTCAAAAGCTCACTATGAGCCCACTGATTGGAAGGGACAAAAGCATGCTCTCAGCAAACTCCCATGGTTAGACTGACAGCATTGGACAAAACCGAATAGCTTGACTGGCTCTGAGTGCTGTCCCTTCCTCTTAGTTCTGCTATGCACAGGAATGCAGAAAAAAACAGCTAATATTAAGACATGTACATATGATATGTAGTGGAGTTGGGAAAACATCAACCCTCCAGTTGTGGTTAAACTACAAATCATATAATGCCTCTGCTTTTGGCCATCATAGCCTTGTGGGACTTGTAGTTCCTCAGCAGCTGGAGGGCTGAAGATTGGCCACCCCTGATATTTTGGATAGCTTTAACCACGGGTGCTCAACCTGTGGCCCTCCAGCTGTTGCAGAACTACAAGTCCCATGAGGCATTGCAAGGCTGACAGTCATAAGCATGACTCCCAAAGGCAGAGGCATGATGGCACTTGTAGTACTGCAATAGCTGGAGGGCCACAGGTTGAGCACCCCTTGACTTAAACATTGGTCGTTATACCCATCTGGAGATCACTATTAAAAATGCATGACATTTTAATGCACATCATTAGGCATTATGCTCCCCAGGCATTCTGCAGTCACATTCCTCTTGCTGCATTTTCTGCAGAAACAGTCCTATATTGAAAATAAAAGATCAATCCTTATTTTATAGCAGGTGAACGGAGCTGTGACCTCTGCAGTCCCCGAAGAACACTGGAAACCAGCCGGTGAGTAAGCACCCGAAAATGAACCATCCCAGTCTGACCTTTTCAAAAGAACGGCAACGAAGGTCCCTGCAATCTATACCTTCAAAAATGGAATAGCGAACATGAGCTTTAGATACATAGAGGCAAAACAAAATGTATTTTGTTATCGTAATTTAGACACAGGGGGTAAAAAAAAAAAAAAAAAAAAAAAACATAATAATAAACACACAAAATCACAATTAAAAAAATTTACAATGGCCATGTCTGTGAACTTTAGAGCAATGAATACAACGAAAAAAAAAAAATATCAGACAGACCTCCCCAAAAAACTGCAAACCTGTATCCCAGGATATGGGAATTCTCTTAAAACAATAGTGTTGCAACATGCGACCTGCATCGAGAAATCCATGTTTAGTAGCGAGTGTCTTGAAAGTTCGTTATAAAGTCGTGTTTGCTTTTATTTTTAATTTTTTTTTCATTAGACGGTAGAAAGGTAAGATATGTAAATTTTCCGTTGAGTAGAAAATGTTTTTTTTTCTCTTTTATCTTCTTAAAATCAAACACTTGAAAAGGCACTTCATTCTGTAGGAGAAAGAGAAAAGCGGCCTCGAAAACAGGTCAACTGCTCGAAGCAATGGATAAGGATATGTCTGCATAGTGTAGGGAAAAACCAAGAGGGTGGAAAAGGTGGGGGGGGGGGGGGGGACAGATATGCTTGCTAGCATTAAGCGTGTTCTTACATCCTCTGTAGAATCAATTCATTTGGTGTTTTCCTTTATAAAAGCCTGAAAAGTTCTTTAACAATTTGTTATGAAAATTAGTGAAAAGCGTTCTTTAAAAATATTTTCGTTTTTTTGTAATCCCGTGTCAGTTGTTCGGTAACCAATGCGACGCTGAGAAAGCGGCAAGATTTTTTTTTTTGTACAAAAACTAGGTCCCTCTGCGGCAAATATTTTGTTCCGAGCTCGGCGGAAGGATGGCTCCAGGAGGGTTCAACGGCCTCGGTCACCAGTGGGAAGAATGAGAGGCCGTGGCAGCTTTTAAAAATCGATCGCCTTTTGCGGGGCTAATTTCATAGCAAATGTGGGATAAGCAAAAAAATAACTGTGGGCCCCAAAAATAGACGAGGTTTAGTCTGCAGCTGTTGCAGATCACAGCCGACCACTGGAGGGCGCCGTTTGGGGCTACCTGGTGCAAAGTTTATGCAGCATGTTGTAAACGTTCTCTTCTTTGCTTAGCCCTTCAAAGAAGGGAATCAAATCGAGCAATTCTGTATCCGACATGTCATCAAACCAGGATTGCACCGGCACCTAAAAAAATAAAAAACACATTTATTATCCAGAATTCAACTCACTCAGACTACCATTCTAATGTTGTCATACACTGCACTGATAATGGCCAACATATCTGATACAGCAATGGCTCTATAAAATAGATTGTAAGCTCTAGCGAGCAGGGCCCTCTGATTCCTCCTGTATTGAATTGTATTGTAATTGTACGGTTTGCCCTATGGCCGCATGCACACTGTAGCTGATAAACAACCGTTTTTGGTTGTTTTTTTAACAGCCCAAAAACGCCCCTCTAGGTTATCCTATGTGTCCATGCACACATGGACGTTAATTGTCGTTTAACAGCAGTGGCGTTTTTGAGCTGCTATCTGAATGCCCTGAATTGGCGTTCAAAAGTCATTCTGACCACAAAAAACGCTGGACGCCGATAAACGCTCATAAACACCGGTAAAAGGCCGTTAATGAGCGTTTTTTGTAGTCAATGGAAGCTAATGAAGTAAAACAAATAAAAATGCTCAAAAACGCCGACAAACGCTGCTTACAAAACGCTGCAAAAGAACGTTTTCTAAGCAGCGTCTCCTGCCCGACGCCCACTGTAATATTGTAAAGCGCTGCGCAAACTGTTGGCGCTATATAAATCCTGTATAATAATAATTGGACTTTATGAGGTTCGATTTCACCACTTCCCTACCGGGAAAATTCTGACACTTCTTACATGTAAAAATCAACTTTTTTTGCTAGAAATTACTTTGAGCAACAAACATTATCTACACATACAGTGGATAGAAAAAGTCTACACACCTCTGTTAAAATGTCAGGTTTCTGTGATGTTAAAAATTGAGACAAAGTTCAATCATTTCAGAACTTTTTCCGCCTTTCATGTGACCTATAAACTGTACAACTCCATTAACAACAAACTGAAATCTTTTAGGTGGAGGGAAGTAAAAATAAAAAAACTAAAATAATATGGTTGCATAAGTGTGCACACCCTTAAACTAATATTTTGTTGAAGTGCCTTTTGATATTATTACAGCACTCAGTCTTTTTGGGTATGAGTCTATCAGCATGGCACATCTTGGCTTGACAATATTTTCCCACTCTCTTTGCAAAAACACTCCAAATCTGTCAGATTGCGAGGACATCTCCTATGCACAGCCCTCTTCAGATCACCCCACAGATTTTCAATTGGATTCAGGTCTGGGCTCTGGCTAGGCCATTCCAAAACTTGAATTTTCTTCTGGTGAAACCATTCCTTTGTTGATTTGGATGCTTTGGGTCGTTGTCATACTGAAAGTTCTTCTCCATGTTCAGCTTTATAGAAGAAGCCAGAAGGTTTTGTGCCAATATTTACTGCTATTTGGAACTGTTCATAATTCCCTCTACCTTGACTAAGGCCCCTGTTGCAGCTGAAGAAAAACAGCCCCAAAGCATGATACTGCCACCACCATGCTTCACGGTGGGTATGGTGTTCGTTTTGTGATGTGCAGTGTTGGTTTTGTGCCAAACATATAATTAGAATTATGGCCAAAAAATGATGGCCCAGGTAAGCCTCTTTTTTTATTATGCCATTTAAGCAATTACTTTCTTACAGCAACTCAACCTGTCAAACCTGCAGCTAAAAGTACGCTCTTCAAAGCTAAAACTGAGACTTGCTTCCTTTGATCAGAGTTAAGCTGTGATTGTAGCGGTTGTCCTGTGAGCTGCCTGTCACACAAGCTGTTGACTCGCAGAAACCTTTTTTTCTGATTCTCTTGTGGCTTTTTGGATCTGCCAGAGCTCTTCCTGTCAGAGTTTCCTCCAGTTTCCAAGTGCCTTTTGATGGTGTAGGAAACTATTCCACTGACATCATAGCTTTCTTTGCAACTTTGCAAGGAAAGATCTTAACTTTTAAGGGTTACAATGGGCTGTCTTTGTTAAATGCAGTTTTCTGTACTTCCTGCAGTACAATACTATAATAACCAAATTTTGTTTAAGAGGGTATAGTAACACAGTTTGTTTCAACGCTACTTTTATACAGAGAACTTGTAAGTAATCAAAAGTTGGGACAACTGTAGGAATTGATAGAAAAAATGTTTAAGGCTTAATTTACTTACATTTACTGGAGAATAACTGAGTTGATAACCCATTACTCCTTCCCTGAAAAGGGCCTTTTTGTAGAACTCTGAAATGGACATTATTTTTCAGCTTTTGTTGACCTAACTTTTCTTTTTTTCACCTCCTCCTTTGTACCATGGCTTAAATTTCAATAAAAACTGGAAAAATGGGGGTGTTCCAAAACTTTTGATTGGTGGTGTGCATTTACACACACACACACACACACACACACACGGTTTATTTACCGCATTCTCCGGGTGGAAGATGTAGGACGCTGGCGAGTTGTCCACAATGATGACCTTGCTCAGCTCTCTTCCTAGACGACTCAGATCTTTCACGTAGTTTCCTCTGTGGAACACGCAGGATTCTCGGAAGAGTCGCGCCTTAAACACACCCCAGCGATCCAGCAAGTCGGCCACGGGGTCGGCATACTTAAAACAGAATTGCAATAGATGACATTTAACAAATGGTGAATGGATAAGTCTGTATCTACAACATGGCCAATGGCAGCAAGTATAGTACTATTTGCTTTATATAACAAAAAAAAACAAAAAAAGACACTGACCACTCTGTGCATGTGTTCATGGCCAATCTAGCAATTTTAGTTTTGGCAAGTAAAAACACAATCACCTGCCTATTCAGGGCAAAATGACAGTGACCGTGCCTTCCAATATTCCAAACCCTCCCAAGCAAGGTATGCTCACTGATCCACTTTCTGCCTCTTACCACTCTGCCAGAGCCCTCGGCTCTTTTGAACCAATGGAGGTGGGCTTCTCAGCATGGGGCAGCATCTGACCTCGCCCACGTGATGGTCATCCAGCCAAGCAGCCAAGCCAATTCACTGGGTGGATTTCTGCATGGGGGGGGGGGGGGTGGCAAGGGAGAGTAGATGGGTGAGTATACCTTGTTGGGGTAGTTGGCTACTAGGAGGTATTGTCAATTGGAATGGGCAGGTGACGGTGTCCAAGGTTTAACTGCATCTACATTCTACAAACTATAGAAAACGGAATGATCTACCATTGTGTCTAACACCTAAACTACCAGCACTGCCAAAGTAACAAACATGGAAGTAAAAAGTACTAGAGTAAGCCTTAAACAAGCCAAAACATACACTTAAGTCTTCACTGCTAAAGGAGACCAAGTACAAGGCATACCTCTTATTCTTTACTTCACGACTTTAAAGTGACCCAGCCACGATTGGGTTATGAAAAGATCTTCCGCTCAAATTATTTGAACAATGCAGATTACTTATGTGCCCTCTTATTTAGAGGTTGGAGGTGCCCGCTAATTGAATTGTCAAGTCAGAATTACTTCTAAGGGAATACTTGGCAGTTTTGTACAAATACTGTATAGGTATGCACAGATCTTACCAAATGACTGCAGATTTAACAATTCACATTAAAAATACAAGATCTGAGAATAAACTACAATTCCCATCTTCCACCACCGCACTTACTTGTAGTTCTCAATGGAACACGAGTGCGGTAATCAGCTCACCTGTAGCCCATTGGCGCTTCCTCCAGTTCTCCAACTGAAAGCCCATACAGGGGTATGGACAGAGAGCTGGAGAAAGTTTGCAGGAGCCTGTCATTGCACCCAATATCCACTGATCATGGGTGCAATAATTGCAAGCTCCTGTGAAAAAGCAAAAAAAAAATAAAAGGCATATTTTTTTCCTGCTAACATATGTGCATTTAATAATTTTTTCTTAGCCTTTAACCCTTTGAAACCCTGTGTGAACCAAACAGGCAGACTGCTGCCTGTCAGGTGAGAGCGCTCGGTTGCTCTCACACCCCCCCCCTCCGCCATGCTTACCAGGCTCCGCTTGCCCATCTGCGGGCCTGGGACAGTCATGGTGGGTGGCTGGAGGGGGAAGGAGAGGAGTGGATACACTTCCGCCCTCCTCCCCTTCTTTGTGTGACCCGGAAATCGACGTCTGATGCCACTTCCGGGTCAAGCTCTCCGTGTTCCCGGTTAGCTCAGCCGGGAAACGAGGTTTTGCAATGCAACCTGCACTGCAAAACATTCAGTGGAGCACAGGGGGGACCACTGGGGGTCTTTTAGCCCCTGCATATTTCAATAAAGAGAACCTGTCAGCTGAAAACTATCACATTCCCTATGTGATGAAAAAAAAAAGTTAATAGTAAAAAGACTTTTTTTTGGAAAAAATAAAGTTACACCCAAACACATAACACCCCCCCCCCCAAATAATAAAGCCCCAACCCCCACGTATACTCAGGCACAAATGTAAATGAATGCGTTGGAGCGCCTGCACGTGAAAATTGCCGCGCACAAGTCAGAGTGAAAGAAATCATTCTAACACAAGACCTCCTCCGTAACGCTAAATTGATGACCTACAGGGGGCTTCTGAAGCATCGTCTATAGAAAATAAAGGGTACTGAAGTGTGATGTAATTTCATGGGGCACACACAAATTTACGGTTTGGCATGTTGGGTATTTATTTACTCGGTGCAACCTCCACTTTCATGTTTTACCAAGAATTTATTGCGTTTGTTTGCCCTAAGTTTTACGTTAGTGTGTTTTTTACTGAAATTTTGCGTTTCCTAGACCTTTGTGGTAATGTGACATTTTTTTATATGTGACAATATTTGAAGAATTGGAACTCCCAATATTTTATTCTCTAGGATGTCTGCGGTCAGAAAATATATAATGCTTGGGGGTTTTGTGTAATCTTCAGGCCTAAAATTATTTTTTTAAACGTGTGCAAAAAATGCAAAGACGGCTCTGGCAGCGAAAGGGTTAAGCTCTGTATTTTTTTTTTTTTTATGTGCTGAAGTACAAAGCTGGATGAAAGAACCCAGTCATTTTTAATCACTTCAATAACGCCGGATTGTAGAAGTAGACGCTCATTTCCAGAGTGCCGTTTATAAACAGTGCTGCAGAAAACACAGCATCATTGAACAGTGGCTTTGAACCTTGTGAAACAATCACAGTCATCACAAGCGTAGAAACTGCTTATTCACAATGGAAGAAGTGGAGCTCTAAATGTAAACACAGGCAGAAAGGAGGAATGAAGGGAAAAGTGGGGGGTCTTAAAGTGCCACTAATACGAATGGCCAATGATGGAATCGTTATTTTTGTCATCTTTTTTTTATTGGGGGGGGGGGGGGGTTTAAGTGCCATTATTTGTCATCAGTGATTGCAGGATTTTTTTACCCTTTAAAATATGGGGGGTTAAATTGCCACATACCACCAATGATTGTAGTATTTATTTTTTAAAAAGATAAAGAATTAAAAAAAATAAAATGAAAGCAATCACAAAATGTTGGGCCTTTTTCCATTGTATGCTAAAAAAAAAAAAAAAAAAAAAAAAAAAAAATAGTAGTGACTATTAAACACAATAAAAAGAAAGCCCCAACTGTCTTAAAAAAATTATAATAAACGAATTTGGGTACACTATTACATTACGGGGTATCTGCCCATCAAACTACCAACGAAAAAAAAATAATGGGCTGGTAATGGGGTATTACAGGCTGGTACTCAATGGGTTAAGGACATCACTGTACACACAAATCTGTCATGCCTCCAGGTCACAGAAAATAAACCGTGCATGCCCGCTGCAACCGGGGTGCAATGCCCAGTTGGTCTCCAGCACTTACAGCTGGCACAAAGTGTCCTTCCTCCTGGCTAGAAGCTTGGAAAAGACTGCTGCGGACAAAGCACCATCATTTCTGTCAGTATACTAATAAAACAATGGGAGAAGTTTTGAAAAAAAAAAAATGCTATTGTTTAAAAATATACGCGATATACAATAATCTAATACATAGAGTGTAAAAATTTTTTGGGGTGAAACGTGTTCTTTCATAACTGGAAATAGCTGTACTTGCTATGGGTGGACAAGCAACATTTGTCGAATATACAATGTATATGTAAAGCACTGCGTAAATTGACGGCGCTATACAAGTACCTGAAATAAATAAATAAAATAAAATATCAGTCCAATAATGTCACCACTGTATGATGGCCAACTGTGGCTGCCCAGCAACCGAGAAAGTTGCTTTCATTTTTATTTTGTTTTTATCTGGTTGGGGGTTTACCACAGACTGCTGATCAGGGAATATCCAATTGCCTTAGGATTTTGGAAAGAAATGTATTTCTTTCTGAAGGAGCAAACTGGACCATGCTTTTAGAAGGTATTTTTTGCCTTCCTTTGGATCAGTAATCTCCAAAACTGCAGTCCTTTGCCTTCATCCGACACCAATGATGGGGCACTATTCCTCCTACTAATAACAATGATGGGGCACTATTCCTCCTACTAATACCAATGATGGGGCACTATTCCTCCTACTAATAACAATGATGGGGCACTATTCCTTCCACTGATACCAATGATGGGGCACTATTCCTCCTACCAATAACAATGATGGAGCACTATTCCTCCCATTGATACCAATGATGGGGCACTATTCCTCCCATTGATACCAATGATGGGGCACTATTCCTCCCACTGATACCAATGATGGGGCACTATTCCTCCCATTGATACCAATGATGGGGCATTATTCCTCCCATTGATACCAATGATGGGGCACTATTCCTCCCATTAATACCAATGATGGGGCCCTATTCCTCCCAATGATGGGGCACTATTCCTTCCATTGATAGCAATGATGGGGCACTATTCCTCACATTGATATCAATGATGGGGCACTATTCCTCCCACTGATACCAATGATGGGACACTATTCCTCACATTGATACCAATGATGGGGCACTACTATTCCTCCCATTAATACCAATGATGGGGCA
>BLSH010418166.1:358475-371848 GCA_018402905.1 Glandirana rugosa | reverse complement strand
CCATAGTCACCCTCCTTATCAAGGGTATTCCTCCCATTAATACCAATGATGGGGAACTATTCCTCCCACTGATACCAATGATGGGACACTATTCCTCCCATTGATGGGGCACTATTCCTCCTACTGATACCAATGATGGGGCACTATTCCTCCCATTGATATCAATGATGGGACACTATTCCTCCCATTGATACCAATGATGGGACACTATTCCTCCCACTGATACCAATGATGGGGCACTATTCCTCCCACTGATACCAATGATGGGGCACTATTCCTCCCACTGATACCAATGATGGGACACTATTCCTCCCATTGATACCAATGATGGGGCACTATTCCTCCCCCTGATACCAATGATGGGGCACGATTCCTCCCACTGATACCAATGATAGGGCACTATGCCACCCACTGACACCAATGATGGGGCACTATGCATTCCACTAATACCAATGATGGGGCACTATGCATCCCACTAATACCAATGATGGGACACAGGTTAATGCCATTCCATTTATACTAGAGCTCCCAGATATCCACACCCTGGTGCCTACGTACAGCTGCACAGATAACAAAAATGTAAATAGACACCGCTACAACTTTTACCTGATGCAAGCAACTACTAAGCTGCTAAAAAATACAAATGCAAAATAGTAGGGGAAAAATCCTAATACTTCTCTGGGATCTGAAGTATGTGCAGGCATTTAGTCACATGATCTCAGTTGAAGCGACATGTAGATGATTAATGTGGAGGCAAAGCTGCCCAGTAAGCGCAGGAAAGAGTTTTTGTCTTGTCTATTAGTAAAGAGGGAGGCTTCACCAGGATAGTGATCCAAGCCTTATGCTTGATAAATTCAGATAACACGATGCCTTGCTGCCCTTGGAAGACTGGGGAGGTCCAGACACACTAAAGCAGAAAACACAGAAACAAGGGCTGGCCTAGCGCATTATCCTCAATAATGGGTTTAATAAGAAGTCATGAAAACATACTCACAAACAAACTCATATTAAAAGCATATCGGTACACAGAGTAGCTTCACGTCCATAGCCTTGTATGCCACATGCAGATGGTACCCCACGCAAGCTGGCTGACGCGTTTCGAGGCCCAAACCTCTTCCTCAGAGTCAAGTGTACCATGTCCCAAACACAAACTTTTATACGCAGAAATGACAGAGGGAAGGGTGTAGTCACACATTGTCCCGACCCAAAAATGGGCGTGGGCTCCGTTGTGGCTGTTTACACACTCCAGTCATATGCTTCCTCGGCCATACCAGGTTATCATAAATGGACCCTAAAATGATATACCATAGTAAGGGGAGGCCAACCGGGGATCACTGTCAAACCAGTAAAGCACATTATACTCCTGCAAAATGTCACGTCATATCCCCAATGACAAAAATAAATAAATATATATACATATATATATTTATATTACACACATACAAATGCATACATAGATAACTAATGTATCTCGTCCCCCACTCACCACCCATAACGGTTGGCCCTTGCAAGGGAGGCAGCAATCTTCCGATTGGCACCACTGCCATCAGGGATCGTAAATGAATTGTCCATGCCTTTGGACTGGTAGGTCCCGAAGTGGCTGGAACGCTCGCTAGTGCGCTACTCCGGAAATGCGATCACGTGTTACGTTCCAACTAATCCTCCAAACATCCATCTACCTTACTTCTGGTGGAATCACCTCCCCATGACGACTGTTCTCCCATGTAAATGAAGAAGGGGGGGGGGGAAAGACTATAAGGACCTGCCCCGCCTCCTTTATTTACATGGGAGAACAGTCGATGCCTAAGCTTTTCTTTTCCACTCAGTTGAGAGCCTGACGACCAACAGCCGAATAGGAGTTTCAATGGGTCACACAATAGTTTAATCTGAGCCCTTGTTGGTAAACCCAGCGGTCATCTCTGGAAGAAATGCCCTCCAGTGTGGAGAGCAATGGGTATTTCCGCTTCCAGAGTATCATGGGGAGGTGATGCCACCGGAACGAAGGTAGGCGGATGTTTGGAGGATTAGTTGTAACGTAACATGTGATCGCACTTCCGTTCCAGCCACTTCGGGACCTGCCATAACCAGAGGCATGGACAGCGCATCTACGATCCTGAACAGCGGTGGTGCCAATTGGAAGACTGCTGCCTCCCTTGCAAGGGCCAACCGTTATGGGTGGTGAGTGGGTGGGCGATATACATTAGTCATCTTCAGTATCTCACAAAGTGAGTACACCCCTCACATTTTTGTAAATATTTTATTTTATCTTTTCATGCGACAACACTGAAGAAATGACACTTTGCTACAATGTAAAGTAGTGAGTGTACAGCTTGTATAACAGTGTACATTTGCTGTCCCCCTCAAAATAACTCAACACGTAGCCATTAATGTCTAAACCACTGGCAACAAAAGGGAGTACACCCCTAAGTGAAAATGTCCAAATTGGGCCCAAAGTGTCAATATTTTGTGTGGCCACCATTATTTTCCAGCACTGCCTTAACCCTCTTGGGCATGGAGTTCACCGGAGCTTCACAGGTTGCCACTGGAGTCCTCTTCCCCTCCTCCATGACGACATCACAGAGCGGGTGAATGTTACAGTCCAGACCTTGTGCTCCTCTACATTCCATTTGAGGACGCCCCTGAGATGCTTAATAGGGTTTAGGTCTGTCCATTACCTTTACCCTCAGCTTCTTTAGCAAGGCAGTGGGCATCTTGAAGGTGTGTTTGGGGTCATTATCATGTTGGAATACTGCCCTGCTGTCCAATCTCCGAAGGGAGGGGATCATGCTCTTCTTCAGTATGTCACAGTACATGTTGGCATTCATGGTTCCCTCAATGAGCTGTAGCTCCCCAGTGCTGGCAGCACTCATGCAGCCCCAGACCATGACACTCCCACCACCATGCTTGACTGTAGGTAGGACACACTTGTCTTTGTACTCCTCACCTGGTTGCCGCCACACACGCTTGACACCATCTGAACCAAATAAGTTTATCTTGGTCTCATCAGACAACAGGACATAGTTACAGTAATCCATGTCCTTAGTCTGCTTGTCTTCAGTAAACTGTTTGCGGGCTTTTTTGTCCATCATCTTTAGAAGAGGCTTCCTTCTGACACAGCAGGCATGCAGATCAATTTGATGCAGTGTGCGGCAAATGGTCTGAGCACTGACAGGCTGCCCCCCCACCCCTTCAACCTCTGCAGCAATGCTGGCAGCACTCATACGTCTATTTCCCAAAGACAACCTCTGGAAATGACGCTGAGCACGTGCACTCAACTCCTTTGGTCAACCATGGCGAGGCCTGTTCTGAGTGGAATTCTTTTTTTCAGATCCACAGAGAGTTCTTTGCCATGAGGTCCCATGTTGAACTTCCAGTGACCAGTATGAGAGAGCGATAAATTTAACACACCTGCTCCCCATTCACACCTGAGACCTTGTAACACTAAGGAGTCACATGACACCGGGGAGGGAAAATGGCTAATTGGGCCCAATTTGGACATTTTCATTTAGGGGTGTACTCACTTTTGTTGCCAGCAGTTTAGACAATAATGGCTGTGTGTTGAGTTATGTTGAGGGGACAGCAAATTTACACTGTTATACAAGTTGTACACTCACTACTACTACTTTACATTGTAGCAAAGTGTCATTTCTTCAGTGTTGTCACATGAAAAGATAGAAAAAAATATTTACAAAAATGTGAGGGGTGTACTCACTTTTGTGAGATACTGTATGTATGCATGCATATGCTTTTTTGTCATTGGGGATATGACATGTGACATTTTGGAGTATAATGTCCTTTACTGGTTTGACAATGATCCCCACTTGGCCTCCCCTTACTATGATATATAATCTTAGGGTCCATTTATGAAAACCTTGTATGGCGGAGGAAGTATATGACTGGAGTGTGTAAACAAGTCACAACGGAGCCCACGTCCATTTTTGGGCGGGGCAATGTGTGACTACACCCTCCCCACTATGTCATTTCTGAGTATAAATGTTTGTGGTTCGGACAAGGTACACTTGGCTCTGAGGAAGAGGTTTGGGCCTCGAAACGCGTCAGCCAGCCTGTGTGGGATACCATCTGCATGTGGCATATGAGACTCTGGACGTGAAGCTACTCTGTGTATCGATATATTTTTAATATGAGTTTGTTTGTGAGTATATTTTTATGACTTTTTATTAAACCCATTATTGAGGATAATGCGCTAGGCCAGTGCGCCCTTGTTTCTGTGTTTTCAGCTGTAGTATGCCTTTACTAATCCATGCCTTCTACTGATACCACGTGACCAGATGCCCAGGCACATGATCATGTGACCAGTCTGCTATTAGAGCCGTTTCTGCAGGCAGCTCAGGTAAGTATTAGAAGCTCATATTTTAAGGGAGTAGGGTTGCCAGTATGGATAAATCCAGTATGGGCTATCATTACAGGAGCTTTCTGTAATGATAGCCCATATATTTCTTTAATGGCAGCCAGAGCCAACCATAAGGGGGTACCACCAATCCTCCTGTATGGGGCCCAGACCAGCAAGAGGGACCGGGCAGCAGGGGGAATCCAAGGTGTTTGCCAATTACTGGACCCCATCCCCTGTATGTTTCAGGACAGAGTGGGGGAAATAGGTCATATTTACCAGTACCTTCCTTTCTTGAATGAACACAATGAGTGATTGGTGCTGATCACTCACTGTGTTCATTCACAAACTGCATTTACTATGCTTCAGTTTCTGAATCTAAAGGAGCCCCTGTACAGAGTGCTTTCTGTTCATTCACTGTCCAGTGCAGCTGAGGCTGCAGAGAAAGGGAAGGTGGAATTTATATCCTCAGTCCCTTTCTCTGTCTTAAAAGTGAGACCTCATGGGTCTGTTTGAGACATCGGATATTGCACCAAAGGCTGCCCCTTAAACGTTGCAAAACAAATAAATAAAAATTATTTAAAAATGTAAAAAAAAAAAATAAAAGTTAAAAAAAAAAAAAAAAAAAAAAAAAAAAAAGAGCCAGGTAGGCTGTATGGTGTCCAGTGATTTCTAACAGCAGCCCTGATGACGGCTTTACCCAACAAGCATTGCATGATAATACAGTCAGGTCCATAAATATTGGGACATCGACACAATATTAATCTTTTTGGCGCTATACACCACCACAATGGATTTGAAATGAAACGAACAAGACGTGCTTTAACAGCAGACTTTCAGCTTTAATTTGAGGGTATTTACATCCAAATCAGGTGAACGGTGTAGGAATTACAACAGTTTGTATATGTGCCTCCCACTTTTTAAGGGACCAAAAGTAATGGGACAATTGGCTGCTCAGCTGTTCCATGGTCAAGTGTGTGTTATTCCCTCATTATCCCATTTGCAAGGAGCAGATAAAAGGTCCAGAGTTCATTTCAAGTGTGCTATTTGCATTTGGAATCTGTTGCTGTCAATTCTCAATATGAGATCCAAAGAGCTGTCACTATCAGTAAAGCAAGCCATCATTAGGCTGAAAAAACAAAACAAACCCATCAGAGAGATAGCAAAAACATTAGGTGTGGCCAAATCAACTGTTTGGAACATCCTTAAAAAGAAAGAACGCACCGGTGAGCTCAGCAACACCAAAAGACCCGAAAGACCATGGAAAGCATGGAAAGCAACTGTGGTGGATGGCCGAAGAATTATTTCCCTGGTGAAGAAAACACCCTTCACAACAGTTGGCCAGATCAAGAACACTCTCCAGGAGGTAGGTGTATGTGTGTCAAAGTCAAAAATCAAGAGAAGACTTCACCAGAGTGAATACAGAGGGTTCACCACAAGATGTAAACCATTGGTGAGCCTCAAAAACAGGAAGGCCAGATTAGAGTTTGCCAAACAACATCTAAAAAAGCCTTCACAGTTGTGGAACAACATCCTATAAACAGATGAGACCAAGATCAACTTGTACCAGAGTGATGGGAAGAGAAGAATATGAAGAAGGAAAGGAACTGCTCATGATCCAAAGCATACCACCTCATCAGTGAAGCATGGTGGTGGTAGTGTCATGGCGTGGGCATGTATGGCTGCCAATCGAACTGGTTCTCTTGTATTTATTGATGATGTGACTGCTGACAAAAGCAGCAGGATGAATTCTGAAGTGTTTCGGGCAATATTATCTGCTCATATTCAGCCAAATGCTTCAGAACTCATTGGACAGCGCTTCACAGTGCAGATGGACAATGACCCGAAGCATACTGCGAAAGCAACCAAAGAGTTTTTTAAGGGAAAGAAGTGGAATGTTATGCAATGGCCAAGTCAATCACCTGACCTGAATCTGACATTTCACGTGCTGAAGACAAAACTGAAGGGAAAATGCCCCAAGAACAAGCAGGAACTGAAGACAGTTGCAGTAGAGGCCTGGCAGAGCATCCCCAGGGATGAAACCCAGCGTCTGGTGATGTCTATGCATTCCAGACTTCAGGCTGTAATTGACGGCAAAGGATTTGCATCAAAGTATTAAAAAGTGAAAGTTTGATTTATGATTGTTAATCTGTCCCATTACTTTTGGTCCCTTAAAAAGTGGGAGGCAAACTGTTGTAATTCCTACACCGTTCACCTGATTTGGATGTAAATACCCTCAAATTAAAGCTGAAAGTCTGCAGTTAAAGCACATCTTGTTTGTTTCAAATCCATTGTGGTGGTGTATAGAGCCAAAAACATTAGAATTGTGTTGATGTCCCAATATTTATGGACCTGACTATATGTCTATCTATATTATCTATAATAGGTCTATTAGCTTTAATAAAGAGGACAAAGGTCCCCAACATGCCCTGGCCCACAAGTCTTTCACTTGATGCAGAAGACCATACATAAGCCCTCATTACTTCTAGATTTAAAAAAAATGCAAAACAAAAAACTGACAGAGGCTCTATATACTACAAACTCTTGATTATATATACTCTTTAGGTTGTATCCTCGAAAACTGTCATTTTTACCTACAGGTAAGCCTATAATAAGGCTTACCTGTAGATAAAATGAATATCTCCTAAACCTGCATGGCAGCCGTTGACGTCAACTGCGCATGCACAATGAAGTCCTGGCATAACACGCCGGACCTTCGCAGAAAGGAGGGCTCCCGCGCGCATGCCACTCAGCACCGGAGCCCCGAAACCCGGAAGGAACCCCTGAGGGAAGATGTCAGCTCCCTCATCTGGGACCGAGCGGCCCTGTCGGATCTTCATTATGAGGTATTTCATAATGAGCTAGTATGCTGCATACTAGCTCTTTATGCCTTTGCCTTACAGGTTTTTTTTTTTTCTAAGTGTTCAACCACTTTAAAGTCACCAGATATTATATTTTGTGTTCATTTTAGGGTGAATGCAGATGGTGCCCAATCACCCAATGCCTACTTGTACCACTCAGGGAACCCCAGTCTTGAGTTTCCACATCCTTGCACCTCCTGCCATCAATATAAAAAGGCATTTCAGAGCTACAAATGGGTTCTCCAGGTTTTTAAAAGCATTAAAGGAGCAGGAAGACTCAAAATCCCTTCCTTAGCTTTGTAACAGCCAGAGCAGAGGGAAGTGGTCAAGCCTCTTCCTCAAGGCCAGAGAAATCTCCAAGTTTCCCAAAGATGCAAGCAGCCAGTGGCTGATTAAGATCCCCAAACAAGCCGAAAACAGATTTTTGGTTGACCTGGCCCAATCACCCAGCTTGGTTTAGCCCACAGATCAGCTGACAGATGTAATCTGCCGTCACTTTTCTATGTTCTATGTAATCCGAGTTAACACATAAAAAGGAGCTTTGAAAACCTTTTTTTTTTCTAGTTTTGGATAGTGTGGGGAAGGATCTTTTATGCTTTATTGATCTCTGCACCCTTCATTGAAGAAATTTCCCCAGGAGTCCAACAAGACATTGGATTGAGCTGAATACATTTCTTTTTTCTGGAGGGAACTACGTTAATATAGAGAATTCCCTAAATAGAAGACCAACTACAAAGTGAATTCTTAAAATATAAGGAGAATGCACTGCAATGATGGGGAAGAAAAGTGCAGCGCATAGTAATGCCTTGGAGACCACCAGGCAAGAATTCAGTGGAGTCGTAACACAAACAGCAATAAAACTTTGAAAGGCTCTACCTTCTTCCCCATTCTATCCAAAAAAAATGACCGGAGTTCTAAATTTCCAGCATGCTCTGCTCCTCTCCATGCTGCTTTGAAGGTTCAAGGTCTTGCCTGCAAATGTAGCAGAAGAGGGAAACAGCGCGTGCCAAGGTCTACAGAGAAACATATTGTAATGGCTGCTATTAACCATGGTAACGTAGGGTCTCTACATACAGGCTTCATGAGCGGTGCATGGAGTCTACATTATGAGCATTGCCCATATGTCGTGGAACTGTTACCATGGGAACACTTACCCACAAACTAGCAGAAAGCACAAAGACACACTGGTAGACAAAAGAAGCAAGGAAGAAAAGGGAGAAAGGTAAGACAATTTCTGAAAAAAAACAGCCTTCGCCCTCAAGAAAAGAAATAACGAAAAAGGCTAAAAAGACAAGAAAATAAAAAATGAAGACATACAAAGAGTGCAGAAGCTGGCAGAGCAGAACCCGCTCACCTTCGCTAGGCTGGCCGTGAACAGGACGCACTCAAACAAGTCGCCCATCTTCTGAAGGAATTCATCTACATGCGGTCTCTTCAATACGTACACCTAGAGGCAGAACGGGTGAGAAAATGGAGAAGTGAAATTTAAATCTTAGCCCAGACCCCTAGAAGCCATAGCTATGCTTGCAAGAAAGAGAAGAATGAAAACTACATCCATAACTACAAAAAACCCTTTTGTTTAAACGTGGTTTAGTGCAAAAACAAAGGTACCAAGACAGAGCGCCCGAATCATATTGTGACAGTAAGAGGACATGTAAGATACAATGACAATGTACCATGAGCAGTACAAATTCAATAAACAGAAATATCCGCTAAAAAAAAAAAAAATGTTTTTATGGATTCATTATAATGATTTACAAATGCAATTGTACTTGGTGCAGCCATAAGTAAGACCCAATCCTAACAAAGCATCAAACCTCAGAAATAAAGTGAATTCCCTGAATTCGGCAGCGTGAGAGGGGAATTTACTGCATGTACCCATTGCTGCACCGAAGGTGGGGGAAGGTTGCAACCATTTAAAGGCAATTTACAGGAAAAGGGGGTCCCCTGCGCTACTAAATAGAGGACCTAGATATGTCACCATTATTGAAGTGCACACGTGCAAAAAAAAATATCAAACAAATATATCCAATATAGCAATACAGTCCTGGTAAAAATGAGATTGCTGCAAAACCTAATGTATTCACAGTATACGTGGATAGATCAATAAATGCAAATGATTCTGCGCAGTCAGCCCAGTCTGATCTGGTGATTAAATAAAGTGCAAACAAATTGAACATTCTGAAGAACAATCTATAATAAATGAAAATGAAGTGTCCAATAATAAAGTACAATAGTGCAGTGCTTCTTCTGTGTAAACAATTCCGTGATATCTTGTGCTTTCACCAAACACCTCTGTGCTCACAGAACCCTCACCTCCAAACAGCAATAAAGAAGCCTTAAGAATAATTTGTCTTATAGATTAAGTTGTTAATCCTCCATATACAACGTCCACTTCACTATAGGGTTGCTTATAGGAGGTCTCTCACATAAAGCCTTAAAGCCAGATACTAGAGTGGACTATATCATTGTTATATCGGATCCTCCGGCCCTTTAAATTCTGTAAACTCCGGTCATGTAAGGGGATAAAAGCAAACGGATGCCTCCCATAGTGCCATAAGGTAAATCAATATTTTATTATAGCAAATTGCTTGCTTACATTTAAAAAACATTAAAAGCGCATATGGATTAAAAACAACAAGAGCGCCTCTCGCTCCACTTCCGGTCCGCGGTAACTTCGGCCACATCCTACGCGTTACATCACGTGACTTCTTCAGGAGAGATGTGACGCAACACGTAGGGTGTGGTCGAAGTTACCGAAGTGGCGTGAGGCGCTCTGATGCCATTGTTTTTAATCCATATGTGCTTTTAATGTTTTTTAAATGTAAGCAGGCAATTTGCTATAATGAAATATCGTTGTATCATTGGCAATATACTATGGGAGGCATCCGTTTGCTTTTATCCCCTTACATGGCCGGAGTTAACATTTAAAGGGCCGGAGGATCCGATAGAACAGTGGCATAGTCCACTCTAGTAGCATCTGGTTTTAAGGCTTTATGTAAGAGATCTCCTATAAGCAACCCTACAGTGAAGTGAACATTATATATGGAGGATTAACCAATTAATCTATAAGACAAATCGTTCTTCTTTATTGCTGTTTGGAGGTGAGATTTCTGTGAGCACAGAGGTGTTTGGTGAAAGTACAAGATATCACAGAATTGTTTACACAGAAGTAGCAATACACAATTGCACTTTATTATTGGACACTTTAGTATTCATTTTAATTTACTATAGATTGTTCTTCAGAATATTCAGTTTGTTTGCACTTTAATCACCAGATCAGACTGGGTTGACTGCGCAGAAACATTTGCACTTATTAATTAATTTACAGGGATTTACACGATAAAAACAGATTTTCGTGTATGAGAAATCTAGTGCATCTAGTAAACAAATTTCCAGAGTCAATGGGACAGTGGTGGAAAGTACGGAGGAGAGCAAGCCTATTACTTGCCTTCAGTATCAAGAGATTATCAGGGAGGTCCATATTACACGTACAAAATCAGCCCCTGGCTGGGTACGACTGATACAATTAGAGGTGGCAAGTTGGTGCATAGTGTGGAGTCTAGTGGGGGTGAGGTATGTGTGAGGAGCAAGCCTCTTCCAGTCTTCGTCTGTCAACATAGGGATCACGAGAGCCACTTAGACCGAATATGGAGATTGGCCATGCTACAGTTTAGTGTGGGGTAAATAGGAATATATAGTAGATATCAGCCCTTTAGGATCTTAAAATGCTGATTAAGGGGTAAATGGAAAAATCGTGGGACTCAAACTATGTAGGAGGGGCAGTTCGTATCTATGAATACCTATGGAAGGCCACATGGGGAGGACCATAAGCTTCCTTAATATGGTCAAATAAATGTAAGGTATTGTTGCAATACAGGTCTGCAAGGACTGTCAAGCCTCGGTGCTGCCAAAAGGCGGAGTCTGGGAAAACATACAAATAAGAAAACATTACCAAGTGGTAGCTCCAAACCCGTATCCCAATATGGGGAAATCGTTATAAACTCACGCCATATGGATCTTGCCAGGGTAAGAATGGGTAATTTAACTCTGGGTAGTGATGTCCTGAGAGCCTGAAGACCAACCAGAAGGTGATTTATGTTCACACATTTTTTTTTTTTTGTTGTTAAAAAGTATGATTGTTGATCCATAAGTTTTAACCCAACATGGAAGAAATAAGATTTAAATATGGTGGTTAGTATGGTACATAACAGGTAGTGGGCGACCCTTTGTTCACTTTTATCCAGCCCTTGGGGCAATCCCCCCAGACATCAACGAATGGGCACATTTCCTCCAAATGACACCAAGGATGGGGTACAGTTCCTCCTAATGACACCAAAGATGGGGAATTGTTTACTCCCACTGATGCCAGGACGTTTTCTAGTTCCAATGGCCCTAGTCCAACCCCCTAAAGCATGAAGGACAGTAAACTGGTCCTTTGTTTAGAAAGTTTGGAGAACCCTGGAATATAGTGTATGTTAATCTAGATCTGCCACATTTCAAGAGTTTGCGTACTGGGCAGCTATCAAATCTCTTTGGGACTGGAACTTCATCAGCAGTGAAACAAACATTGCTAGGGACTGTAGGCTGATATTTTATCATTCTTTTGGGTGTGTATGTGTACTGCAACCGTTAGCGAATTAATGGGGTGTGCCCAATGGCTGACCAGTGTAGAGATCACAAGCATACTGTGGATCCTCTGAACTTTTTCAGAACTCTGTAGTCCACAACTGATATGGTAAGGGTCCATGTAGCAAAGGTCTAATGTCCCATTGGTCTAGGGAACATACCATTTACAGAATTACTTACCTTAGTCCTTGCTCCTGGAGGTGTCCTTCTGGAAACATGACCATTCCCCAAAAAATGCTTCTCTTTGCCAGTTGTGTGGCTTTCCCTTTGCTGACATCATCATCATGTACAATTCAAAACCAGTTATTCATTGTACAGAAATAAAAACATGACAGGGATTCTAACCATTCCCTACACTATTCAAACCTTAGAAAACAAAGTTCTGTCTTTGGGTTCACTTTTTAACCGAGAAGGAAAAACATGTTCAGATCATGAAACGTTGGTGATCAGGAATGACACAGACGCATGTGGTAGGTGTTCCATGTTAAGGAGATGAGCCACTGTCCGGGTGCAGAGAGGCGACACACAGCTGTCTCCCAATGCAAGTAATCGAGGGTAGGCCAGGTGCAGTGTGAACAGCCTATCCTGGATTACTTGAACCGGGCACCAGCCTCATAAATCCAAGATCATCTTTGCTTCAGCTTTAAAGGGAAATCAAACGTTGAAAGACATGCATTTATTTAGTGAATGGCTAATGCTAGGAACCATTTTACTGTACTAAACACAGAAAGCCAATTTAACATTACACTTGAGAGGGCTCAACCACCCCCCGTCCCCACATCATCAAGGGTTACATGCTGGCAGTAAATGAACAGAATCAAGGAGAATCCTGTGTAGTTTTCTACACAATCTCCTAGTGAGCACACCCGATCCTTGATTCTGTCACCACAATGATCATCAATATCCTACGGAGTCGAGGCAATTTGGGAGATTTTAATGAGGGGTCAGAAGGTAAGGATGCAGAGATGCATCAGACGCTGAAAATAGCGTTCAGCGTTTTGTCGACAGGTAAAAGAAAAAAAAAAAAAAAAAAAAAGTGCTGCTGTGTCCCATTAACTTCCATGCAAAAAGCCAGCCACATTAATGAAAATTACATTTTTTTTTTTTTAAGAACTGTTCATTTAAAAATGGGGTTTTCGGCATCCTGAATTTTAGGTTTCTGTACCGGAATTTTCATGTCGGTGCACCGCTATCAGAAGGAGTAAGAGACCTGTCAGTCATGTGACCACAACCTTTTCCTATTCCTAAAAGCCGGTTCACATCGGGAAACGCACAGGAACTCGCTGCATGTTCCTGTGCAATTCCCACACAGGAACACGTGTCTTGTCCGATTCTGCCTATTCATTTTGAATTGGCTGTAATCGCACTACTTTTGGGAAACTCCCTGCAACCACATAACATGGTACTGCTTTGTTTGCGAACCGGTCTTTGGGGTGTCATTAACTTAATACAAATGTTTCCCCTTTCTCCCCCTACTGTCACCCCTCCCACTTCTCCCCCTGTCCTTCCCTTCCCATGGAGGTCCCTCCTCAGTC
>BLSH010418166.1:262673-282173 GCA_018402905.1 Glandirana rugosa | reverse complement strand
TCGGGGGGGGGGGGGGGGGGCTGGGGAGCAAAAAGGCGGAAGTTCCAATTTTGGGTGGAACTCCGCTTTAAATTAAACGTGGCTGGATTTTCTGCACTGCCGTCAACGGGAGGTGATCTAGCACTGCTGTCAACGCGACGCCATCTCGCGCTGCCCTAAAGGGACGCCACCTGGCACTGCCGTCAACGGGACACCACCTGGCACTGCCATCAGTGGAGATGGCACTGCAGTCAGTGGGATGCCATCTGGCACTGCCATCAACGGGACGCCATCTGGCACTGCCGTCAACGGGACGCCATCTGGCACTGCCGTCAACGGGACACCATCTGGCACTGCCGTCAACGTGACGCCACCTGGCACTGCCATCAACGTGACGCCACCTGGCACTGCCATCAACGGGATGCCACCTGGCACTGCCATCAACGGGATGCCATCTGGCACTGCCATCAATGTGACGCCACCTGGCACTGCCATCAACGTGACGCCACCTGGCACTGCCGTCAGTGGGACGCCATCTGACATTGCCATCAATGGAACACAGCATGCCATTATCAGCCCCCACCCCACTGCTAATGCTATTTTTGGACAATCATTTGTGGCGGCCAATATATTGGTGCATCCCTAGTAACTGAAAATGCTTTATTTATTGTACCCTAGTGATCTTCTTGCAAGAACTGCTGGCTTTGTTTCTGCCCCTAGAGGGCGTTGGTTGGATTTCTACCCCTCCGTTTCATTATATACTGTATGTTCAAAGATGAAATTTAGGCGTGTGAGCTGTACTGGGAACTGACAGTTCTATACACTGGATTCCCTGAGAGATACAAGCCTGGCAGTTGATATGGACGGACCCTTTAAACAAGCATGCAGCTGGTGGAGAGGATGAACCCTTTAAATAAGCCTACAGCTTTCCTCTGCCTTCAGATCTCGCAGTTCTCCTCACTGCCAGCTCAGGTGTCTTATCCAGAGCAGCGCATGAAAGGGTAAATGGAAATATCTGACCGTGGGGAAACATTCCATCTTCCGGTTCCCAGCATTCCGACTGACAGTACAATTAGCTCAACAGCCTGGGAATGCCAAAATCTGCTTGCTGGATCATTAAAGTGAAATTCCTCTTCTTATTGGTGGGAAGGAGTAAAATCTTCTCTGGATTATCTAAATCTGTAACAAACCTGCTTCTGTTCTATAGAGATTGATATATAGCCAAGTCTGGGGCACTAGCTGCAGTGAAAAGGGTAGTCACCCTTTTGGTAGCAGCCCCGTTTTTGAGAGGTCATGTGACCAAATGTCAAGAACCACGAAAAGGATGTTGGTGCTGAAGATGGGAATCTTTATCTCCCTGCAACCTTCCATCCCACCCAATCTGAAAGGTTTCCAGTCCTCCCCTGCAGTGATGCTTTCTCTATTATATTCAGTCAACTGCAGAAAGGCCTAGTTTATACCAGTGGCAGACTCTACTACCCTACTGAAGAGTGACGCGGGGTGACTTGCTTTTCAGAAGGCAGTGGACCTGTAGCTTTAAGGGCTTCTGGCCAGTTCACATCGGAAATCGCACAGAAACGTGCTGTTCCATCTTGTGAGTCACATGCAATTCTGTGCGGTGCGATTTCTTAAAGCGGAACGTCATTCATTATTCATCTTTCCATCTATTAAATCCTCTGCCCTTGTTGTTTTAACTTTGGATAGTAAAACATTTTTTTCTGCCAGTAAATACCTTATACGGCCCACTTCCGGTTTCTTAGCTGGTAAAATGCCACGGCGCATGACATCATGCACAGCTCTCTGCCAGGAAGGGGGGGTGAGTAATAAGAGGGCCAATGAAAGCTGCAGAGCTGGAGGCGTGCCTCTGTGTAAATCCAGGAAGTGAACAGGCAGCACCTTCAGCTGCCCACAGTTAAAATGGATGCAGACTTAGCGGAGGGAGACTCCTGCAGCATATTTGGCAAGTACAGGATCACAGTATATATAAAATAATATGCAAAGTGGTTGGAAGGAAGCTTCAGAATGGCAAAGATGTTTTTATTACAAATTATGTGAGCAGACTGCAGTTCCTCTTTAATTCACACTGCAACAAAAAGTAGTGAATGCACCAATTTATGGAAGCTCACTGCAACCGCATCGCATGGTACTTCTGCCCCATGCGATCCGGTGAGGGTAAAAACACTGCATTTGGGGTGCCATTAACTTATTAACACCGGTAGCTGATTGCAACTGCAGTGCATTTCAAACGTGGCGGGGAAACGTGGACAGAACGTGGGTTTCCCGTACCGCTTTCTGGCGTGAACCAGCCTTTCGAAGGGGTGGTTGTACTACCTCCTAAATGGCTTTTCTGTTCAGTTGAAGTTGTGAGACCCGGCCCGCGATGAAGAACTGCAGGGATTTCCTGGGTACAGAGCATGTTACTTGACTATAACCTAGGGAAAGGGGTATACCTGGAGTATAACCTAGGGCAGAAGTCTCCAAACTTTCTAAACAAAGGGGCCAGTTTATTGCAGGCTATAGAGGGGCCAGTGGATGTGGAAATTTTCCTGCCATCAGTTGGAGTAAACACCACATTTGGCATTAGGGGAGGAATGGTGCCCCATCGCTGGCATCAGTGGGAGGAATGGTGCCCCATCGCTGGCGTCAGTGGGAGGAATGGTGCCCCATCGCTGGCGTCAGTGGGAGGAATGGTGCCCCATCGCTGGCGTCAGTGGAAGGAATGGTGCCCCATCGCTGGCGTCAGTGGGAGGAATGGTGCCCCATCGCTGACGTCAGTGGGAGGAATGGTGCCCCATCGCTGACGTCAGTGGGAGGAATGGTGCCCCATCGCTGACGTCAGTGGGAGGAATGGTGCCCCATTGCTGGCATCAGTGGGAGGAATAATATCCCGTTGTTGGTGTCAGTGGCAGAAACGGTGTCTTGTATCAGTGGGGGGGGGGGGGGGGATGGGGAGCGTGTACATTTAGCCCCCGGGCTGCAGTTTGGGGACCACTTGTCTAGGGAACGGGGTAAGAAGCTAAAATTAACCCCAGGGGAAGATGAGGAAGTTCCTTAATATTGACAGCATCCCCACGTACACCAGGTTCCTCAAATGATGAAACAATAAAACAACAGTAACACTACCAATAAAATATTATTATGTGAGATCTCTTTTGATGATCTGTAAAGCCGTCAGATCTGTACACAGCAGTATAATGGAGTCTGTCACCGAATCTCGCTCCCACAGAACAGTGTGTCTATTAAACAACGCTCTGCTGCTTTGGAAACAGCAAAACAGCTGCCGAGATGACATGGATAAGCCCTTCGACCCTGCAGTCTCCAAATACATCAGCGGAATATTAAGCTGTCACTTAAAGCCGTTCTCATGGCAGTCGTCGTCCTTATTACATCGCACAGGTTACAGATCCGGGCCGGGGTTCTCAGCACACAAAGTCAAACATGGATCCTGACATTTGCATGCAGAAATACCGATTAGAGAAAGAGAAGAGGACAGGAGGTTAAACAGCCAGCAAAGTATTACAGAGCGATGGGATAAATGACTGCATCTATCAAATTAAACCCCTCATGGGATAGATTTAAAAGTCAGCCTGTCAGCTATCAAACCTGTTCTTGTACTTTTAAGCGGCCCACCCCCAGCAGATTAAAGCTGAACCACACCGTATCTGAGCACCACTAACTAGAAGAGCTATTGAATTCATTTTTTACGTTTCAAAGCAAACTCCCCCATCCATCCATATCTCAATGCTTTATTTTGCAGAGTAATTATCCCCTAGCATTTCTGGCCGTGGCCATCTTGAGTAATGGCAAAGGATTCATGTAGCAATTACATTGTGGAGTCCCTCTGCCCTTAGCTCAGGCATACAGGCAGGAGGGTGTGCTTAGCTGAGTAAACCCCTCCTCCCCTCCTGGGAAATAGGACATCATTTGGCTAGACATGGAAACTAGGAAGTAACTACAGACAAAAAAGAAAAAGTTTAAAACAAGTAAATAAGATATACCTCCCTATCTATTTACTAATGATAGCAGTATAAGGATTCAAAATAGCCAATGTTGATTGAGAGAGTGAAGTCCCACTTTAACCACTTGCCGAGCAGCCGCCGGCACTTATACTGCGGCAGGTCGGCTCTCCTGCATGAACCGACAAACCTGTACCTTGGCCCATGCATGCGAGATTGCGGGTGCGCACCGCAGGAGTGCACCCGCGGGTCCAGAAGACTCAATGTCCGCCGGCAATCATTGTACACAGAGGCAGAACGAGGATCTCTGTCATGTCCCAGTAAGCCTCTGTCATGTCCCCCTACAGTTAGAACACACCCAGGGAACACACCCTTGATGACCCCCTAGTGTTAACCCCTTCTCTGCCAGTGTCATTTATACATTGATCAATGCATTTTTATAGCACTGATCAATGTAACGTCACTGGTCCCCAAAAAGTGTCATTTGGGGTGAGATTTGTCCGCAGCAATGTTGCAGTCCCGCTAAAAATAGCAGACCGCCGCCATTATCAGTAAAAAATAAATAAAGTTCATAAATCTATCCCATAGTTTGTAGATGTGACTACTTTTGCGCAAACCAATCAATATACGGCAATGCGATTTGTTTTTTTACCAAAAATATGTAGCAGAATACATATTGGCCTAAACTGATGAAGAAATGTGTTTTTTTTAATATTTGTTCTAGCAAAAAGTAAAAAAAAAAAAAAAAAAATTTTTTTTCCAAAATTGTCGCTCTTTTTTTGCTTATAGCGCAAAAAAAACAAAACAAACAAAACAAAACAAAAAAAAAAACGCAGAGGTGATCAAATACCACTGAAAGAAAGCGCTCCATTTGTGGGGAAAAAAGGACATCAATTTTGTTTGGGTACAACGTTGCACACCCGCGCAATTGTCAGTTAAAGCGACGCAGTGTCGTATCGCAAAAAATGGCCTGGTCATTAAGGGGGCAAATCCCTCCAGTCCTTAAGCGGTTAAGGATATAAAGCTGGTTTTTCTAGGCGATTACTAAAAAGTGTCTGCCTTGCCTTAATCCACAGTCTCAGTTGTGAAGACTGGTGCCTGGAAGCCCCTCTTCTTGCTAGTCTCAGACTGGTCATGTCCCTGCCCCCCTTGCTGATGTCATCAGGTACAATGCAAAACCAGCTGTTAGCCCTGCATTGTACGAGGGCCCTACCCACGTTCCTGTACTAAAGAGAACAGGATCACAGCAACTGTATAAGGGTTCATGCACACAGGCGCAGTAAGGCACACACCCAGGGCAGCCGACAGAAATCATGGGGCCCCGTACAGCCTACCTGACGGGGGCCCCCTTCAGTCCCACCCTCAACCCCACCCCCTGGTCCCTCCCCAGACCCTTGAAACATCCTTAGAGCAGGGTGGGCTGTGTCCATGCTGAGTGGACAGATCCCCCACTGAACAAGCAAATTCCGCCCCCTATTATAAAATAAGCCTTAATAACATAATATCATCAGCATTATGATAAAACACAGGCAGCAGGCACTTTATCACGGCTCTGGCTGGCCCTGTCACAGTGTATGGCTGTTGGCTGCTGACTTTGTTAACTTATGTTAGCACCCCACAGCCATGTTATGTGATATCACCACACCATGCTATCCATAGTAAATATGCGCAGTGCAATGCAGTACAATCACCACTGTGCTACTTGGTAATTGCACGGTCATGCCACGCTGTATCCAAACAAAATTTGTATCATTTTTTTCCCAACACAAATAGAACTTTCTTTTCATGGTATTTGATGACCACTGAGGTTTTTATTTTTTGCGATATAAACAAAAAAAGACCCAACATTTTGAAAAAAGAAAATAATTTCTACTTTCTGCTATAAAACATATCCAATTAAAAAAAAAAAAAAAAGTCTTAAATTAATAAATTCAAGGGGTGGTGAAGGGCACTGTGGTGGTGTGTTCTTTATATGAAGAAAGCACAGGGAAGGAAGGATAATTTTTGGATATTCATAGAGCGATTGCACAAAGATTGCACAGTGATTGTACGGTGTATGTGACTTCTCTATGGATCACATATCCATTCAATAAATACTGACATTTGATTGATTTTTATTGTTTATTGATATTTGTGCAGAGTTATGAGATCAATTATATTTGATTTAACATGTATGATCATATGAATTTATTATATATTTATTGCACATGCTCCTTTATGATGCATTAAAGCTGTAGTAAAAACTCACATGACTGTTTTTTGGGACAAAATTGATTGAAGCATAATAAATGATTTGCGCTGCATGTAGAGCTTCTTACCTGCTTCCTCTCCCTGTATTCTGTATTTTTCTTTTTGGTGACGTCAGCCGCGCATGCTCCGTATGGTCGCATTTTCCGGCAAGCATAGACTCTGCCGGAAAAATATGCCGGGGCTGCGTCATTGTTTACGTCAGCCCCATCATCCCGCGATAATACAGGTTTATTCACAGCAATGAGTACGAGGCTCGAATACCGTGTAGTAATGCTCATGCCCGAGATTTTTTAACGAGGAATAATACTGGGAGTGGAAATACAGCGCTGCAAAAACACGGAAGCCAGGAGTTAAAATGGCGGCGTCCAACACTGAGGGGGAACATTTGAAAAATGCAGGATTATGCCAGTAAGATATATTTTATAGCATGCTATGTAGGATTTGTAGATTTTATTTGTCTAGTTGACTTAGAATATTGTTTACATTTTCGAGCAGTATGTGAGTTTACTACCGCTTTAAGCTGAAAGTGCTTCATTACTATTTGGTTTAATTTATATACAAAGTGTAGTGATAACACAGTTTGGTGGTAGCAGCTTTTTGTTGAAACACAGGTTGGATTTCATTTTTTATGTAGAACAGTGGTTCTCAACTCCTGTCCTCGGGACCCACTAACAGGGCAGGTTTGCTGGATAACTGAAATACGTCACAGGTGATATAATTTGCTGCTCAGTGATTGCAGTATTCTAGTCTGCATCTCCCCAAGGTAATACTTAAAGTCTGGCCTGTTGGTGGGTCCTGAGGACTGGAGTTGAGAACCACTGATTTAGAGCCTATAGTATAATATTATATTTGCTTTTGATTATACAGGTTATATGGTGCAGCAGCAAATAAAAGAAATTAGACAATGTGACTTTTGTGTGTGCTGTCAGCGGTGACAGATCAGAACAGAGGGGGAAGTGACAGTTCAGACACATTATTGCTATAAGATGCTGGTCCTGAGCATACAATGATAGTAAAGGGAACAGAAACACACATGTGGTGATCCTTGGTGTGTACATAGATATAGGATGCAGTGTGCTGGGGATATACAGTGAAGATCAGTGACAGATTGGAGTGTGCTGTTAGACACCGATCAGTCCCGATTCCGGTGACTTGGCTCATGTCTGTGTCATAGGGACTTCCCTTCTCCAGCCCCTCCCTCCCTCTGTCCCGACCGATGCCACTGCCACTACCTCCGTGCAGGAACGATCTAATCTCCCCCAGGATGGGTGACAACTCCCGCTGGACTCTCAGGTCCCATTCAGAGCTCAGCTGTGGGGAGGAAGATCACTCTGCCAGGGAAGGAGCCGGCGCAGCTGTAGGTGGCCGGTACTTGAAGTGTGGGGTGGGTGCGCCTCAGTGTACACATGCACCCGAAATTAATAAAAAAAGACCCTCCTCCACTCCCACCAGCACAATCAGAGGGGCCCAGAAAATAGCAATTATACCCCTCTAGTAGGAGCGGCCGAGCGGGGTGTTCTTTAGAAAGGTGTTTCCCCCCCACGCCCCCCATACTGACTGTTTCTGATTGAGGCTGCCCGGGTCCCCCTGCGGATCTGAGGACACCGGGCCCGGTACAATGGGGCCAGTTATACTGGCTTATCAGCGGCCCTGCACACACCACCAGAATTCAGCAAATTTCTGCACCCGGGAGTCACAGGTACAGACGTGGCCAGTATCTAAATAGCCTGTACTTGTCCAGAGCCACATATCCATCTCTGTACATGTGCATGGATGTAAGGGTGCAGCGTCTGTCAGCCTGCCATTGGTTTGTACATGCTGCTGGCCATGGCTGTGCATCAACACCTGGGCGTAGAAATGCGCCGAATTCAGCTGGTGGACACCTGAATGCATCCATGTGCACGAGACCTTACAACTTCCCCTACACTAATCATTATTAACTTTGAATGCTTGGGAAGGGAGGGGGTGCGACATCTTATGTTTGCCAATCCAAAATTCAAAGTCCAACTGTTTTTTTTAAAGTGGTTCTAAAGGCATTACATTTTTTTTTTTACCTTAATGTGTTCTGTGCATTAGGTAAAAAAACCTTCTGTGGGCAGCTCCCTCCCACTTATACTTACCTGAACCCAATCTCGATCCAGCGCTGTGCCCGAGAGCAGCAACTCTCTTCCTCCTCACAGGGTGTAGATTGATAGCAGCAAGAGTCATCACCAGAAAGGGAACAGATAGGAAACCTTCCAATGGGGGCACTGTTTACTTCCATTTGGCTACTGGCTATAGTGCTGCTTTTTTCCCCAAGAGTATTTGATTGTAAGTGCTCACGAGAGGGCCCTTCTAACCCTCTTGTATTGAAATTGTATTGTAACTGAACTGCCTCCCTTATATAGAGCTATGGAAAAACTGTTGGTGCTGTACGAATCCTGAACAACCACAACCAACAACAACCAACCACCGCCACCACAACTAAGAACCACCAATCTCCACCACAACCAACAACCAACCAACCACCGCCACCACAACCAACAACCACCACCAGAACCAAGAACCAACCACCACAACCAACAACCTCCACCACCACAACACATGTCAGCACAACAACCACCAACAGCCACCGCAACCAACAATCTCCACCACTAGCGTCATGTGACGCCACATCCAACATGTCCCGGAAGGGAGCCAGTGTTAGCCAGGGATGGTGAAGTAGCTGTGGAAACTGGGGAACATTCGGGCAGCAACACGAGGTTGCTACTGGTGAAATTATCATCATGAATAGGTGGGCGAGCATCGATGCACCTATAGAAGCCAATTGCACAGAGGAGTGAACCACCATTTGTCAACGGTAATGTACCAATAACCACTACCCTGATATCTGGATTGTCACACGGCTCTAGAGGGTTTATGGTCTGTATGGACATCACTCCCCTAGCACTAGAAGCCGATTTGCTATCTGTACACTTAGCCAACATGTATAGCAGTTTTGCTGATTGGTGGCAATTATGAATACAATGGACTTTTGTGCAGTATCAGTTTGATAGTGGTAACCCTCTAATCGGTTATTGATTAAACCACGTGTGTAGATAAGATTTTCCACATTGCTTCATCCCTACATGGCCTTTTATCATAAGAACATTGACGTGCAGTCTCACTAATGGGCTATTACTGCAGAAAATTGTGATATTCTTACTTTTTTGAACTGAGCAACCCATCAGGCCTGGAATACATCTGAAGCAAATTGGCTCTCTATTTGAATTATGTTCTAGAGACATTATCCATCTCCCTTTTCCTTCCGTTCCCCCTCTCTCCTCTCCCCCACCTTCCAGTGGCTTGAGCACCCAAGGACCTCTGTACAAATGGTTAAACCATAGAAGATACCCCACTTGGGGAATCTTTAGTTAATCATACGGCTTGTTGCCATGGCTTGACTGCTTGTGCATGGGATTATCTGGCGTCCGGGCGATAGTCTGTCATACATATAATGTGTTCCATGTTACCGTTTTTGATTTTGATTTTATGATAGGTTTGCTATAATTGCAGGGCCACTTTGTAAAGTGACCATTAGGCACACACTTAACCTAATTTTCCTTAGTAGGAGGTAGATCTACATGATCCTTTTATATTATCAATAAAGTACTTTTCTGTAAATCCCAACACAGTGTCACTCATGTGGCCGCCCCTTTTTCTTCACAATACTTAGTGGAGATGTGACCTTCTCTACCTTAGACATCTGGGACTCATTACATAAACGGCATTTATGGTCTTACAACTCACCACTAATGTAACTTAGTGGGCCCTAACGCTACTATGAGTAGGTGAATAGATAAAAATATATAAGTGAAAATAGAGATATATCAAACTCCGACACAAAGTGGTATGTGAATATATATATAAAAATCTGTTGCAGTACCTGATATAAAACACAGTATATAGAGTAGATGCAATTAGTGATACTGCGCTACCTGATCCTCCTCCTATAGAGGGTATATGTGAAAATAACACCATAAAATGTGTCTCAATGTGAAACACAGATATGTGCCAAAATATTAAATATAACAATATTAAATAAACAATCGTGCATTAATAGTCTATAATCAAAAAACAATAGTCCTTGGACGTCACAAATATGGACAGACAATATTGGAGTATTCTCCCACCCTCCCTGTGTTTGAAGTCTCTCACAGAACAGAGTCTCTAGAAACAGCATAAAAGTTCATAATCCAAAGTGACTTGGTGCAAGCAGTGCTCAAAAACTCTAAGTGCTTCAATCGGGCAGGGGGGGGGGTCTGTATAATACACCACCAAAAGGGCTACTGGATGAGTGCTGTTATCCCCGTCCCGTGCTCACAGAACCCTGATGAAGTCACGTGACGTAACGCGTAGGAGGACGTGGCCGGATTGTATACGATATTGGAAGCAGAGTGAGGCAGAATTACACCGCTTTGTTTGGTTTTTATCCATGTGCTGTTTGCTGTAAAGAATTGTAAGCAGGCATTTTGTTGTTTTAATAAATGCACTTGTTTTTAATTTACTGCACTATGGGAGCATTTTTGTTTTACCCCTATGTAGTTCTATGCGGGTGTACCCGCTATTGGTGGAGCCTAGCCGCCATCAGAGAGTGGAGAAGCGTAGAGGATGGGTCTTAAAGGAGAAGGATACTAAAAAAGTGTTTGATGAGGAATATGGGCACTCCTTTTTTGTCATTGAGGTGAGAGTTCTGGGAGCACAGGACGGGGATAACAGCACTCATCCAGTACCCTTTTGGTGGTGTATTACACAGACCCCCCCGCCCAGATCGGCTCCTCCTGCACGATTGAAGCACTTAAAGAGTTTTTGAGCACTGCTTGCACCAAGTCACTTTGGATTATGAACTTTTACTCTGTTTCTAGAGACTCTGGTGAGAGACTTCAAACACAGGGAGAGTGGGAGAATACTCCAATATTGTCTGTCCATGTTTGTCACGTCCAAGGACTAATGTTATTTGATTATAGACTATTAATGCATGATTGTTTATTTAATACTGTTATATTTAATATTTTGACACATATCTGTGTTTCACATATTTTATGGTGTTATTTTCACATATACCCTCTATAGGAGGAGGATCAGGTAGCGCAGTATCATTAATTCAGTGGTTCTCAACTCCGGTCCTCGGGACCCACCAACAGGCCAGATTTTAAGTATTACCTTGGGGAGATGCAGACTAGAATACTGCAATCACTGAGCAGCAAATGATATCACCTGTGATGTATTTCAGTTATCCTGCAAACCTGGCCTGTTGGGGGGTCCCGAGGACCGGAGTTGAGAACCACTGCATTAATTGCACCATCAACTCACCTCTAATGCCACTTCTAAACCACAGCTTCTTCCGCCCTGGTTCCATGGACCATGGATTCAAATCATGGAAGCCAGATGGACCTTTACCATTACATAAAGTCCTAGATAATCATATAATTACACCTTTACAATCCCTCCTTGGAATAGGGCCTGCTACCTTCATGGACCTATGGAGACATGCTCAATTGACGCGATTTGTCCGCTCCCTGCCTCAACCCATATGAGACATACAAGATCCAACTCCTTTGGAAACCCTCCTTTTTCCAAAAGCCCCCCCCCCCCCCTTTACGCTGCATTTCCCAATTCTACAAAGCACTCATTTCCCTTCAAGGATCTGCATACCCGGAGAACCTCACCAAATGGGACACAGAATTTGTTGCTACCCTTACTGATAAACAGGACAAAATTCTACAACGCTCTCATACCTCCTCTATATCCACTAAAGTAGCAGAGACCAACTTAGTGCAGATATCGTTTGTTTGTTTGTATGCCGTATAGGGGCCAGAAAGACACTACCAATAGGTAAGCAGTTTGTTTAGGGTATTATTGTTTTTATTGATCAGAGAATCATTAGCCCTCAACTTTCGTGGTCTTCAACCACAACCACCAACAGCCACCACAACCATCAACCGCCACCCCCAAAACCAACAACCACCATCACCATCACCAACAGCCACAACCAACCAACCACAATAACTAACAGACCACCCTACATCCCCCATGTTAATTTTATAACCCCATTGCAGCACCTCTGTTTGCTGCATGTGTATATTGTATGATTGTGGTGAGTGGAAAGGTTCTCCTTTAAACAAGTAAAACATTTGTGATTTCTGGAAATGCAGCAATGTGTACACTGCACACACAGGCCTGAGCACAAACTTGCAGCTCACTTGTGCGTATCTGCTCAAACAACGCCAGCTTTGTGTTTAAATACAATGACTCTGAAAGGTAGTCATACTCCGTCAAGAAGAATTTAACCTGAAAAATGTATATTCATAGAGGAACCATTCAGGGACAAACACTGATGAAATCCTGCACTACAAAAGGACTACATTCCAAAAAAAGAAAATAATGCAATGCCGAGTTCTTGTAATTCATTTACATGCTAATTACATATGCAGGCTTAGCTTCCTGCTAAGCAGCCTTGCACGGTGGTTAATCTTAGTTCCTTGCAGAACAATTCTGCCTCTGGTATGAGGATTCCCGGCTGCCAGTAGCAGTTTTTTATTTTTTCTTCAGCCTCCATTATTACTTGTAGATCCTGACCGTAAATCATTATTTTTCCAATTCTTATATCGGGGTATTATTCGTTCTGCAGATTTATCACCCTGGACAGGGTAGTCTTTAAGCTGGCCATAGACGGAGCGATTTTCTGTTGCAGGAAATAATCGCTCGATCGTCCCCCATGAACACATTATGCAGAAGTATGGTTTGGCTCTGAAGAAAGAGGGTGCCTACCCTCGAAACGCATCAACCAATGGAAGAGTCCTCCCTATGCTGGGATTGGAGCAGTGAACCAGAGTGTGCAGATCATTGTGGATATTAAGGAACTTGATATTATGTGCTGTTTATGAGTACACATCCCTTTCATTTCTTCAATAGAAAGGTAATAAAGCAAGGCTGGTGCACCCTCTAGGTCAGTGGTTCTCAACTCCGGTCCTCGGGACCCACTAACAGGCCAGGTTTGCAGGATAACTGAAATACATCACAGGTGATATCATTTGCTGCTCAGTGATTGCAGTATTCTAGTCTGCATCTCCCCAAGGTAATACTTAAAATCTGTCCTGTTGGTGGGTCCTGAGGACAGGAGTTGAGAACCACTGCTCTAGGTAATGACTAAGCTCATGTCCTGAGGGAAACGCGTCTACCTTCTTTGTACCCTGTATGGCTGATTATGGTCAATAAATACAGCACCAGCATTACGTTTGGAGTGCCGCCTATTGTTTTTTCCTCTGTTCTGAAGCTAAGGTAGCGAGCCAAGGTGTGCACCCAAGGACGGATAATCTGGAAGCAGTCTGGGGCAGCGAGATACACCTGTTGCCTGGTGCACCCTCTGTTTTAATTTTTTTCAGGGTACTACAGCACCCCCGTGCTGTGTTTATCCTTAGGGGGATGCACAGGTGCTCCGTGCATCCCACCCTTCCACTAATGTCTTTTTGGATGCAGCACCTGCACAGACATAGCTGCTGTCAATTTGACATCCGTGCTAGTGCACGGCCCTGGAAGAACGGTCAAACACTCCCATAGGCACTCCTAAACCTTGTGGACAGCCTTCCCAGAAAAGTTGAAGCGGTTATAGCTGCAAACGGTGGGCCAACTCAATATTGAACCCTAAGGACTAAGACTGGGATGCTATTAAAGTGCATGTGAGTGTAAAGGCGGGTGTCCCAATACTTTTGGTAAGCTAGTGTATGTAGGGCAAGACACAGCCATTTCCACATCTAAAGCAATGGGTCGGGTTTGAGCGGTGTATGGCCTCAGCCAGCACTGCTCCAGCCACACATCTGATGTGTTTCGCCCCGCCTACTGGGGGCTTGGTCACAGAAACCTAGAGGACCTCTGTGACTAGGCCCCGACAGGTAGGGCGAAACACGTCAGAGGGCGTGGCTGGAGCAGCGCTGACTGAGGATATACACAGCCATACCATATCCATGTCTGAAGCACTGAGTGGGTTGTTAGCGATATGCTGTAATAAAAAGGGCCAATCTCCTTCAGCTGCTGCCTCTTCAATGCTCTACGGCCGGATGGGTCAAATACCTGCCTCCCCCCACTGCCCCAATACCCTGTAGTGAAGAACAAGCTACCAGGAGAAACCATTGCGTGTGGCAGGGGAAGCAGAAAACGTGGAATACTTGGAGAGGTCAGGTAAGTAAGTGTATAGCCTTTATGTATGTGTATATATATATATATATATATATATATATATATATATATATATATATATGCTTTTCTATACAAAGTGACAGTTTTGTACAAGCATAGCGGGATTAGTTATGCTATAACAACAATAACCAAGCCTTACAATGTAGAAAACAGATTTCACCGGCTTGTCAAACCCCCAGAATGTGACATCTGTGTCTATTGTTGTTTGGCCAGCATGTGACTGTATATAGACAATAGAGAGCATGACTAATAATCTTTCCATATACAGCTGGGAGCAGCCAGCTGCTGGGGAAGAGGGTTTAAAGGGAAACTAAACCCTCCTCTCCTTTACAGGAAAGGAAGCCGCCATCTTCTCCTCTGATCTGCAGCTGCAATGGCGTTGCACATATTCTCAGTTATGACACCGGCCATCTGATGGCTTGTGAGATTGGTGGAGAGCACAAGCAACTGTGACATGCCTTGAAAGCAGGGGCCTAGGCTCTGGCTGCAGTAAGCTGTGGTCAGATGACGGTGCAATGTGCATCGCTTTTTTTTTTCTCTGGAACTTTATCTGAAGTGCAGAAAGCGGCACTTGATTCAAAGCAGGCGTGGCCATCAAGGATGGGAGGGCGTGTTTGGAACAGAATGTGCCCAAGCTCGCCAGGAACTGAACCCTGCACTGCGCTAATCACAGGCAGTGAGGCATTTCCCCGATGTGCGGCTGCGGAGATCAGGGAATGTCTCACTGCCTGTGATTAGCGCAGTGCAGGGTTCACTTCCTGGCGGGCTCGGGCACGTTCTGTTCCAAACACGCTCAAGCCCATCCTTAGCGGCCATCCAGTGCGTTGCAACAGTTGTGTGGGTGAAAATGTCTCGCTGTTGTCAGAGGAAAATGGGCAGAATGGTTGCAGATGATAGAAAGGCAACAGTAACTCAAATAACCACTCGTTACACCCAAGGTATGCAGAATACCATCTCTGAATGCTCAACACATCGAACCTTCAAGCGGATGGGCTACAGCAGCAGAAGACCACACCGGGTGCCACCCCTGTTAGCTAAGAATAGGAAACTGAGGCTACAATTGGCAAATTGTACAATAGAAGATTGGAAAAACGTTGCCTGGTCTTAGGAGTCTCAATTTCAGCTGCAACATTCAGATGGTGGGGTCAGAATTTGGCGCATGGATCCATCCTGCCTTGTATCACCGGTTAAGGCTGGTGGTGTAATGGTGTGGGGGATGGGCAGACGTTGGGCCCCTTAACTCCAATTGAGCATCAGTTAATCCCCATGGCCTACCTGAGTATTGCTGCTGACCATGTCCATCCCTTTATGACTGCAGTGTCCCCATCTTCTGATGGCTCCTTCCAGCAGGATAATGCACCATGTCACAAAGCTCCAATCATCTCACCACTGGACAATGAGGTCACTGCACTCCAATGTCCTCCACACTCCACACATCTCATCCAATAGAGCACCTTTGGGATGTGGTGGAAGGGAAGATTGGCATCATGGATGTGCAGCCAACAAATCTGCAGCAACTGTGTGATGCTATCGTTGTCACTATGGAGCAAAATCTCTGAGGAACATTTCCAATACCTTGTAGAATCTATGCCATGAAGAATGAAGGCAACAGGGGGTCCAACACGGTACAAGCACGGTGTACCTAATAAAGTGGCCGGCGAGTGTGTTCAATATTTGACAACACAACGTACTGAACAGGAGATTGTACTTTTCAAGGTCTAACTCACATGGGCAGGAAAACAGATAACCTACACATGAACATATAGTCACTGCAAGGCACAAGCGACACTATCACCGACCACACCTCTATATTTACCCTTCAGCATAACTGAACATTTATCTTAAAGTGGTAGTAAAGTCTGCTTTTTCATATGTACCTACAGGTAAGCTTATAATAAGGCACATCTAAGTTTAGGAGATTCTCACATTTGTAGCAGCGGGGGACGTCACCGGCGCATGCGCACTGTACTCTGCGCGGAGTGACGTCACCGTGGCCATCGAGTGCTGAACCTGGAAGGAAGACCGGGTGAAGGTGTAAGCTCTGTCAGCAGCGACGGCGCACCTATGGACGAATCGGCTTTATAGGCAAGTCTGTCATCATGTGCTAGTAAGAGGTGCATACTAGCACATTATGACATTAACCTTCACAGACACAATTTATTTTTATTGTTTTTACTTCTACTTTTTGTTTAGTTTGCTTCCGTTTTTAAAAAGTGTAACTTTACTCCCCTCTTCTCCAGCGAAGTAAAATCCATGAGCTCCTCCGCCAAGGACAACACTTTTGCCCAGTCTTCTTTCAGGTTTAGGATGGCAATTGGCCGTGCCAGGATGATGCAACTCGTGCGCATGCATAAAAGAGGCTACGCCTGCTCACTGCATCTTAGCATACATATCTATGCCAACTAAATGGACAGTCTTGGTCTGTTAGGCATGCAATTGTACCATCTTCATAAAACTACAGTCTATATTTGAGGTCTACTAATACTTTAAAGCCCCGGGTCACACAATGAACCGCATGTAAATGGCACAGGATCCGCACAGTATTCCTGTGATATTCACATGCGATTCAGTGCAATTCGATTTGAGCCCATTCATTTTGAGCACCAAAGTAGTGCAGGGAGTTTTTGGGGCCACATTGCATGGTCGTTTTGTAACATATGATCCAAGAGACAGAAAAGTCATATTTCTCTTGGGACTACACCAATGTGTCAGCTCCAGAATATATCCTTAGAAGGAAAATGCAAGATACTTTATATCTGGAAAAAAATAGAACTGGCTATTCTGGAATATATAGGAGAACTGGCTACTCTGGGTGACTCACCGACAGTTCCATTCACTTTAATGGGACGGCTGGTGATGCGGCAGTGACACAAGGACGTGGCAGCAGCAGGTGAGTGGATGCCCGCTAACAGGCGCTGCCATAATGGATCTGAAATGACAGGTGCTCTTTAAATGTAAGGACTTATTCTTGCTGGTAGTTAGAATCTTTAAATATTTGCAAATAAAATGAAGGTTTCCTATTTAGAATAATAAGCTGTCAGGTTAGTAAGACAACAATATCAGAACCGATTTAATCATACAGTTTGTAGTGTACATAGAGGAATATTCCTGAACTTTGTTTTATCTCATGGTTACTGTGAAATTGTGTGAATGGATCAATGCAGTGCATGTCATCTCAGCTTGCAGAGCTTGGATTCATTGAATGGGTTTACCAAAAATGTAAATCTTGCAGAACATACAGCCTCATGCTACATAAATAAGCTCCATGGGGGGGAAGTTCAAAACTAATCTTAGAAAGTATTATTTTACTGAAAGGGTGGTTGATGATTGGAATAAACTACCAACAGAGGTTGTGAGACAGTCAACAGTAAATGGCTTCAAACATGCTTGGGATAAACATAAATCTATAGTCAGACAACAAGGTTAATGTAAAAAAAATAAATAAATAAAAAAAAAATAAAATAAAAAGGGGCAGACTCGATGGACTACTCAGTCTTTTTCTGCCGTCACTTTTCTATGTTTCTATGTTCCATTTCAGGCTGAATAATCTGAATTATTAATGTATCTTAAATAGAAAACCATCTCTAGATAGATTTTTTTTTACTACAAAAGCATTTTATTAAAATAAATTTGATAAAAAAAAAAAAAAAGAAAGAATTTAAATAATAAAAAGATAAAGTCGAATTTTTATCCACACTGCATGTTGTCCCACACATGCGAGTTATCACCACCAGCGTCAGATCATGGGCAGTAATTCTAGCACCAGACTTCCTCTGAAAATCTAAAGTGATAACCTGTAAAGGCTTTTAAAGCATCGCCTATGGATAGTAAAATGGACGTAGTTTGTCGCCGTGAGCAAATTTTAAAGCGGCTGGGGTGGGACAAATTTAGATGGGGGGGCTCCCGTTTTTAGTCTTATCCAGGGCAGCACGGGACCTAAATACATCACTGCCTGCTTTCAAATGCTCTTATTTCTGCCCTTAGTAGTGACAAATACATCACAGCCCCCTTCCGACGCCTTAGAGCAGGCGTAGGCAACCTTGGCACTCTAGCTGTGGTGACACTACAAATCCCATCATGCCTCTGCCTCTAGGAGTCATGTCTGCGATTGTCAGGGTCTTGCAATGTCTCATGGGACTTGTAGTTTCATCCCAGCTGGAGGTCCAGGGTTGCCTACCCCTGCCTTAGAGAATCCCACCATTGGACAGTCAACAGGAAGTGTCCACCTCATCCAGGCAGTGACAGGGGCACCGGAAGAGACCCTCCCCCTGCGCAGTCCAGAAAATAGAACGTTTTTGGGGCTTTTAGAATGTATTTTTTTTTTTTTGTTTAATGTAATTTGACAATTATCTCGGTAGGCTGGGGAACTAGCCAGAGATAATAAAACCTGTATTTTAAATTCTCAGATACCTTGGAAAGGGGATCATAATGTAAAGTCCTCCCCAGTGCTGCAGATCACGAAAAACGGTTATACAGGGATGCAGACCTTTATCTGCAAAGTGAACTCTTCCCACAGACACACAGACGGATCAGATCAAAGGGAGCAGATGTGGCAGACGGCAGAGCAATCTTGGCTCATTAGAGAGCATGAAACAGTGCATTAGCGCACTCCTCCCCTCTGCAAGCCGCTAATACATTATCAATGCGGGATGCATTAGGCAGATCCTAAGAACTCCAGAGCTGCTGCAATAATGTCTGGAACATCTGTACCTCTCAGACACGACACCGGGGAGGATTGCCTCTGAGACACGATAGATCACTTACAAATTATTATAACAAGCTTCTAGGAAATTTCAGCATCTTTAAGGAGGAGAAAACAGGCTGGCGAAGGGCGAGCGACTTACAACCGTGCCGCTAGCAACATAATGCTGCCATTCCTCACTCACCACAGCAGTGAAGACATTTCCGCTTGTGCGATGAAAGAGACATGTTGCTGACTTTATTCTGAAAGTGCCAGTTTCTTGGCTGCCAGGCTAATCCGATGCCCGTTCAGTGCTCCTATTTCTCTGAACACCGGTTTGCGGCTCTCCTGCAGAGACTTCCTGTACATCCCAACAACTGCTAGACGTCATTTCTCAGGGCGGGTTCCCCCGACGAGGAC
>BLSH010418166.1:212594-224138 GCA_018402905.1 Glandirana rugosa | reverse complement strand
GTGACTGTGATGTGATATGGTGATGTGACTGTGATGTGATATGGTGATATGACTGTGATAGTGTAGTGTCAGTGTAGTGGTATAGTGTAGTGTCAGTGCAGTGGTATAGGGTAGTGTCAGTAAAGTGGTATAGTGTAGTGGTATAGTGTAGTGTCAGTAAAGTGGTATAGTGTAGTGATATAGTGTAGTGTCAGTGTAGTGGTATAGTGTAGTGTCAGTGTAGTGGTATAGTGTAGTGTCAGTGTAGTGGTATAGTGCAGTGTCAGTGTAGTGGTATAGTGCAGTGTCAGTGTAGTGGTATAGTGCAGTGTCAGTGTAGTGGTATAGTGTAGTGTCAGTATAGTGGTATAGTGTAGTGTCAGTATAGTGGTATAGTGTAGTGTCAGTGTAGTGGTATAGTGTAGTGTCAGTGTAGTGATATAGTGCCCTGTCAGTATAGTGTGTTAGTGTAGTGCAGTGTTTACACAGCATTACATAACATTTAGTGCTGTTTATCTTTTTTTTTTGTCCCCTGCCTGCCCCCTTTTTTTTAAATTGTCAGCCACAGTTTTTATGACTGCAAAGCTGGTGTTTCCCCTTTTTATTTTTTTTTAAATATTTAAAGCGCACCAAACACCACTTTTCATTCAATAAATTGCATCCAATCACACATTTCCCAGTTTCTATCAAACTTTGGTAATAAGCCCCCCCCCACATCATGCCACTGTGAGGGGGCCAGCAGCATCTGGGTCCACAGGTAAAGGTGGACGTGGTCAGTCCTCAGGCAGGGCACCTTTGTCTTTGTTTAGTGATGTTGCCCATGCTATCCAGCCACAGCGGATAGCACGGGCAGAGGAAGTGGTGGACTGGCTTACTAAACCCTCCTCATCCTCCGTCACCCAAGTAGAGACAAGTGCGCAGTCCCCTGCAACTGCCAGAGCGGCCTATTCTGTCTCCTTGCCCACATCTATTCCTGCCATAGCCCCAACATCAGCTATGGAGGAGTCAGCTGAATTATTTGAATACAGCGTCAGCCACTTGCTCCTTGATGCACAGACATTAATTGATTCTGATGTTGGTTCTGAGGTTGAAGAAGGCAGGAACTTGAGCCTAGAGAGAGGGGAGGACAGCGGTAAACAACAAATTGGCAGGCATGCTCCCCCCCAGCCGCAGCATATTATCAAGTTTTCTCCAGTGGTAATGAGGATGGAGGAGATGATGATGATGATGATGAAGTCACTGACGCGACTTGATTGCCAGATAGAGACAGATAGAGCAGAGGAGGAAAGTGAGTTGGAGGCACAATCCCAACGAGGCAGCCATCATGGAAGAGTAGAGAGCAGCCACCCTATTCCATCACATTGTTATCTCCCGGTCCATTTCCCACAGCTCACCTGTCTGGCCCTTTTTTAGAACATGTGCAGCCAATCGCACTGTTGCAATTTGCAATCTCTGCTGCAATCAGATCAAGCATGGCAAAAACACCAGCCATTTGGATTCCACATGCTTGACAAGGCACACGACAGGGATGATGGTATAGTGCAGGGTGTAACAGGTCCTTGCAACCTTTCAGCAGCCTCCACTGACAGGGATGATGGTATAGCACAGGGTGTGACAGGTCCTTGCAACACATCTGCTAGCAGCACACCACCAGCTGTAAAGTATAGCCAGCAAATTTCTCTGCCCTAGCTGCTGCAGCGTAAAAAAGTATAGTCACTGCAATCCACATGCCCAGCTTCTAAATTCCAGCTTGTCCAAATAAAAAAAACCTGCAGGGAAAATCAATTTAAATGTCATATTTTTTTCTTAATAAATGTCAGTTTTGCTGCAGCAGGTTCTATACACAGTACAGATGTGCCACTTTACGGACAGACTAAGGGGGGCCCCCAGGCACTATATTTAAAATCATTTTCATTTCTTTTTGTTTCACTTTAAGCATCATTAAAATCAAAATGCTTCTTTAAAATCTATCTTTTTTAAAAGTTTCTTTTTGCATTGGTACATGTCCCTTTTTTATGGGCAATAACTTGCATATAAGCCTTGAAAATGGGGACTTTTGATTTTTTTTTTTAGAAGTATGTACAGAAGAGGAATGCGGAGGATATAACAGTGGGCAGTGTGTACAGGGGAGGAGTGCGGAGGATATAACAGTGGGCAGTATGTACAGAAGAGGAGTTCAGAGACTATAACAGTGGGCAGTATGTACAGAAGAGGAGTGCAAAGGATATGACAGTGGGCAGTATGCACAGGAGAGGAGTGTGGAGCGAATGTCAGTGGGCAGTATGTACATGTGAGGTGTCACGTACCTGGTCGGAGGCCGAAGTGCTGAGAGGGCTTCCCTTGTCTTTTGTCTCTTAGTGCAGAGGGCCCCTTAAGGTGGTAACAGGGACTGCTATGCTCAGAGAAACGGGTTGCCAGCTGCGACAAGCTGGGGTGATGAAGAGATGTCCGCTGGATGGCGGCTGATGAGCAGGATGCACTGCTGGGCAGGAGTCTCTCAGGAGTACCAGGTGAGAATTGGCAGAAGGGAGAGCCAAGAGCAGAGTCATACACGGAACAGCAGGCAGAAGCGGTGTCACTGGAACAAGCCAAGGTTCAAAGCCAGGAATGGAGATAAGACAGGTCAAATAAAGCTGGGTCGGTAACAAGTAATCCAAGAATAGCAGGAACAAGAACTCGGGACCACACGGGGAAGCTGAAGATCATTCAACTAGTGGTTTCTGACACTGGCTTTAGATAGGCCACTGGATGCCAGAATCTGTCACGCATTGCATGAATCTTCTTGGCCGTTCATGACCGTGGGCGTATTAGCATTGGAGAATTTCTATTTGCCAATCTGCAATTCTGCTGGGCATTAGCAGATGTGCCAATCCTTCTGTGGACTGTTCTCTAACAGTGCCCCCCCCCCCCCAAGTGTGCTTGCTTCTCAGGGTACCTGTTGAAAAACTCACAAAGCAGGCTGGATGGTGAGGCAGCTGGTAGGTGACACAAATTCAGGCACAATGCAATGCTGAAGACAGTAAGTTGACTTAAAGGAGATCTCCCCTTTGTTCCAGTCTGTGGGTTGTGTGCCCGCGGCCAGGAAATTCACAGAATTACAGGAAACATAGGTGAGCAAAGGAAACAAATTCTTGATGGCCAAAATCAGTCAAAGCGGTAGCAAGACAATAGCATAATGTCCTAGTATGCAATGCATACTAGGACATTATGAAATACTTACCTTAGAATGAGGCCCCCGCAGCCAGACCCAGTCAGCGCTGAGGGAGCCGACATGTTGTCTTCCTTGTTCACTGGAGTGGGTACTCTTGGTTCAGGGGGTGAAACCTCCAAAGGAGTGGAGGCTGAGCATTCTTAGACAGATGGAACAGACTACAGCAAGTGGATTAGGAGTTGCTGTAGCGGTGGACACCATTAGGTTCTGTAGGCGGCCCTCCAACTGGACGATTCTTCACTGCCTGAATCAGCGCTACGAATTGCTGGCACAAAGCCTCGAGCGAGGAAGCACCTCTGTCGGCCTAGGACATACTAGCTGGATGATACTGTCACGTACCTGGTCGAAGGCTGAAGTGCTGAGAGGGCAAGTGCGGCTAAGTGCAGAGCGCCCCTGAAGGTGGTAACAGGGAGTGCTATTGTCACGTGCCTGGTGGTAGAGTCTGACTTATGCAGGGGTAACCTCTCTTGCGACCCTGATTCAAGAACCCCTGGTAGAGCAGACAGGTGGTTCAGGAGTGAGGATGGCACAAGGGTTGAGCTGGTTACCGGTGACAACTGAGGTGGTATCTCTGGTCCCGTGCTGGTAGTAGAGTGGTGGTACAGGCTGGGTTGACAACAAGCGGGCGGTGCAGTACAGGAGGAGCAGGCAGGAGAATAGTCAGGTACAAGCAAGGTTCATCAATGGGTTGGCAGCGGATTTACAAAGGAGCAGGCAGAAGGGTGGTCATGGAAAGCTGAGGTCAGTGCAGGCGGAGATCAAACAGGGTCAAAGCAAGCCGTGTCACATGAACAGATACAGGTACAAGTAAACAGGAAGCACCTGTACACCAAACGCTGTAGAACGGACAGCACTGGTTGCAGGGTGCTGTCCGCTTAAATGGGTCGTTTGGGCACCAATGCCGGCGCACACATGCACAGGCATGTGCACACGCTATGTACGCCCGTGCACAGGCTTCCCGACCTGATTTCCCGGGGCAAAGGTTGTTTCCTGACAGCTATGCTCAGAGAAGCAGGGGTTGCCAGTTGCGACAGGCTGAGGTGATGAGGAAGATTTCTGCTGGATGGCGGCTGATGAACAGGGTGCACTGCTGGGCAGGAGTCTCTCAGGAGTACCAGGTGGGACTTGGCAGAAGGGAGAGTCAGGAGCCAGGCCATAAGTCATGCACGGAAGATCAGCCAGGAGTAAGGGCCACACTGGTGCGATCCTGGAGATTGGATGTGATTCACACCGCACTGTAGTGCGAATCACATGTGATCTCTGTGTGATGCATATTCAGCCATACAGAATGGATTCGGATCGTATTCGGACCACTCACACAGGACCCTTTGGTCCGCAGCAGAATCCGATTGCATGGGTGTTCACACCCATGTGATCCAATTCCTGTGCTAGTTTGCAGTTCAGATTCCTTGAGCTGTGGCTGATTGACCTTCCGTTTGAAGTTGTCTCCATAGTTCCAGGGCCAATGCCACTTGGTAACATCAAAGGCATGACCCCAACATTATGACTCCGATGTAAGGGAGGCATTCTTCCCACCGACCCTTGATGAATTGGTTTTTGCAGGGGATCCCCTAAACCTGAACATTATTTCAAGGGTTCCACAAGGGTAAAATAGACTGAGAAAGGCTGAGCTGATTGGTCTTGTGTCATCCCTCATATGATATCACTCATGCAGACTTCTGGATTCTGTTAGTACCCTTTGGCCCTCCCAACAGCCAATGAGCAACACCCGCCGGAACGCAACAAAGGAATTGCAAACTGGACGCTTCCACACTGCGGAACAAAAGGAAGACCTGTGACCAGAGTTTTACCTAATTGGTTGGGAACTAGACCTTTAAATAAAAAAAATATATATAGATTAGTCACAGTAGTGTGGGAAAGGGGTTTTTTTTTTGTCCCTTCTTGAAGATGAGCTATAACCTGAGTTCTGTGTTATCCTCTGCAACCAGCTTTCACAGACCACCTAACAGTATCGGAAAAATGGCGATGGGAATATGCTTCCTAGAGTTGTGCTTTGTAACTTGCTCTTTCTCTTTCTGCCTTCTGCATCCACCAAACACATTTTACCATCCAGAGCAGGTGTGAATCCCATTGTTTTCTGTACGGAAAGCAGCAGGTTTTCTGTATGGAAAAAAGCAGTGGCGGCCACCAATGCAGGGCGCAGGGGCGCCGCCCCCTAATCCATGCACCCGGCCCCTAATCTTCATGCAAGGCGCCGGACACATGCATTCCAATAAGTTTTTTTTTTCGAAGCACATGATTAAAGCTGGAGGCTTAATATTCGCTAATGTCTTCCTGTTTCTCCTCCCAGCCAATCAGGAGTCGTAAGACCCGATTGGCCGCGAGTCCTAACTCCTGAGTGGCCGGAAGGAGAAGCGACCACCGGGACTCGGGAGGAGTCGCAAGGAGGGAAGCCGCAACCTGGGTGGGGTAAGTAGTGCAGGGCTGGTAGGGGGGCCTGGCAGATGAGCGATGCGGCGACTGAGCGACGGGGGAGTGGTAACAGCCGACTGATCAATCAAGCAAGCGCTGGGGGTGTTATTTGGCTGGTTGTGGGGATGGCTGGGGGCCACGGGCCACCCCCCCCCCCCAAGAAAATTGAGCACCAGCCGCCACTTGAAAAAAGGTTGACAATACTGATCTACTACATTACCAAAAAAGTACACTTTCTGAGACACTGTTTCAGTCAGAAGGCTTTGTTGACTGTTTAACCGCCTAGCGCGGATCGCAGACTACAGATCGCACTGCGTTACTTTCTTTCCCAGTCTTTTTAGTTTGGGGGGGGGCAGCAAACAACCACTCCCCCTTGCGGCACCTCAAACCCCCCCCCCCCCCGCTGTCTGCCGATCCACTGGCACTTTGGCACTTGTGGGGATTGGCGGGCACATCGGGTGGGGATCGGCTGGCACACAACGGCGGGCGCATCAGGCAGGGGGAACAGGCTGCGGCCCATGTGTCCTCTTCTCTCCTGGGCTCTATATGCTTTGTTGCAGCTTCTAATGCACATGGTGGGCAGCTCACAGTGTACAGTGAAATCAGAGTAAGGGCCAGTTCACACCACATGCAGTCCAGTGTGTTTTTTTTCTGCATCAAAAACGCATGGAAAGTAGGTTATAAGGATTCAAATGACATACCAGTGCAGTCAGTTCCAGGGCTTTCCAGTTCCAGAAAAAAAGTAGAACATTTTTGCTGCACTGGAACACAATAAAATGCATCAAAAACGCACTGGAACGCATCAAGAATGCACCGGACCCCAGTACAGTGGAAAAAAAAAAAAACAGGAAAGAAGAAAAGTATTTGCAATGCATCTGAAAAATGCACCGAAACACACCAAAAAATGTATCAAAAATGCGCATACAGAAATGTACCCGGAACAGATCTGGAGTGTACTTTTGTGGTGTGATCCAGCCCCCATGCCCCATACACACAATCCGAAAATTGTATGAAAAATACAGCTTTCAAAGCAATGGTACGATAATCTGATTGTTAGTAAACAGCTTCAGATAACAACAGTTCACCCGATACCATCTGATTGGACAAGCATGAAAATGTTTCTTGCACGATACCAGATCATACGATTTTTGTATAATCAGTACAGTTGTCGTCCGAAAATACAATACAATACATCACTTCCAAATTTTTATTCTTTCCTAAGAGAATTTTCGTAACTTTAGTAACCTATTAAATTTCTACTTGCGACTAGCAAGAGATCTGTCCAGTTTTTGGACCGTGTGTATGCTCTTGAGCGTTTCTGCAGTGCTTTTTGTGGGGTTTTTTACCGCGATTTGCATTTTTTATATATATATATTTTTTTTTTGCAAATTTCTTGTTGGGCGAACCGCAAAATCGCCGTAAAAACACAGTAAATGCTTTTTTTCTGCAGCTTCTCCATTGAAGTCTATTAAACTAAAGAAGCAAAAAAGGTAGTTTTGCTGTCTAAAAAAGTCCCTGACACATTCCAAAAAAGCAAAGGCAAAAAATGCATTGATGTGAACGTGCTCCATAAGAACCCATGTTAAAAATAATGTCCTGCGTTTCTGCAAAAAGCATGAAAAAAAACGCATTCGTGTGAATGGTAGACATGCATGATGAAAAAAAATTGTTTTGTTTGTTAATGTAGTTATTTAGTTTTGTTAAATTCGGTTGATTCGTTCAATTCGTATTCGGGATTCGTTTTATGTCTTTTTCAAATTTTCGTCAAATTTACCAATTTTTTTCGATTTGAAACGTTCGAATCAATATAGTTTGAATTGGGGCAAATTGAAAACGTTAGATTTTTTTTTTGATTCGAATGTGGCAAAGTGAACAAACAAAAGAAAAATCTTCATCAAATGATTACAATACAATACAATATGACTCTTTAAATCACCTTTGGCTTAAGGCGGTCTGGAAAAAAAAAAAAAAAACACCTGCAAGGCAAAGGCATAATGAGCTAGTATGCACCGCATACTAGCTCATTATGAAATACCTCAGAACGAAGCTCCGACAGGGCCACCTAGTCCTCGAAGAGGGAGCTGCCATCTTCTCTCGGTGGATCCTTCCGGGTTCACAGCTCCAGCCACTCACAGCGCCGGAGCATGCGCGCAGGAGCCTGTCTTTCCGGCAGACTTTCCAGCTAGGTCCGGCGCCAGGCCTTTGCCAGGACGTCACTGCGCATGCGCCGCTGACCTCAGAGGCTGAATGCAAGTGGAATATCTCATTTTACCTACAGGTAAGCCTTATTATAGGCTTACTTGTAGGTAAAAAACACTTTTTAGGCGATACAACTGCTATAACAAAAACAGCATTATTTTGAAATGGTATTCTTAGCTCAGGTTCACACTGATTGTAGGAATGAAATCATGCAAGGTCAGCTGAACTCGCACTGTTTCATTCCCGCATGTCAGTCCCGATTTCAGTGGCGATTTCACAGGCATCTGTGCAGATTTCTGCACAGATGCCTATGGAAATCGCACCTGTAAATCGCAAAAAGTAGTACAAGAACTACTTTTTGAAATCGGTGCAGCGCCGCAAGTGCAAGGCTCGATTCACATCAATGCATTTTGCTTTTCAGCGCCTTTTCACTGCTTTTTGCTGTGCTTTCAGCGGTTTTTTTACAGTGATTTTGCTGCGATTTTTTTCAGGAAAATTTTGTTGCTAGGCAAATTTTAAAATGCAAATCGCTGCAAAATCGCGGTAAAAACGCAGCACTTGCGTTTTTCTTGCATGCTGTTTGAAGTCTATTACATGCAAAATGCTGCTTTTTGCATGAAAAAAAGTCCCTGACCCTTTCCAAAAATGCAGAGGCACAAAAAAGCATTGATGTGAACATGTTCCATAGGAACCCATGTTAAAAAAATTCCCTGCATTTCTGAAAACTGCAAAATGCATAAAAAAACGCACTAGTATGAATGGAGCCTAATAACACACACAGGGAGTCATTTACTATAGCACGACTATGCGATTGCGCAGTACATGAAAATAGCACCCAATTAGGCCAGTTAAGACTTCAACTGGGTGGACATGTATATGGAAAATCGCGCTATTGCCGGCGAACATTCCTGTCCAATCGGCATATGCAGGAATAATTGAAGTCAATGGGGCTCGAACCTGCAAAATCAAAAGTCCTCATTGAAGGCTTGTATGCAAGTTATTTGCCATAAAAAGTGTATGGGGACCTGGGTCCTGCCCTGGGGGACATGTATCAATTGAAAAAAAAAGTTTTTAAAGCAATTGTTTTTTAAGGAGCAGTGATTTTAATAATGCTTAAGTGAAACAATAAAAACGAAAAATTCCTTTAAATATCGTGCCTGGGGGTCCCCTTACACATTTGTGCAACCTGAAAGTCGCACAATTTTCCTGCGTTTTTTTGCAGCGATTTTGATGTGACTTTAAGCAATGCCTGTGTAATCTTGAGGTCTCTGGACCTCAAATCCCATCAAAGTCAGACCAAAGTAGTGCAGGGACTACTTTGAAGTCACACAGATATGAATGTTACTCATTGGAAATCATGGGGTACGACTTGTCATCTGACCTTGCAAGTCCCAAGTGACAGGACAAGTCGCACAAGTGTGAAAGGGGCCTTAGTCTGCCTGTAAATTGGTGCATCTATGCAATGCATAGAACATGCCGCAGCAATAATGACATTTCTAAAGGAAGAAATGTCATTTAAACTTGCTCGCGGCTGCAATGTATTGCCGGCTCCCGACAATATAGATTTTTTAAAAATTGGAAAAAAAAACGACGTGGGGTTCCCCCCAATCCATACCAGGCCCTTATCCAAGCATGCAGCCTAGAGGTCAGGAAAAGGGGGAGGGGCGAGCGTGCGCCCCCCTCCTGAACCATACCAGGCCACATGCCCTCAACACGGGGGGGGGGGGTGCTTTGGTATCAAGGGCCTCTTCCCGACAACCCTGGCCGGTGGTTGTCAAGGGAGCCCCCAGATCCCGCCCCCCCTTATGTGAATGAGTATCAGGTACATTGTACCCCTACCCATTCACCAAAAAAGTAGTGTAATGTGACAAAAGACAGTAGCCAGTTTTTGACAAGTCCTTTATTAAAAATGTCTTCTTCTTCCCCTGCTTCTGCCTCCTCCTTCCTCTGGTCACCCTCTGTCTTCTCCTTACACGTTTCTTCCTCCGGTCTTCTCTTTCTTCCACCGGCTTCTTCTTCCTCCGCCACCTCTCCCGCTGAAGATTAAAAAACGAACCTCTTCTGATGCTGCGATGGGGCGGATGACATAATTCAGAGACCCCGCCCCTCGTGACTTCACCACCCAGGGCATGATGGGTCTGTGATGTCACAAGGGGGCAGGGTCTCCAGATGATGTCACCTGGTGGCCATGCCCCATAGTTATATATGAAATGTGCGCCATTTAAGCGGACAGATCGGCGGGCCGCAGCGTTGGAGGAGGGTCATTTTTTTATGTTCAGCGGGTCAGTGAAGGAGGAAGAAGAAGAAAAAGAAGAAGACCAGAAGAAGAAGAAGCCGGAGGGAGACCGAAGGAAGAAGAAGACCAGAGGAAGAAGCGGGGAAGGAGAAAACCTGAGGAAGAAGCAGGGGAAGAAGACATTTTTAATAAAGGACTTGTCAAAAACTTGCTATTGTCTTTTGTCACATTACACTACTTTTTTTGGTGAATGGGTAGGGGTACGATGTACCCCATGCTCATTCACATGGAGGGGCCGGGATCTGGGGGCCCTCTTGTTAAAGGGGGCTTCCAGATTCTGATAAGCCCTCCACCCGCAGACCCCGACAACCACCGGCCAGGGTTGTCGGGAAGAGGCCCTTGTCCCCATCAATACGGGGACCTTAAAGCACCCTCCCCATCTTCAGGGCATTTGGTTTGGTATGGTTCAAGAAGGGGGCACTTGCTCCCCCCCCATCCTGCCCTCCAGTCTGCATGCTCGGATAAGGGTCTGCTATGAATTTTGTGGGGGACCCCACGCCAATTCTTTTTAAAAAAATTGCAGTTGAGTTCCCCTTAAAATCCATAATAGACACGAAGGAAGCCCACGTCAATTTTTATGTGAACAATAGTTTTTGGGGTATTTTTTTCTTAATTTGGTGCTTAGAGAGAATTCACATTTAGTTTACATATTTCATGGCTTTAGGGTTGCCACATCATCCCTTTAATCCAGGACACGTATTAATTACGGGTTCTGTGGCTGATTAAGGTGGCAATTAAACTCACTTGGTGCCTTATCTGCATTCAATTAGCCTCAGAACAACCTGTGTAATTCATATGTGTCCTGGATTAAAGGGATGATGTGGCAACCCTACATGGCTTACCTAGTTCATAAAATAATTAGTAGAGCCCTGAATTTCAGCTTTTGTTTTTTTTTGGGGTTTTCTTTTCCCCCTCCCTCCCATTACACTTTCTACTCAAGGACTTGCACAACCAAATACTTTTGTATGCAACTAGATTTAACCTCCCTAGCGGTTTTCCCGTGTCTGACACGGGGTAAAAATTCCCTGCTACTATCGTTGATCCCGTGTCAGACACGGGGTGAGCTGCAGAGCGCACAGCGAGTGCCTTACCTGCTCCCACGATCCAGCGATGCAGCGATGTTCGCTGTACTCGCTGGGTCTGTCACTTCCTAGTTCCTAGTTCCGCTCTCTGCGACGCAGCGACGCACGGGTGCGGAACTGGGCGGGAATTTCAAAATGTTACAAACACATAAAAGAGGTGATACATTGTAATCTGAGGGGATTGCACTGTATCAGCTCATAGTTACAACACTACACACTGACAGTGCCCTTGCCTTCCCCATAGTGCCCATCTAATAAAAAAAATGACATCAAAAAAGCGCCACTTTTTGCAAAAATCGCTTTTGGAGCAGCTGAATGACAGCGACAGTGACGCAGAGGTGCTC
>BLSH010418166.1:191824-207766 GCA_018402905.1 Glandirana rugosa | reverse complement strand
GCGAGGGCATTCGTGAAGGAGAACGCGTCGTGTCAACATGGGAAGAAGAAGAAGCAAAGAAGAAGAGAGGGAAGAGGACAGCGGAGAAGACCGGCAAAAGAGCAGAAGACGCCGCAGAGGAGAAGAAAAGACCCCTCAGAAGATGAAAGACCCCGCAAAAGAGCCGCAGAAAAGAAGACACCGGAGAGGGGAGAAGACCGTCGGAGCTGATTTAATAAAATATTTTGAAAAGCTGTGTGGTTTTTTTTGTGTACATATTTCTTTCCAGGTAAATGGGTAGGGGTACGATGTACCCCATACTCATTTACATAGGGTGGGGGGCCGGCATCGGGGGCCCCCTTGTTAAAGGGGGCTTCCAGATTTCGATGAGTCCCCGCCCGCAGACCCTGACAACCACCGGCCAGGGTTGTCGGGAAGAGTCCCTTGTCCTCATCAACATGGGGACAAGGTGCTTTGGGGTGGGGGGCGCAGAGCCATACTCCCCATGTTGAGGGCACGCGGCCTGGTATGGTCCAGGAGGGAGGGGGCCGCTCGCTCGTCCCCACCCCCTTTCCTGGCCTGCCGGGCTGCGTGCTCGGATAAGGTTCTGGTATGGATTTTGGGGGGGAGCTCACGCTGTTTTTCGGCATGGGGTTCCCCTTAAAATCCATACCAGACCAAAGGGCCTGGTATGCTCCTGGAGGGGGACCCCATGCCAGTTTAAAAAAAAAAAAAAAAATATGGTGTGGAGTTCCCCTTCAAGATCCCCAGAGCACAAGTCGCATGCCAAAGTCGGATCAGTGAAGACACTGATACGACTTTGATCCGACTTCAATGCCTTTCAGTGGGCTGAAGTAGGATCAAAGTCGGACAAAAGTAGTACAGGAACCTTTTTCAAAGTCGGTCCGACTTTGAAAAACACATGTCGGAGCAGTTAAGACGGCTCTCATAGGGAATCATTGTTTTTGTGACGTAATGCAACTTGTGCTCTTCATGTCGGTCCGAGAATCGGACTAGTGTGAACCCAGCCTTAGAAGCAATCATCAAACAACAGCCTTAGTGGGTCACATGGGTCAGGAATTATGCAACCCCCTCCCCCCAAAAAAACATATCTATTTGTAACCAAATATACACACTGCAAAGAAAAATTTAGGCCTGTTCTTAGGCCAAACGCCACACTTGCTGGCCTTTAAATAACCTAGCTAAGCTTTCTAGCACACTTCCACCTACCCAGTAAAGGACACACCCACCAGTGTAATTGATTCTGCCTTCTGAGTTGGCCTCAAGTGCTCACACCTGTTCATTAGGAATACACACTCTTTACAAATGAAAAAATGCCTCAGAATTGATATCAGTGCAGGGTAAAGCTCAAAATAACACGTCCAAGGCTCTGCCCATGATCAGTGATCCCACAAATCTCCTAATCAAACCTGTACTTTGTTGGGTAAGTGGAGGGTCCAAAACAGGAAATGACAACTTTGTGAGGGGTGCTTCACACAAATTGACAAATATATACTTGGGGGGGGGGGCACACCCTAATAATGTTTTACATTAGAGATGGTGCTGCAATAAGACCACATGAACAAAACAGTATATTACAGCGCACACATGCAATAATGAATTTAATTACATTTTTACATTATTAGAGTGTGCAACCCAAGTATATATTTGTTTATTGTATGATCCTGACCAGATTCCCTTTGGCTGGAGCACCCCACCTATTCATGATTAACTCTAATCAGTTTCCACCTGAGTTCATAGGAAGAGTTCTCTAGTTCTCCCATTAGGAGGAGTGTATTGCTCACATGGTTAAGAGACAGAATCTGCCATTCTATGGTTAGTGTAGGACCCACTAAGTTGGGGGACTTTGGCGCAGTGGTGGGCTAAGCTTTCTAAGGCCATATAGTGCGACAGACTCCCCATATTTTGTTTAACCACTTCAATACTATGCACTTAGAACACTTTACTACCAGACCAGTTTTCAGTGCTGTTGCGCTTTGAATGACAATTGCGCGGTCGTGCGACGCTGCACCCAAACAGATTTTTTATCATTTTGTTCCCACAAATAGAGCTTTCTTTTGGTGGTATTTGATCACCCCTGCGGTTTTTATTTTTTGCGCTACAAATAAAAAAAGACCGAAAATTTTGAAAAAAAAAAAAATTCTCTATTTTTGTCACAAAACTTTGTAAATAAGTAAATTTTCTCCATCACTGGTGGGCATTGATGAGGCTACACTGATGGGCACTGATGTGGCAGTACTGATTGGCACTGATGAGGCGGCACTGATGAGGTGGCACTGATGATGAGGCACTTATATGCAGCGATGATGAGCACTGTTAGGCGGCACTGATGAGCAGCACTGACGGGTACTGAGAGGTGGCACTGATATACAGCACTGATGGGCACGGATATGCAGCACTGACGGACACTGCTAAGCAGCACTGATGGGCACTAATAGACAGCACTGATTGGCACTCATAGGCGGCACTGGGCACTGATAGGTGGCACTGATAGGTAGGCACTGGTAGGTGGCAATGGTGGGCACTGATATGTGGCACTGGTATGCATTGATAGGGGCACTGATAGGGGCACTGGTGGGCATATACATTGATAGGGGCTCATTTCCTGGTGGTCTAGGGTGGCATCTGAGTTTACAAACTTTTATTTGGTACAAACGAAAGGGAGGTACAAAGATCAAGATTCTGAGGTAGTACATGAGAAAATGGCAGCAATATAAATCCAATTACTAATTGTTCTACATTCTGTGGTATATTATATCTACACAGTTACATTCAAGTTATCATTGTGGACAATAGGCAATCTAGGGTGGCATCTGAAGGTGGCACTGAGTGCTATCCACATTGGGCAGTATGTCACTTACCTGGTGGTCTAGGGGGGTCTCCCTGGTGGTCCAGATCGGCTCCCTGGTCGGCTCCCTGGTGGTCCTGGGTGGGCACATCCCTGGTGGTCCCTGGGCAGGCTCCCTGGTGGTCTAGGATGGCGATCCGAGGGAGGGCTGTGCTGATAAATCATCAGCACAAACCCTCCCTGTCAGGGATGCAGCCGATCGGCTCTCCCCTCCTCAGGTCTGCAGACATTAGTACAGGAAAGCCGATAAACTGCTTTCCTGTATTACACTGTGACCAGCCGTGATTGGTCACGGCTGGTCACATGGTAAAGTGCTTCGGATCGAAGCGCTTTACCGAGATTGGTACTTCGGGGGGTCAGACTGACCTCCCACACCACCGATCGCCGCGATGCGCTCCCTCCCAGGCGTGCGGCGGCTTGTTATCCTGAGGACGTCATATGACGTCCAGTCAGGATAACTCAGCCACTTCCCGGCCGTCATTTTGCATACGGCGGTCTGGAAGTGGTTAAAGATGTCCAGGTACTTTTAAATAGCCTTGCAGGATTTAATGTCATTATTGCATGTGGATTTAATGTCATTATTGCATGTGTGCGCTGTAACATGCTGTTTTGTTTTCTTCACACAAATTGGTGACAAAGCGCATTTGTCATTCATTATAAGTATACAACATTAAAATATGTGTGCAGCATCACACCAGACTTAAACATCCATATCTGGGCCAAAACAACCCAGTTCTAGATCTTGATTTATAATGTGATTTCTTGGGGATGCAGCCGATCGGCTCTCCCCTCCTCAGGTCTGCAGACCTGAGTACAGGAATGTAAATTATGTAAAACCCATCAAAAATGTTAGCACTGGTGAAAAAGAAACTTTAACACCACAACATACAAACCTCTAGCCAGGTAGCAGGATTGGGATTCTAACTCAGAAACTCAGTGCTGCTAGACAGAAGTGCTAGCTTGTGAGCCTCTGTGCTGCCACATGTTTTTAGGCTGCATCTCTGTGGTGTAAAACAGTCCTAAGCCCCAGGGGTGCAAGAAGTTAATCAATGCAGATGTATTGTAGAAAGCCAGAGAGCCAGTGAACAACCTGTTTCTGGCATATGCCAACTGTTTTGAAGGCTGGTTATGGCTGATTACTGTCAGCATGCTGAGAGATAAACAGCTGTAATTTTGTGGGTTTTGGCTTGGTAAGAGGCTGCAATTAGTTGTGGTGGGGAAATGTTAAGGCTGGTTAGAGTCCTTGCCATGGAAAACATATGACGCAATTTGCAATGGTGGTGGAACTCTCCTACACAAAAATACATTTAGACATAATTTAGGGAAGGTCCTCAGTCAGGAGTTATGTTTAAAAACATAGGGAGAACAGACAACTTCTCTACATGAAGTGGCATGTTTGGGATTCAAACCTCATGGAGCTAGGCAGAAGTTCTAACCTGTGAGGCATGGTTCTCCCACATGTGAAGCCCTCCTACACATAAATACACATTTACTGCATTTATTCTGTGATATGTGTGAGTGTAGAATAGTGATGTTACCCTCTGATTTTTGGGAATTACATTTTTATTTCTGATGTTGGTACACATAATAGGATTTTATTAAGAACTTACCGTAAAATCCTTTTCTCCGAGTTCATTGACAGACGCAGCCTCTATTCATGACACGTGGGGTTTATGCACCTTTTACTAGGAGTAGACTAGGCAGAACGAAAGTTCAGAAAAAGCAAAGCTGGCCCCTCCCAGGGGGCCATCCTCACTCAGCATATAACCCCTCAGCCCTGCATAGCATATCAGTTCGTAACAAGCCGTACAAACACAACACCGAGGGGTGGGTGCTGCGTCTGTCAATGAACTCAGAGAAAAGGATTGTACGATAAGTTCTTAATAAAATACTATTTTCTCTTACGTTCATTGACAGACGCAGCCTCTATTCATGACACGTGGGGACGTCCCAAAAGCAGTGTAAAAAAACCCGAGGGGTGGGTAAACAATAACAAATGCACCCAACAGAAAGATCTCGGGAGGCGCCAGCCGCGCCTACACCGCCGCCTGCAAAACTTGCGACCAAAAGCAGCATCCGCAGATGCTGACACATCAACTTTGTAAAACTTAACAAAAGTGTGCACCGAGGCCCAAGTAACCGCCTTGCACACCTGAGACACCGACGCTTGGTGTCTAAAAGCCCAGGACGTGCTAATCGCCCTGGTGGAATGAGCCGTGACCTGAAAAGGGGAACTTGGCCCCACACAGTATACGCATGGGTCACGGTCTGTCTGATCCAACGTGAAACAGTGGCAGACGAAGCCGCCAAACCTTTGCGCGGCCCTTCCGTCAGCACAAGCAGCGCATCAGACTTCCAAAAACGAGCCATAGCTGCCAAATATAGATACCTCTCTGAAGTGCTGCTTTTTGTGTTACTACTTTTACCATGGATTTTTAATAAATATACCTCAAATCTAAGAGGTTTCACACTATTTGGAGTCTCTCTTATCTCTCCCGGTTATACATCCTCTCGGAGACATCTGGGTAGACATACCCTACATCCACCATCACTAAGGGTCGATGGTGACGTACCTGGCTTACAAGCAAGACCTACAAAAATCGATCTGGAGTGTGTGACGTACTATCCCCTGAGTACCATTGGAGAGCCGGACTTACACCCCATTCAGCAGGACATCTTGGAGCATCTACAAGCCAGCCGTGAGGAATCCCCCTCGATTGAGATCCGTGAACATCCCCGGAGTGTGTGACGGAATCCTTCACCCCCACAACCTTCAGGGTTCCCCTGACTGTTCGGTGCCTGAATAACCTGGTGTCTGGTAAGCCTCCAACCTTACTTATGTGGATACACTCCATCCGCCTCCCTATTTGTCATATGATATTCTTTGGATATTCTTGGATACCTTCTCTGATGTAAACATCTACACAACGTTCACTCATAGACACTTACCTTGGAGACTTATAACGCATAGGTCTTTATACCCTTATGGAAGAAAGGCTAGCACCCGAGCAACCGCAAAAGAACAGGGGTTCCAACCCCCCCGCCTCGCACCAGGCAATATAGGCTTTCCAGGTGCGATGATAGATCATGCGCGAAGTACACTTACGCACCTTAAACATGGTGGGGATCACTGACTCAGAGACCCCCCTGTCCCTCAGTATCTGCCATGCCATCAAAGCCAGTGAGGGTAAAGCACGGTGCAAGATGGGACCCTGCGATAGAAGATCTTCGCGAAGTGGGAGTCGCCAGGGAACGTCTGTTACCATCTGCACCGTGTCGGCGTACCGAGGGCGCCGAGGCCAATCCGGGGCCACCAGGATTGACGGGATTCCCTCCACTTCTATCCTGCGCAGCAACCGCGGTAGAAGCTTGAGAGGAGGGAAGGCGTACAGAAGCCTGTACCGGGACCATGGGGCCACCAAGGTGTCCGTGGCCACCGCCAACGGATCTTTGACCTGCACATGAAGGTTTTCACCTTGTGATTGAATCTGGACACCAGGAGATCCACATCTGGCGTGCCCACCTTTCGCAATCCGGCGAAACACCTCTGGATGCAGGGACCATGCTCCCTGGTCCAGCGTTTGGCGACTGAGTAAGTCCGCCTTCCAATTTTCTACGCCCGGAATGTAGATGGCGGACATTTGCTGGCACGTGAAGCTCTGCCCACCTTAGAAGTGGGCTGCCTCTGCCGCTTCTGCCGAGCTTCTTGTTCCGCCTTGATGGTTCACATACGCCACCGCCATGGCATTGTCCGACTGAACCCGAACCGGGAGGCCACACAGCCTTGCCGACCAGCGGAAGAGACAGAACCTGATCACTCTCAGCTCCAACACATTGATCGGAAGACGAGACTCCTGCTCCGACCAACGGCCCTGAGCCGACAGTTGCCCCAGGACTCCCCCCAGCCCAAGAGCCCGGCATCCGTCGTGACTATTGACCATTCCAAGGGAAGGAACGACCCCCCCAAGGTCAGTGCCGGGGCCCGAAGCCACCAGGTCAATGACCCCCTGGTCTGATGATCCAACCGGATTAGTCGATCCAGAGACGAGGGAGACTTGTCCCACTGCAGTAGTATCGCTCGTTGCAGGAGCCGGGTGTGACTCTGGGCGTACGGTATTGCCTCGAAAGTCGAGACCATGAGCCCCAACTCCCGCATGCAGAAACGTAAGGAGGAACACCGTCGTGACAACAGGGTTCGCACCCCTGCTTGCAGAGTAGCAACTTGTCCGGAGGTAGAAATACCTTTGCCTGCACCGTGTCCAATATCAGACCCAGATATTCCCGGTGACAGGACGGCGTCAATGTCGACTTCTGCAGATTGATCAGCCAACCGAAGTCCTTCAGTGAGGTCAGGGTGACAGCCACATTGTCCTCCAGAGCCTGAGCTGACTCTGCTCACAGGAGAAGATCGTCCAGGTAGGCTACCACCGCAATGCCTCTCTGGCTCAGTAGGGCCAACACCGGGGCCAGGATCTTGGTGAAGACCCGTGGAGCTGAGGCCAGACCGCAAGGGAGAGCCACAAACTGAAAATGGCGGTCCCCTACAGCGAAGCCCAGGAAGCGCTGGTGCCGGACACAAATGGGGATGTGAAGATACGCGTCCCTGATGTCCAGGGACGCCAGCCAATCCCCCTGGTGCAGGGCGGCCAGGACCGAAATGGACTGACTCCATCCTGAATTTGCGCGCCCTTACAAAGTGATTGAGCGCTTTCAAGTCCAGACCGGCCTGCCTTCTTTGGCACCACAAAGAGGATCGAGTAGAAACCGCGGAATCTCTCACAAGTACCCCCTGTTCAGACAGCATCTGAACAGCCTCTAGCAGAGCTAGCCGACGCCCCCAGAGGGAGTCTTAAATTGGACGGGAAGAACCTGTCCGGGGGCCGAGAAGTGAACTCTATCATGTACCCAGAGGACACCAACTTCTCGCACCCACCGGCCGGAGATGCGAGCGGCCCACCGGACCGTGAACCCCAGAAGTCGCCCCCCCACCCGAGAACGGGCGGGGGCAACCCATCATGCGGAGGACTTTTCCTCCGACTTTTCGGGCTTGCGCTGCCAGGGCCGCTTACCAGAGGCAGACTTGCCGGGCCGGGAGCTCCTGCCCGCCAGACCGGACGCACGAAAAAAACGCTCCTGACCAGGGGGCTGAGGCCCCTGCTTGCAGCGCTAATCACGCCACTTGGGTTCCAGAAGAAACGTACTCTTCCCCCCGGTGAAACCCTTAATGATTTCATCCAATTGGGGCCCAAAGAGCCGACCACCCAGAAGGGTAGATCCGTGAGGTCCTTTTTTGGAAGCGTGGTCACCCGACCAGCGTTGCAGCCACAGCAGGATCCTAATAATGATTGCACAAACAGACATTGTTTGACCACATCGGCACCAAGTCCAGGGCTGCGTCACAAAGGTAACGAAACCCCTGCACCAGGTGGTCTGCTCGCTGCACCGATTCAGGTGAATCCTTGCAGCCTCGAGCCTCGCTCCACTCCGTCGCTCCACTCCGTGAGCGACTGAGCCACCATGATCGACGCCAAGGCCACCTCATGGCTGCCCCCGCCACCAGAAAAAGTGCCTTGGACACTGCTTCCGTCCGCCTATCGGCCGGGTCCCTAAAGAGGGGGACCCCTCCAAGGGGATAGTAGTCGCCTTATTCAGGCGGGCCAGCGGCGGATCCACCGCGGGGGAAACCCATTTTTGCAACAGGCTATCCTCAATAGGGTAGCAAACAGAAAAACGTTTTGGGCAGAGCAAAGGAATTTAGCGGACGCTGCCATTCCTTGTAGACGTACTGGTCAAAGTACTGGAGATAGGGAAATACCTTGGGAGCACGGGAGGGCCTCTTGGACCCAAACATGTAGGCAGACACCTGAGACTCTCCAGCCTGGTCCAGCCATAGAGTATTACGGACAGCCGTGACCAGGGAGCCCAGCAGCGCCTTTTCGCGCGCCAACGAGGCCCCCTGGTCCATCCGCGAGCTCCAGCTCCCCGTCCGAAAGCTCCTCGGGGGTCCCTGTACCCCAGAGCCCCCTTCCGGTTCCGAGCCCTCCCCCAAAGATTGAGGAGGAGGTGGACGCTTCTTGGGCCCCTCCCCGCCCCGGTACCCCCCTGGCGAAAAACTCTTCTAAAATTGAAGTTAACTGATCCAGGGGAACCAGCGGTCCCAGCGCAGCTTGGGCCTCAGCGAACCCCTCCTGAGAGTCAGCTGCCGGTTCAGTCGCCATTGAACCACCGGGACACTTATTTGGCCTACCAGCCATGCCGCCCCCACAGCACACCCCCACACAGAGTCTGACCAGGAATGCCCAGGAGGACCCAGCACCCATCACCCGCACCCAGGGAGAGGATCAGCAATACTTGCGATACTGCCCTCCTTCTGGAACAAAACGACTGCTCTGCCCACCAACGCCACTGCTAAGCTGCTGATACTGCTTCTGCCTTCTTCCAGCGCCGATCAGAAAGAGGAAGAACGGCGCCCACACACGTTTTTCCCTTCCCAGGGACCAACCAAAAATGGCGCCGAGCAGCCGCAAGAGGCCAAAGTACTTTCAGAAAGGCCGCGGCTATGGCAAAATGACCGCCAGCCCCGCCTACAGAAAAATGGCAGCGATCGCTGCATGGCATGGCAGCAACGGACAGTGCAGACGTGCGGACGACAGTGCAGACGTGCGGGCGGGCGGGCAGGGGGGGGAGGAGAAAGGTAGCAGGACCAGGGATCACCAAACTGTACCCCCCCAACCGGAAAGGGCACCGCTAGCCGCCCCCCCCTCCGCACCCCAGGGGGGGTGTCACTCACCCATCCTGACGTGGCGTAGCGGGTAGCCACCCGGGCAGACCTTCCTCCCTCAGGACGGGAGGGATGCTGCTGGTCATGCGACCCCTGGAGCGAGCAGCAGCCCATCACTGGGTACGCAGGTGGGACGTTTAACCCACCAGCTGCCCGCAAGGAAACTGGCACGATGCGGCGGACCCTGCCATAGCTAAGGGTGGCTCGCATCCATTGGCCGTGCTGGGGAGATGGCAGGACAAATGATATCCGCGTGTTCCCCAGCCGGCTACTTGATTGCATTCTTCATCAGAAGTCTTGCGCAAAAAGAAAAAAAAATAGAAAGAAAACAGGGGAACCACAGATCCCAGCAGGGAACCAGGTCTAACTCCTTGCACTAGGCAGAAGAAAACTGATATGCTATGCAGGGCTGAAGGGTTATATGCTGAGTGAGGACGGCCCCCTGGGAGGGGCCAGCTTTGATTTTTCTGAACTTTCATTTTGCCTAGTCTACTCCTAGTAAAAGGTGCATAAACCCCACGTGTCATGAATAGAGGCTGCGTCTGTCAATGAACGTAAGAGAAATCACATTTTTTGGGCTCAGATTATGATCATTTGGAAATAATAAAAATACACAAAATTGTGACTCATTTTAAATTTGCATCAGCGATGGTATTGTTTGTGGTTTGTAAAGACACCTGTGAGTTTAGGTAAAGATTTTTGTGAGATGGACAGCAACAAGTGAAAGTGACAGAGAAAAATATATTTTACCAAAACATTACACATTCTAGCATTCTTAAAAACATCTTTTCATCTTAACATTAAAAGTATTTATTTGGGGAAGCTACAATTGTACCATTAGAATCATTGGGCTACATAACTCTCATTTTCACTCCCAAAAATGCTTTCTAAAACAGTGCTAATTTTGGTATTTACTATAGCGCCCTGTAAAAAAGCCATGGGAGTTAAAATGAGAGTAGTTTGCATGTCTGAGCATGCTCAGTTGTGCTGGCACCTAGTTGTAAAGAGATGGGGAATTTATCTCTTCTCAGACTTTTAAAGATATTTCAGTGTAGAAATTACTTTTCGCACTCTTTAAAAGCAGATTACCTTTAAACAATTTACCACGTATTTCAGTACCATTTAGGCGATCATATCATGCTCTAAACATTATTTCCATGTACAATTCTCCAGGTCCTAGCAAGAGTTTGGGTGCTATCTGTTGTCTGGGCTATAGTGAATTCGATTTTGGGAGTATTTATTTTTATTCACCAGTACTATTGTGAATTCCATTTGGCTGATAATTAGAGCCATTTGCCGTTTTGAGCGCTAAATACCGTGCAATCGCATATTCACGCTATAATAAATGACCCCCACAGTCTTTTAGTTAAACAATATGTGTACAGTTAGAATTCAACTGGAGTTTGATGTAAAATTTGATTCAAATTTCAGTCCGAATTTCCAAAAATCAGACAAATTTAGTTTCGATATTCGGAGCATTCGGTAAAATATTAATTTGGAACGAAACGAACCACACATGTTTACTGTATATTTCAGTCCAAGAGAGGAACCTGTACAACTGTGCAAGACTGAAGGGAAAGCCGGAGATCAAATTTAACAGAAAATGCAGCACGTCTGCCTTTTGCTGAGTTGCTCGGCTCAGCAGAGACTTGCAGAAGTTCTCTGTTTTCTGCTAAGAAAAGTGCTGAGAGTGGCGTCCCTGGAGAGATATCAGGCTGTGCCTTCATTTTACTAATATTGCTTTGTGTCTCTTAACTTCCCTTATTATCTTTTTTTTTTTTTTTTGGCGCTTTGTAACTTTTCGGCCCATAGGCTTCCAGAGATCTGGACGCTGTTTTGTCTCACAGCTCCATTGTATGCAATTGTGAGATTTCTCATTTTTACGCCTTTCTAAAGATCACAGGGTGACGGGTCTCATTTTCACATATTCTATCCTGCCGAATAAAAATAAATGCTTTCCTGGAGGAAGATAACGGTTCCTATTAAATCATCACATAATCTTTTCTGCTCTGTATAGTCTTGCCGGCTGGCAGTGTAATTCTCACTCTGCAAACACAGCGCTTCACTGAGATGTCACTTGTCAAAATAGAGAGACGCTGGCTATTTACATTGCATTGGAGAATCTGAATGGAGCAGAATCGGAGCTCTGACACAAGTAATGTACACACAAGGGAAGATCAGTATGGTAGAAAAACCATATCTGCAGCACTCCACCAATCAGGCATGTACGGTAGAGTGGCCAGACAGAAGCCACTCCTCGGTAAAAGGCACATGACAGCTGACTGGATGACTGGAATTTGCCAAAAGGCACCTGAAGGTCTCACAGTGGTTGGGCTTGGCCCCTTAGTTCCAGTGAAAGGAACTCTTAGGCCGTCAGCATACCAAGACATTTTGGACAATTTCATGCTCCCAACATTGTGCAGCTTCAACTCTTCTGGGAAGGCTGTCCACAAGGTTTAGGAGTGTCTATGGGAATGTTTGACCATTCTTCCAGAAGCGCGTTTGTGAGGTCAGGCGCTGATATTGGACAAGAAGGCCTGGCTCACTGTCTTCGCTCTAATTCATCCCAAAGGTGTTTATTGGATTGAGGTCAGGACTCTGCAGGTCTGTCAAGTTCCTACACCCCAAACTCGCTCATCCATGTCTTTATAGACCTTGCTTTGTGCACTGGTCCAAATCATTTGGTGAAGGGGGGATTATGGTGTGGGGTTGTTTCTCAAGGGTTGGGCTTGGCCCCTTACTTCCAGTGAAGGGAACTCTTAAGGCGTCAGCATACCAAGACATTTTGTACAATTTCATGTCCCCAACTTTGTGGTAACAGTTTGGGGATGGCCCCTTCCTGTTCCAACATGACTGTGCACCACTGCACAAAGCAAGGTCCATAAAGTCATGGATGAGCGAGTTTGGAGTGGAGGTAGAGTTGCCACCTCATTCCTTTAATCCAGGACACATATAAATTACACAGCTTCTGAGGCTAATTTAATGCAGATAAGGCACCAAGTGAGTTTAATTACCACATTAATCAGCTACAGAACTTGTGTAATTAATATGTGTTTGGTTTTAAAGGGATGAGGTGGCAACTCTAGGTGGAGGAACTTGACTGGACTGCCCAGAGTCCTGACCTCAACCCGATAAAACACCTTTGGGATGAATAAGAGCAGAGACTGTGAGCCAGGCCTTCTCATCCAACATCAGTGCCTGACATCACAAATGGGCTTCTGGAAGAATGGTCAAACATTCCTATAGACACTCCTAAACCTTGTGGACAGCCTTCCCAGAAGAGTTAAAGCTGTTATAGCTGCAAAGGGTGGACCAACTCAATATTGAAGCCTAGGGACTAAGACTGAGATGCCTTTAAACTTCATGTTCATGTAAAGGCAGGCGTCCCAATATGTTTGACAATATAGTGTATATTAATTGGTTTGTGTGAAAGTTATAGTGTCTACAAACTATGATATAAATACTGGAATTTACACAGCTATAGGCGCTATACTAGTAATGGCGGTGATCGGCGACTTGTACTGGGACCGTGAAAGAGTGGTGGTGACAGGCGGTGAGGAGGGATTGTTAACCCCTTGATTGCTGCACTACCACTCCACAATTGCATGCAAAAATCAATGCATTGCAGGCTCGCCATGTGTATGTAGTAGTAAAAAAGTGATTCAACCTCAGGATTTTAGCCCCCTCCCAAAACTCTCTTGTGCACAAGCCCAAACACAACTAATGCGCTTTTGTGAGGCTGTGCCCCAACCATATGAATGTGGCAATTTTAGGGTTCCATCAGGGAGTGAGGAGGAGACATATCGCCTCCTCACCGCCTATCAAACACCCTCTGAAAAGCAATCCACCACAGATCAATTTTCAGTGGGCCGTGCTTGTGTGAACTGAGCCCTGAAAAAAATGCACTGTGCAAGGAAAGAATACTTTGTGAATAATTATTCTCTGTGAAAAATCTCGAAGCTGCAAGTCTGGCTTCCTCATTTTTCTCTTTACTCATGCATCACAAATTATAGATTTGAGCAATTTAATCGTCACCTGCCTCAGCTGAACTCCGGCAGAAATTAGAGCGATCCGACGAGCAGCTAAATGAATCATCACATTAGATCTGGAAATTTATGTGAGAGGCTTGGAATAATTAATTCCATAAGTGAAACATCTTGAGGGCTAATTATTTTGTTGTGATAGGCGGAGGTCGATTGGCTGCCTGATGTTCAGTTTGGATTTCAGACGTTCGTTTTCATCCCAGTATAAACCATAATGAATGAGACGGGGATGATATGCAAAGTGCAGAAACCGATAGCAACCAATCAACAGGTCTTTATATTGCCGTCACTGCTCTGAATTGATGAAGACGAAGGCTGATATGGAGTATCAAAGGACTCAGGAGCATTTATATCAGTGGCAGCCAATTTAAAACGTATAGAAACCATAAATGTAGCGCTACCCCCGCAGGAGCCGCTTAAGTATGTTCAGTCCCGTACTCTGCCTCTCAACGCCAAGAATAGTCTCAGCCCCTCTGGCACACCTGGCAATTGTGTAAGTGCAAGGACCAATGAGAAACACACACGTTATGATAAAACACAGACAGTAATAATAATACAGTTGTGCTCATAAGTTTACATACCCTGGCAGAATTTACGATTTCTTGGCCATTTTTTCAGAGAATATAAATGATAGCACAAAAACATTTCTTTCACTCATTGTTAGGGTTTGGCTGAAGCCATTTACTAACCGTGTTTACTCTTTTAAATCATAATGACAACAGAAACTACCCAAATAACCCTGATCAAAAGTTTACATACCCTGGTAATTTTGGCCTGATAAAATGCACGCTAGTTAACATAAAGGGGTTTGAGAATGGCTATTAAAGATAACCATCCTCACCTGTGATCTGTTTGCTTGTAATTAGTGTGTGTGTATAAGGGCCGGTTCACACTGTAGCGAGGCGGAGCGGCGCGATGCGGTGCTCCAGGCGATCTCAAAGCGGCTTGCTAGGAGACTTCTATCATAGAAGTCAATGCAAGCCGCCTGAGATCGCCCTAAAAATAGTGCAGGGACCATTTTTCTAATGCGGAGCGAAGCGATTCGCTCCCATTAGAACGGTCCCATTTGCACAGCATTGAGGCGAATTGTCAGGCGACTCAAGTCGCCTGACAATTCGCCTAGATGTGAACGGGCCGCGAAGTCACGCCGCTCCGCCTCGCTACAGTGTGAACCGGCCCTAAAAGTTCAATGAGTTTCTGGACTTTTGACAGACCCTTTGTCACGTACCTGGTGGTTGAGTTTGACTTATGCGGGGGCAACCTCTCTAACGGCCCTGGTTCGAGAGCTCCTGGTAGTGGAGACAGGGAGCTCTGGAGCACAGGGGGGCACGAGGACTGGACTTGGTCACAGATGGCAGGTGATGGTCCACAGGAGCTCATGCAGGCAGTAGAGTGGTGGTTCAGGCCGGGTCGGTAACAAGCTGGCGGTGCAGTACAAGTGGTTCAGGCTGGCAGATAGTCGGGTACAGGCAGGGTCAGGAACGTGCGGGCAATAGAAGTACAAGGGGTCAGGCAGAGGCGTAGTCGTAGGCAGGCTGAAGGTCGGGGCAGGCAGCAGGCAAAGCATGTCCAACAGGAAGCCGGGGTCACAGATACAGGGAGACTCTTAGAATAAACACTGGGGTCACGGGAATCAGAATGCTGTAGAACAGACAGCACGGACTGCAGGGTCCATAGGGCCGTTTTGGCGCCAACGCCGGCGCTCCCGCGCGTGCACGGACGGGGGCACACACTACGTGCGCCCGCGCATTGGCCTTCCAATGGCTCTGGATGGTTCCTTACACCCTTGCAGCTTTCATCCAGTGCTACACTGACGTTTCTGGATTCTGAGTCATGGGGAAAGCAAAATAATTGTCAAAGGTAGTTGAACTGTATAAAACAGGAAAGGGATATAAAAAGATATCCAAGGAATTGAGAATGCCAATCTGCAGTGTTCAAACTCTAATCAAGAAGTGGAAAATGAGGGGTTTTGTTGAAACCAAACCATGGTCAGGTAGACCAACTAGAATTTCAGCCACAACTGCCAGGAAAATTGTTCGGGATGCAAAGAAAAACCCACAAATAACTTCTGGTGAAATACAGGACTCTCTGAAAACATGTGGTGTGGCTGTTTCAAGACGCACAATAAGGAGGCACTTGAAGAAAGATGGGCTGCATGGTCGAGTCGCCAGATGAAAGCCATTACTACGCAAATGCCATAAAGTATCCCACTTACAATACGTCAAATAGCACAGAGACAAGCCTCAAACCTTCTGCTAAGGAACCTATCA
>BLSH010418166.1:170215-188512 GCA_018402905.1 Glandirana rugosa | reverse complement strand
CTGATAGGTTGCATTTGATGGGCACTGCTTAGCCGCATCATTTGATGGGCACTGGTGGGGTTGCATTTGATGGACACTGATAACACTGCATTTGATGGCCACTGATAAGCTGCATTTTATGGGCACTGATGAGACTGCATTGATGGGCACTAGTGAGGCTGCATTTGATGGGCACTGATGAGACTGCATTGATGGGCACTGATCAGGCTGCATTTGATGGGCACTAGTGAGGCTGCATTTGATGGGCACTGGTGAGACTGCATTGACGGGCACTGATAAGCTGCATTTGATAGGCGCTGATGAGACTGCATACATGGGCACTGATAAGCTGCATTTGATGGGCAGTGGTGAGGCTACATTTGATGGGCACTGATAGGTTGCATTTGATGGGCGCTGGTGGGGCTGCATTTGATCGGCACTGGTGAGGCTACATTTGATGGGCACTGGTGAGGCTGCATTTGATGGGCACTGGTGAGGCTGCATTGATGGCCGCTGATGAGGCTGCACTGATGGCCACTAATAAGCTGCCCTGATGGGCACTGATAGGCTGCACTGATGGTTTTTTGATGAGAACCATGGGCAATAATCAGGATGCATCACCAAATCGAATACATGATAATCGTAATCGAAACGTGAGACCAGTGAAGATGCGCAACTCTAATGGTCAGTGAGAAGAAGGTTCCTCACATTGGTGGTCAGTGGGAAGAATGCTCCTTACACTAGCATGCTGCAACTGTGTGCATTGCACATGGTTGCAGGGTGTTTGTAGAGTGGCCCTATTCACTTGAATGCCGCAGCATGTGTACTTCCTTAGCTGCTGCCACTGCAGCTAAAGGGGGTAGGGACCAACGTATGTAATGTGGGCGCACAGTAGGTGGTGTTTTGTGTTGCCTGAGTGTGGACAGGGACACGGGGGGGGGGCATGATCTGCTATTGCCCGGAGGCCCCATGAGTTGTCAGTCCGCCCCTGCAACACTGTGTTCACATCAATAGTTAATGGCTTTACTTTCCTAGATAAACAATCCCGCACACCCACTGCATACGCAGAGCCCCGAATATGTGTGTGCGAGCCCGTATGGCACAGGTAACTTCAGTCCCTTTGAAGAAAGATGAGTCTTTGTATGTTCAGCTAGCCACTCTCGTTGGTGCACTTTAACTACTGAATAGCAGGGCCAAACAACACAACTGGCCAGGAATATCAAGTGAAAAAACTGGATCTTTCTCAGGAAGGTGAAAGGGGTAATGGTGTCTGTATACAGTGCCCCAGTGAATAAATGGCCTTATCCTTTAACCTTTTAGTACTACAAGTGTCAGCAAGATGACTAGGGGCAATGATGTCTGTATACAGTGTTCATTTAACTCTGGCTGTGTGCAGTGTCCTTGTTTCCTGCAAATGGGCAAAATCCCCCTCGCCCAATTCTGCGATCAAGGACCAAACAAATGTCCTGGAACAGGCAGGTTCTTCTAGTGACCCGACTGGTCACCTCACACTGGAACGCTTCACCGTCAGTGCAGGTGCGCCTGGATATACACCTGGGATCCCCCTCTCTCAGGCTGAATGTCCCGACTGGAAGTGGAGGCCTGAAATCACGTGGTGAAATGACCTGAGAGGACAGTACCTCTCCCCTAGGCCTGATCTCTTCCTCTGTCTCGTGCTGACTGAAAACCCTCAGCAAACAAAATGGAGTCTAGTTCCTTTCCTGCTCTCACAGCACGCTGTTCTTATTAGTACCATGCCCCTACAAAGCAATGGGGCCGTCTGTTCAGGGGCCTACATATCCCAGAATCCATTGCAGCTGCTTCCTGTGGCTTGTTAAAGTCCCTCCGGTTGGCTCCTTAGACTGGCCCTTTTAATTGGCTCTTCTACTGCCAATAGGAGCACATGGGAGAAAACAGATAATGGGCGGATGCCTGTGCCAGTGCCGCTCGCATTAACAGTCATTGAAAACAAGAAGGAGAAGGAGAGGGGAAAGATCCCCTGCAGGGCTGACAGGCTCTCTCTCTCCCCTGTGAAAAGCCTGTCACTCGCGTTTGGCCAGCTTGGAGGGGGTCGCGGGTAATAGTGAGGCACCTGCTACATAGTCACTCCTTGACATTACCATCCAGTATATGTAATGTTACAGAAGACTGTCAGAGACTGCAGACATTGTATAGAAGATGGTCAGAGACTGCAGACATTGTATAGAAGATGGTCAGAGACTGCACACTTACTAGAGGAGATTGTCAGAGACTGCGTACATAATACAGGAGATGGTCAGACACTGCAGACATGATACAGGAGATGGTCAGACACTGCAGACATGATACAGGAGATGGTCAGAGACTGTAGACATATTAACCACTTCAGCCCCGGAAGGATTTCACACTTTAGGACCAGAGCACTTTTTGCGATTCGGCACTGCGTCGCTTTAACTGACAATTGCGCGGTCGTGCGACGTTGTACCCAAACGAAATTTGCGTCCTTTTTTTCCCACAAATAGAGCTTTCTTTTGGTGGTATTTGATCACCAATGCGTCATTTCTGATGGCTGCTATAAACAAAAGAAGAGTGACAATTTTGCAAAAAAAACCCAAATTTCTTACTTTTTGCTAAAATCCAAATCCAAAAAAAAATATATAAAAAAACTTTTTTTTTTCAACGGTTTTGGCCGATTTATATTCTTCCTCATATTTTTGGTAAAAAAAAAAAATCGCAATCGGCGTGTATTGATTGGTTTGCGCAAAAGTTGCCACGTTTACGGATGATGAGAATTCATTTCTGGGGTTTTTATTTATTTATTTTTTTTTACTAGTAATGGCGGCGGTACTGCGATATTGCGGCGGACATGTTGGACCATTTTGACACTTTTTTGGGACCATTGGCATTTATACAGCGATCAGTGCTATAAAAATGCATTGATTACTGTGTAAGTGCCATTGGCAGTGAAGGGGTTAACGTGGGGGGCGCTCTAAGGGTTAAGTGTGTTCCCTGGGCGTGTTCTAACTGTGTTAGTGTTTGACTGGCAGGGGAAGGGGAGTGATCACAGCTTCCATATAGAGGAAGACTGTGACCACAGCCCTTCCCCCTCTCACAGAACGGAGATCCATGTTTACATGCATGGATCTCCGTTCTTTCACTGCGGGGGGGCATTGCGGGTAGCCGGCGGAGATCGAGTCCGCCCTATCCACTCCCTGGCCAACCCGAACACAGTGAGCGCGCGAGCGTGCCTCCGGCGGCGCGCGCTCACAGTGCATGATTTCGCAGCCGCCGTCATATGATGCCGGTTTGCGATATCAAGCCACCTTGTCGCCGTCAACCTGCGGTTGGCGGTCGGCAAATGGGTAAAAGGGAAATTGTTAGAGACTGCAGACATACTATAGGAGATGGTCAGAGACTGCAGACATGATACAGGAGATGGTCAGAGACTGCAGACATGATACAGGAGATGGTCAGAGACTGCATACATAATACAGGAGATGTTCAGAGACTGCGTACATGATACAGGAGGTGGTCAGAGACTGCATACATAATACAGGAGATGGTCAGAGACTGCAGATATAAACCTTGGCAGACAAGTGGTAATATGGGTGCATTTGGTACATTTTTGCACAAGGTGGACTATGCCTTTATTTTTGCCAAGATTCCCTGGGAGGAGGTAATGCTGAAAGTAGCGCCACCAATCAATATACAGCAGGTCTGCCATATGCGAGTGTTTTTGTAGCCCTTTCAGAGAAATCAGGCACCTCTGTCTAATCCCTCGCTGGAACAGACAATCTGATTTCTCTGAAATATCAATTCTCTTATTGCCGCTGCCAGCGATTCTCCTCCAGATGGAAGACTTGAGTGGCACCGCTACGGAGAAATCCCGCTCCCTCTGACATTTCTGCAAATGATTTCGGTTCACATGGCATTCTCTGAGAATGGAGCTTATGAAGTTCTTATGAAATAATGATTATTATTTTTTTATTTTTCCTCTGAGTTTCGCATTTCAATGTTTGTAGGTCGGCTCATTTACATTCCCAAACAGACAGAAAATAAACACAATTTTAAGCTGACCTTCGGCCTTCTCTTCTTCAGTCTTGCACAGTTGTATCAGCTCCTCTCATGGACTGAAATTGCTTCCTCTGATTTCACTGAACACTGTGGGCTTCTCACAGCATGCATTAGAAGCTGCAGCAGAGCCGGCCCGTCCATTAAGGGCGCACGGGCGCCGCCCCCTCTCTCTTCGCCATGTCCCTATATGCTATGGATAGATTTATGCATAGCATGAATCTATCCATGGCCACCCACGACCACGCCCTTTGAGGCACCGGCCGCATTAATTACTGTGGCGGGGGGGTTTCTCTGAAGCATCTCATTAGAGCCGTAGGCTCTAATAGGCTTCAATATAGTGTGACTTGTGGTGCAGAACAAGCCACCATGAGCCCTTAGAAAGGCAAATCCGCTAATCAGGAAGTGCGGGTATGTTACCGGTTTCCCGATTGGCGGAGAAGACAGGCGATCCTATTGGAGGTGGAGGAGGGGGATGCACGGCCGAAGCCAAGCTGCTCCTCGCTCGCCGGACACCGCTCACTGCCCGCTGCCCTCTCCTAGATGGGGTAAGTGCGGGACTTTGATGTCCCAACTGCCCTGGGGGGGGGGGGGAGATACTGTCAGTGCCGTGAGCCCCGTGGCGAGGGGGGGAGGAGGGTAGATGGATGCTGGTACCCCTCTGGTCATACTGTATATACTCCTCTGGTGATGCTGTATATACCCCTCTGGTGATGCTATATACTCCTCTGGTGATGCTATATACTTCTCTGGTCATGCTATATATACCCCTCTGATGATGCCATATACTCTTCTGGTGATACTGTATATACCCCTCTGGTGATGCTGTATATACCCCTTTGATCATGCTGTATATACTCCTTTGGTGATGCTATATATACCCTGCTGGTGATGCTGTATATACCCCTCTGGTCATGCTGTATATACCCCTCTGGTCATGCTGTATATACCCCACTGATGATGTCATATACTCCTCTGGTGATGCTGTATATACTTTTCTGGTGACACTGTATATACCCCTCTGGTGATGCTGTATATACCCCTTTGGTCATGCTGTATATACTCCTCTGGTGATGCTATATACTCCTCTGGTGATGCTGTGTATACCCCTCTGGTGATGCTGTATATACCCCTATCTGGTGATGCGGGGCTGTATACCCCTGACACAATGGGTGGAATCTATAAGGGGTGGGGCTTATGAGAAGTGGGGGGGTCAAAAAGGAAGAGTGGGCTCTGGCGCCCCCCCATCCTAAAATTTTACCAGCCGCCACTGAGCTGCAGCAAGCCCGAGAGAGCCTGCACCATTTTTCGGCTGGAAAACGTCCTCTAGCGCAGTGTTTTTTAACGTTTTTCAGTCAAGGCACCCTTCAGGGATGGTTGCATTGTGGGCGTACGGGCACTGCCCTCCCATCCATGCCCCGCCGCCCTCCCTATCCATGCGCCCGACCCCTTTCAGGACACATAAATATCTATTCCACTAAAATAGGGTAAGTGCCTGGCAGACATCGCTGGATGAGCCCATGCCGCTGGCCGGGGGGGGGGGGAGGAGTGCTGGATGAGTCTGCACCACTGGCCGGGGGGTTGCTGGCCAGGGGGTTTGTTGATTGCCGCCCCCGCATCTGGCCCCGGGTCCATGGTTTGGAGACCCTTTCCCTATACCATCTGTGTACAAGACACCTCCAGGATTGCATTTTAGATTGAAAATGAAGGGTCATGTTTAAAAACATTCAATGTTGTGCAGCAACTGTATATTGTTTTTCTCATGAAAGTGGATTTACCCTTTAAAAGCTCAACTCTGGGCAAAATTGTTGAAACTGCAAATGTGACTCTAGCAGGTTAAAAAAAAAGCACCTGCACTCATCCTCAATGCAGTTTTCCCATACAGGACTTTTCACCCCGAAGATGCCATCAGTCTTAGGTGACAGCCTGCATGATTTGGCATAGAAGGCAAAGGGGATACTGTGCGTGGAAGGGCACAATGGGCCTGCCCATTCACCCACTGGGAGAACATTGAGGAGGACGAGGACCCAGCATGTCATGTGACCGTCCTGAAAACTTTTGAAAGAGGTATCTTGGAAAAAAATAATGTGGCGCCACCCAGCAATACTGTAGAGCAGTGGTCTCCAAACTGTGGCCCGGGAGGGGGGGGGGGGGCTGGATGTGGCCCTTTGCGTGCCTATATCAGGCCCCTGGGACAGTATTCCTCCCACAGATACAAGGCATTGTTCCTTCTACACCAACAATGGGGCATAATTCCTATCATTGATACCAACAATAGGGCACTATTCTTCCCACTGACACCAATGATGGGGCCATAGGTGTGTGCACAGGGTGTGCCAGGTGTGCGTTAGCACACCCTAATCACTCTGTGTGGCACATATTCCCCCTGTTTAAACCCCTGATATTTCAGCAAAGCCCCATAACGGTTCTCCTACAAAAATGTGTAAAGAAATAATAAAAAATAAAATTGTAAAAAATACTAAAAATAAAATAATACAAATAAAAACTGACACCAACCACTGCCCTATTGACATCGTCCACTGCTAAATACACATGCATGTGTTTGAGCTTTTAGGTGCACACCTTAATGCAATAGGCTGCACACACCTATGGATGGGGCACTTTTCTTCCCACTGACACCAATGATGGGGCACTATTCCTCTCACTGACACCAATGATGGGACACTATTCCCCCCACTGACACCAATGATGGGGCACTATTCCCCCCACCAAAACCAACTGCAGGGCCCTATTCCTCCCACTGACAACAATGATGGGGCACTTTTCCTCCTACTGACACCAATTATGGGGCACTATTCCTCTCACTGACACTAATGACGGGGCACCATTCTTCCCACTGATACCAATGATGGGACACTATTCTTCCCACTGACACCAGTGATGGAGCACTATTCTTCCCACTAATACCATTGACGGGGAACTATTCCTCCCCTTGACACCAATGATGGGGCACTATTCCTCTCACTGATACCAATGATAGAGCACTATTCCTCCCACTGACACCAATGATGGGGCACTATTCTTCTCACTGACATTAATGATGGGACACTATTCCCTCCACTGACACCAATGATGGGCACTGTTCCTCCCACTGACACCAATGATGGGGCCCCCTTCCTCCCACTGACACCAATGATGGGGCACTATTCTTCCCAATGACACCTATGATGGGGCACTATTCCTCCCACTGACACCAATGATGGGACACTATTCCTCCCACTGACACCATTGACAAGGCACTATTCCTCTCACTGACACCAATGATGGGGTACTATTCTTCCCACTGACACCAATGATGGGGCCCTATTCCCCCCACTGACACCTATGATTGAATTTCTTCCTATAATACCAACAACCGGAAAATATTCCTTCCACTAATACCAATAATGAGGCATTCTTTACTCCCATTGACGCCAGGGTATTTTCCACTACCACTGGCCACAGTGCGGTCCCCACAAAGTCTGAAGGACTGTAAACTGGTCCTTTCAAAGTCACATGACAAGTCACACCCTATTTCTGGCTATAGAACCGTTCGTATCAGTGCGAATCCGACCAATTTTGAAAAGGTTCCTGCACTACTTTTGGAGATTTCATGTGCGAATTGCATCGACATCTGTGCACAAATGTCAGCAAGCTGTACATGAAATCGCATAGCGTGATTTCAAAGCTGCATTTGCTGTCAACCAGGGCCAAAACTTTGAAAAAAATGTAAGTATAATAAAAAAAAATATTGAGGTGGTCTCGTGGGTTGGGGGTTCTGGGGAGATGGGGGCATTGGGTCAGTCACCTTTTAAACTGCTTATGGGGGGACTTTAATTTTGTTTTCTGGATTGGCTCCAATGCATTTTGCCAAAAAAAGTTGAAATTTTACCAAAGTCTTCTGATTTTTGCCCAAATTGCGGGAAGCAAAACTTGACCAATGGGGGAAAAGTCCCGCCAATCTTAGTGACAAAATATTACTATAGTGCAAAAATTGTTAAACAATTAAGTCCAATTAAATAAACAAGAGTTAATAATAAATGTGAAAAGGAGTGGTAAAAGTGAAGAAATAGTTGGAAATAGAAGGTGCCCAGGAAGACGTCATATGTGACGAAACATGTCGGGCGGGACTACACGCTGACGCCATCGCTACCCACGTGACCCCGGAAGTGTGGGTGTATCCCTTTGTGTTTGCCGGCAAACTTGTTATATGCGTCCCAAAGGGAGTTTAAATACCGCTGAAGATCCTCTCTTCCATCTGAGTGTTCCAGAGGCTCCATCTATTACTGATACCTTGCAGGGGTTATTCTCCCCGCCTAGCGGTAGGTGGTTCCTACTATCTGGTAAGCCTCCCTGACCATAGGGTGGTGGGCAACACAGAAGGTTGTGCATCGTTCACGGTGGTGGAACTATCATTCAACTATTTCTTCACTTTTACCACTTGGATGGATTCCAATTCACATATATTATGAACTCATATATTTAATTGAACTTAATCGATTAACAATTTTTGCGCTATAGTAATATTTTGTCACTATATAAGATTGGCGCAACTGTTTGTTGTTCTTGTGTTTGTACTGTGTCTTATATCAAACGGTGAGTTGCTGCAGTCCCTTTTGAGTATATTTATTTTATTTTTTCTACATATAGCCTTTAGCGCTGTATTTTTTAAATTTTAATAACGGGAAAAAGTGCCTTAAATTTCACAAAAGGCATGCTGAGACTTGTAGCTAACGGAGAAACTTTAAGGCTCCATTCACATTAGCGTGTCCCCAAAGTTGCATAATTTCTTGTGCGACTTTGGAGCGCGACTTTGATCTGACTTTACATTCTCTGGACCAAAGTTGCATCAAATGTCACACCACAGTGGTGCAGGCATCTTCTCAAAATCAATGCGACTTTAAGTCTCACCGATTTGAAGGGGTGCCATTGCAAACAATGGGCTGCGACTTGTCATGTCCAAAGTCGCATTACAAGTCCCACAAGTGTGAATGGGCCCTTAATCTTAAGAGGCATGCTGCGACTTCTACTTCCTCAACCCCAATCTAGGACATGTTGGAAGACGATTGATCTTTCTCTCTCTTCTCTTCAAAAATGAAAAAAGCAGACCACTAGAAGCCCTGGCGGCCTGCCTTGCCGCGAGTTGCACAAGAGCGATCTCCACTCCGTCTGGCAGGATTAGTCGGCTGTTGCTATAACAATGGCATTTGGCACGTTGCCTGGAATGATACGACAACAATGTAATTCAAAATGTATCATCATTAAACTGGCCCATTACTCACCGAGCCGCGCCGTAACAGATACATGCAATCCGCTGTGATGTATGGTGAAGTAAAATCAACAAGAGCTTCTCCAACGCCAACGAGCCCATAGAGATACAGCTCAGTGTCTTTAGTTTATTTTTCATTGGATATACATTTTGAAAAAAAAAAATGTAACACAAGTCTTTTTTCTTACAATGTATTTTCTTTTCATAGATTTGGTTAAAAAAATGCTAGGTAAGAATTTGCTTCTTTTGACTTTGTAAATGATTTAGGCCCCTTTCACCAGGGCGTTCTGTGTGCGGGGTCCGTTTTTGCTCAGCAGGGATCGATCCGCTGATCCCCACTGAGCCGATGGATGACAGATCTGTCTCCGCTCACAGTGCAGCGACGGATCTGTCAGAGCTCCGCTCTCCTCTATGGGAGATCGGATAACAACAATGGACTGGGGGTGGGATCTGGGGGGAGGGGCAGGATCTGGGGGCCTACTTATTAAGTCCCCCACTCACAGACCCCCACAAGCGCAGCCCAGGGTTATGAGGAAGAGGCCCATGTCCCCATCAACATGGAGACAAGGTGCTTTGGGGAGCCCCTCTGGCCCAACCCCCCTGCCCCCCTTATGTTGAGGGCATGTGGCCTGGTATGGTTCCTGGCCTGCCAGGCTGCATGCCTGGATAAGGGTTGGTACGGATGGGAAGGGGGGGAACCCACTCTGTTTTTTTTCCCGGAATTTTCTATTTACTGCATTCTTTTATTTACATTTCAACTGTCAGTGGGGAAACCTGCTGACAGCTGATGAGTCATCGGTTGTTAAAGTGTAAGCGCACCTTTACAAAAAATCTGTAAGGTGAATTTACACTGGATCCTCTCCCCATCCCCCCTGGTCCCGTTGACCTTGAGTGCCTGCAATCACCCACTGTGACACATCGCATAGCCGCTTTACCGGTCCGGGGATTTGAAATCTCTGCGGCTTTCTCTCCTCTCCTCCCCGGCTCACAGGAGAGGCTACAAGGGTTCTGATTGGTCCATGTCTCCTATACGTACCTTTACGTAGTACATTTAGGATATTGAGCCGGGGTTTTTTTTACAATCCCTGGACTGGTAAAGCGGCTATAAGATGTGTCACAGCGGGACTCAAGGTCAAGGTCAGCGGGACCGGGGTGGATGGGGAGAAGATCCAGTGTAAGTTCACCTTACATATTCTCTGTAAATGTGAACTTACCCTTTAGGGATGCGGTGGCCCCGGAAGGATTTCACACTTTAGGACCAGAGCACTTTTTGTGATTCGGCACTGTGTCGCTTTAACTGACAATTGCGCGGTCGTGCGACTTTGTACCCAAACAAAATTTGCGTCCTTTTTTTTCCCACAAATAGAGCTTTCTTTTGAGGGTATTTGATCCCTTCTGCGTCATTTCTGATCGCCGCTATAAACAAAAGAAGAGGGACAATTTTGCAAAAAAAAACTAATTACTTACTTTTTGCTAAAATACAAATCCCCCCAAAAAATATAAAAAAACATTTTTTTTTTCATCGGTTTTGGCCGATTTATATTCCTCATATTTTTGGTGAAAAAAAAATCGCAATCTGCGTTTATTGATTGGTTTGTGCAAAAGTTGACGCGTTTACGGATGATGAGAATTAATTTCTGGGGTTTTTTTTTTTTTTTTTACTAGTAATGGCGGCGATCTGCGATTTTTAGCGGTACTGCGATATTGCAGCAGACATGTCGGACCATTTTGACACTTTTTTGGGAACATTGGCATAAAAATGCACTGATTACTGTATAAATGCCATTGGCAGTGAAGGGGTTAACCTGAAGGGGGCTCTCTAAGGGTTAACTGTGTTCCCTCAGTGTGTTCTAACTGTATGGGGGCTGGCAGGGGGAGGGGAGTGATCACGGCTTCCATATACAGGAAGCCTGTGATCACAGCCCTTCCCCCTCTATGACAACGGAGATCCGTGTTTACTTACACGGACCTCCATTCTTTCACTGTGGGGGGGGCATCGCGGGTAGCCGGCGCCGATCGAGTCCACCCTACCCGCTCCCTGTACCCCCCCCCCCCCGGAACACAGTGAGGGTGCGAGCTCCCGGTGCGGGATCTTGCAGCTGCTGTCAAATGACGGCGGTTTGCGATATCCATCTACTTTGTTGCAGTCAGATGCCGGTCGGCAAGTGGTTAATCACCACTGGGTTTTTCATTTTTTGCTAAACAAATGAAAAAATACTGAAAATTAATTAATTTTCTTAGTTTCTGTTATAACATTACCTAAATACGTAACTTTTCTCCTTCACTGATGTGCAATGATGAGGCTGCACTGATGGGCACTGATAAGCGGCAATGATGGGCACTGGTAGGTGGTACTGGTAGGCGCCACTGATGGGCACGGATGGGTGGCTCTGATAGGCATTGATGATGGGCACTGACAAGCATCACTGTTGGGCACTGTTGGGGCTGCACTGATCATCAGGACACTGATTATCAGTGTAGATGTTCTCTGTGTGGATTTGCCGGTTATGGGCTCTCCTCTCCTCATGCGCTATGACCGTGAGGAAAGGACTGCCGATAACCACCAAATCCTGTTTACACTGTGATCAGCTGTGATTGGCTCTTTAGCCCGATCTGTGATCCATGCTGATGCATGCCGCAGGGGGCGCACAGGAAACGTGATCACGGGAGGAGGTCCATAACAATTTTCTTCAGTTGCTTCCTAATTTCTGGCTTAGGCCAAAATGATGTCATACATCCCAGGGGTTTTCATGGGAGGAGGGCTTTCTCAACTGAGCACACCCTCCTGCCTGCTTGCCTGAGCTAAGGGCAAGTGGATTCCAGGAAGTTAATGCTACATGAATCATCTGCTCTTACTCAGGATGGCCGCAGCTAGAAATGCTAGGGGGGTGCTTTTCAAAGTGATTTCTCAGCGCAATAAAGCATGGAGACATGGGCGGATGGGGGAATTTGCTTTGATAATTAAAAATGAATTAACCACTTCTTCCAGATAGACGTCATTTACTATAACGAGAAAGTAAACTTCCTTTACTGACTATAACCTATAGGTAAGCCTATAATAAGGCTTATTTAGGAGATATTTACATTACATGCAGCCAGTGACATTACTGGCACATGCGCTCTGAAGGAACGGCCACCCGTGCCATTCCTTCAGAGCCCTGTGCCGTGAATGGCAGCTCTGGTGCACACATGCGCAGGAGTGACGTCATCGCGGCTCTGGCCAGTCACAGAGCGGGAATCCGTGAACCCGGGTGAAGATGGAAATGGCTGCAGCGCTGACATCGCGGCACAGGAACAGCTTCGTTTTAAGATAGGTTTCACATAATGTGCTAGTATGCGATGCATACTAGCACATTATGACTTTACCTTGCAGGGAAAAAAGAAAGACGTCAACTGGTATACACCCGCTTTAATTGGAGATATTTGGATGATGGGTGCAACTACCTTTTTTGGCTGTTTAGCCACTTGATTGCTATTACAGGCAGCTGGAGGGGACATCCCCCCTTCCCGCCACCTTACGGTGCTTTTCTGGTCTCTCCAGGGTGATCTGGGAGCCGGAGAATGAATCCGCCGGCAACAGTGGTTTACCATAGAGCAGGCCGGGGACCATGTCTATGACACCCGGAGGCCAAAAGCCACGTCATTACATCACTTCCAGCTCTGGTAGATGTAAACACTGCCATTTTTTTTTTTTGCTGGAAAGCATAAGATCAATTTTTTTTTTTAATATTTCTTTTATCTCAGGCATTGAGGAGAGATGTGGGGACTTATAGACCTCAGACCTCTCCACAAGAGGACCTGTCATCCCTTATTCCTATTACAAGGGATGTTTCCATGCCTTATAATAGGAATAAAAGTAATAAAAAAAAAAAAAAAAAAGAAGGAAAATGTAAAACTATAAAAATAAAATAAACAATTTTGTTTTTTTAAAGCGCCCCCGTCTCCTTGTGCTCTCATGCACGAGCGAACGCATACATAGGTTGCACCTGCATATGTAAACGGCATTCAAAGCACACGTGAGGCATCGCCGCGATCGTAGAGCGAGAGCAATAATTCTAGCACAAGACCTCCTCTGTAACTCTAAATTGGTAACCTGTAAAACTTTTTAAAGCTTTGCCTATGGAGATTTTTAAGTACAGAAGTTTGGTGCCATTTCACAATTGTGCGCAATTTTAAAGCATGACATGTTAGGCATCTTTTTACTCAGTGTAACATCTTCTTTCACATTATACAAAACATTGGGGTAAATATGGTGTTTTGTTTTTTTTTTATTCATGTGTTTTTTTAAAAAAAACATGTTTGAAAAATTGCTGCGCAAATACAGTGTGACATAACAAAATTTCAATGACCGCCATTTTATTCTCTAGGGTCTCTGCTAAAGAAATATATATATATATAATTTTTGGGGGTTCTGAGTAATTTTCTAACAAAAACATGATGACTTTTACATGTAGGAGAGAAATGCCAGAATTGTCTTAGGTGAAAAGTGGTTAAACACGCCCGCCAAAGTTATACGTCGGCACTTTGGCGCTAAATACCGTTGTTATGGCAGCAGATAGCTGCCATAACCCTGGTGTGTTTAAAAGCGGCGGGCGGTCCGCTTTCACATAAAAGTGGTCTCCTTGGCGGATTCGCTGCAAGATCACTTTTATCAGCGACGGGAGAGGTGTACCCCTTCCACCTCGCTCCGCCGCTTACCGGAGCCATCGGTAGTGGTGGAGACAATCCGATACTCTCCCCTGAGAGGCATGGAGTCGAGTGAGGGAATGATGGCTCCCTCTTGGCTCCATACCATTGGATGACGGAAGCAACTTCAAACGTCACTTCTGCCCAATGGTCTTAAAGGGATTTTTTTTTTTTTTTTTTTATTATTGCATTTAAGTGTAAATGTTAGATCTGAGGTCTTTTTAACCCCAGATCTCACATTAAAGAGGCCCTGTTCTGCTTATTTCTATTACAAGGGATGTTTACATTCCCTGTAATAGCAATAAAAGTCATCCATTTTCTTTTTTAAAATACAGTGTAAAATTTAAAAATAAAAAAGTAAAATAAATAACAAAAAAAATTTAAGAAGCCCCGTCCCTCCAAGCCCATGCGCAGATCAAACGCATACGCAAGTCGCACCCACATATGTAAATGGTGTTCAAACCACACATGTGAGTTATCGCCGTGATCGTTAGAGTGAGAGCAATAATTCTAGCACTAGAATTCCTCTGTAACTCAAAACTGGCAACCTGTAAACATTTTTAAACGTCGCCGATGGAGATTTTTAAGTACCAAAGTTTGTCGCCATTCCACGAGGGGGCGCAATTTTGAAGCATGACATGTTGGGTATCTATTTACTCTGCAACCTTATCCTTCACAATAAAGGAAAAAAATGGGCTAACTATACTTGTTTTTTAATTAAAAAAAGTGTATTTTGGGGTGTCAGCCCTTTGCTGGCGCAACTGTGGAAGATCAGGAAGCCTACCTCATATCCTATGGGATTGCCCAACCCTGACCAGATTCTGGAACCAAGTGTTCAACCTCATTTCAACAGTTACAGCAACCCCCACACCCTTGAACAAAGGACTTGCCATCCTATACCTAGGGGTAGAAAACTTCCCTTCACCCATGAGAACTACTTTTTCAGACAATGGAAATCCCTGGACCCACCAAACATCACAGAAGTAATCAACATGGTAAACCTTAATCACACTTTTGAACGCTTGCTTGCTGTTAATACACTGAAAGCAGGGGAGGGCTGGCCCAGGGGGTAGGGTGGCAATTGCCCCCCAGGCCACCCTAACTTACATTTAAAATGGCCGATGGCTGCTGCCCACTCACACTTTTTTTTTCTTGTGGAGGAAGGAAATAGGGCCCAGGGGCGCAGCCACCAACTAACTGCAGGCAAAGGGGGGGGCGCCCAGGGCGGCCCTAACATGGATCCCGCTAGGCCCATTGGGTGGGCATGGATGGTGAGCTGATTCGGTGGTTCAATGGGCCACTTGACTGGACTTGCCTCCCAGGCCTACGGCTGCCAGCCCTCCCCTGACTGAAAGGCTATAAATTTGACAACCTGTGGGTCAATATGGTCTGACAAATATGCCTCTCAACATTGACATTGATGTAATAATAGTCTTTTACTTTGCTCACTATATCTGTAGGTCTGTACTCCATCCCTTGTAACACCAGCGATATGTACCAATATTTGTTATGTTCTTTTCTTTAAAAATTCAATGAAAATTAAATAAAAAAAAAAAGTGTATTTTTTTTTAAAAAATTGCATTTGTAAGACCGCTGCGCAAATACGGTGTGACAAAGTATTTCAGCGACTGTCATTTTATTCTCTAGGGTGTTTAAAGTGGTTGTCAACCTGTGACAACCACTTTAACCTACAGGTAAGCCTATGATAAGGCTTACCTGTAGGTGCCCTGCATATCTCCCAAACCTGCACGGTTCAGGAGATATGCTGTGTACTCACACTGCCAACGTCATTCGGCACAAGCACAGTGCCGTTTCTTCACTGAGATCGTGCTGCGACTGGCACATGCGCGCAGGAGTGATGTCACGCGTCTCCGGCCAGTCACAGAGCCAAAGTCGCGGCCCTGGAAGGAAAAGGGGCTGAAGATGGACGTTGCCTGCACAGGGGACAGCACTGGACATCGCAGGCTTCGTTTGCAGGTAAGTGACACATAATGGGCTACTATGCGATGCATAGTAGCAGAGGAATATAGAGGAAGTAAACCCCATCTGGGTTTACTTCATCTTTAAAAAAATATATATGATGCTTGAGGGTTCTAAGTAATTTAATTTTCTAGCAAAAAAAAAAAATATTTTAATTTGTAAGCAAGTTTAAAAAATAGGCTTGGTCCTTAAGTGGTTAAATAGCATTTTTAATCTGTGGTGCTCAGAAACAGTTCGGTTCTGCTAATTGCAAAAACAAGATAAGCAAGGACACTGTCCTGTCTATGCATTGTGGAAGGTCTGGGTGGATTAGTAGAATAGCCAAACAGAACCCTAAAATCTTTGGCAGGGAACAGTACATACTGTACCTACAGTATATATTTACACTTTTTAGTCCTTTGCTTGAAACAGCCATTTGGATTTGGGTGACAGTGCTTTTTTTTTTTGTTTCAATTATCAGACTACTTGAAATGTATTTATACAGACCTGTACATCAGCCCTAAAGGGACAGAGCGATCTGGGTCCAAAAAAAGGGATGGGTGGGGAGTTCTATACATGTCAGTTCCAGGCTGGTGTTGAAGGGCTATATTTACCCAGCAGTGCCAGGGGCATCTACCACATGACATTACATGATAATCCCAAGCTGCCCCATGTTTTTATTTTAATGAACAGTGACACATCTCTTCCACACTAATGTGCTGTTCTCACATTGCAGGATCTATTTTAAAATTTGCCGGCTGCTTGTGAATGCAAGGTCAGCGCCGGCTATGGAGCGCTGCAAAAAAGGCACGGCACAAAATTTAATGAAAGGAAGGAGAGCAGGGAGAGATAAACCACGTTGCAAAATTGCGATGCGTTTCGCTTTGCAAAGTTTAATAATCCTGGATTTAGAGACAATATTGGCTTCCAAAATGTCAGCTCCAAAAATACTGACTTTAATTTTGAAAATTGAAGTAAATAAAAGAAACCATAAACAAAATCACGTCATAAACAGAATGGTCTTTTTTTTTTTTAACAAGAAAAGAATGGTCAAATCAAACCTTGTATTTATTCCTGTTTAAAGTAGAACTATGGCCAAATTTTTTAAATTTTGGATAGAGTAAGGGAGGGTTATAACCCCTGTCAGATTTTTTTTCACAATCTCTGTCCCATTGTGGAGATTTCCCTTCACTTCCTGTCCCATAGCCAAACAGGAAGTGAGAGGAAATCTCTGCAAATTAAAGGAATTTCTTGGGGACCCCCAGCTCACCAGAACTAGTGTCCCCATTGAAAGATCTCCCATCTATTACTTTTCTGGGGACAACCCAAAATTTGGGGTTTTCTTTTTTACGTTCACTTTCAATGATAATGGTAAACAGGACAAATAGAGAGGGTGAATATACTTAACTGGGGCACAGACAGCAATACAAATTAACAGGGGCTCTAATTCCTCCCCACTTTATCCAAAACTGAAAAAAAAGTTTTGCCTTTAGTAGAGTTGAGCGAACTTCTAGAAGTCTGGGTTCTGCTGGTTTGGCCGAACTTTGGGACAAAGTCCGGGTTCGGGTCCGGACAGAACCAGAACTTTGTCCCGGACCCCGAACCCCATTGAAATCAATCGGGACCCGAACTTTTAGGCACAAAAATGGCTGTAAAACAGTCCTGGAAAGTCCTAGAGGTCTGCAAAAGGAAGGAAATGGGGGTAAGGGTGGGACAAGTGCCCTACAAAGAAATGGGGACAGGGAAATAACTTAAAATATTTTTTAAAAAATAAAAACATAAAAAAAAATCAAAAATGGAGGTGGATGTGGACCATCTTCAAACTGGGTCTGAAAAGTATTAATTAACGGTAGAAGCCATATAACTGTTCTAAAATCATATTCAAACTATGTCAAAAAAGTATAAATAAGCCGGGAGAAACCATACTACTGTTCTGCAAACATCTGGAAACTGTGTGTGTCACTTTAAATAAAACCGGGACTAACTGAACTACTGTTCTGCAAACATCTGGAAACTGTGTATAACACTTTAAGTAAAACCGGGAGAAACCATACAACTGTTCTGCAAACATCTGGAAACTGTGTGTGTCACTTTAAATAAAACCGGGACTAACTGAACTACTGTTCTGCAAACATCTGGAAACTGTGTGTAACACTTTAACTAAAACCAGGAGAAACCATACTACTGTTCTGCAAACATCTGGAAACTGTGTGTGTCACTTTAAATAAAACCGGGACTAACTGAACTACTGTTCTGCAAACATCTGGAAACTGTGTCACAATATGTGTCAAAGGTCTACAAACGTCTTGTCATCAAGTCAATCAGGGCCAAAATAAATTTCACTGTGTGTGTCA
>BLSH010418166.1:143770-154821 GCA_018402905.1 Glandirana rugosa | reverse complement strand
CCTGTGCGGCGAAGTGGCTGTCCCCACTTGTCGGTAACCAATACCGACAAGTGGTGCACTAGCCGACACTGCTTCAGTGTTGACTAGTGGTCGGTGACAGGCAGTGTTCCCCAGGAACACGCCGCCACCGACACGCACGCGCAGCGCGCTCCCGATCGCGCGCACGCGCCGTGCGAACGGCGGGCGTGCCGTTTGTGATCAGTTGTGACTTCGTCACAGCCGATCACGTGGTGAACAGCCATAACCAATGGCTGTTCACCCCTGTCGGTGAAGCGGCGTGTCCTGGGGACACGCCGACACCGACAGAGCCGGGATGCGCGCGCCCGATCGCGCGCAATCCCGGCTTAAAGGGAGGACGTCATATGACGTCCACCCGCTGGGAGAGCAGGACCGCTCCGCCGTCATTTGACGGTGGGCGGTCCTGAGGCAGTTAATGAGCTTATTACAAAGTTTGTAAACAGCAGACTTCCAATCCTTTATATGGTGCAGAAAGCGTGCCGAACACTCGTGCTCACCTAAAAGCATAATAAGCCAGAATGCATTACATATTAGCCCATTATGTGGCACTTACCTGCATTGGAAGCCAGCGATGTCCCTGCTCCAGGAAGCGTCCATCTTCTGCCCCTCTTCCTTCCAGGGCCGTGGACTCCGGCTCTGTGACTGGCCAGAGTCGCGTGACATCACTCCATGCGCGCGGGAGCTGCCAATCACGGCACAATCTCAGTGAAGGAATGGCATGGAGGCCGTTTCTGTAGATTAAAGTGGTTGTCAAGGGTTGACAACCACTTTAACCACTTGCCGACCGCCCGGCGCAGCGTGACGGCGGCAAGGTGGCTTGTTATCGCGAACCGCCGTCACAGGACAGCGGCCGCGATAACTAGCATTGTGAGCATGCGCGAGCCGCCGGGAGCGGGTAGGGCGGACTCGATCGGCGCTGGCTACCCGCGATGGCTCCCCCCGCACTGAAAGAACGGAGGTCCGTGTATGTAAACACGGATCTCCGTTCTGTTGAAGGGGGAAGGGCTGTGATCACAGCCTTCCTGTATATGGAAGCTGTGATCATCCCCTTTCCCCAGCCAGGGCAGCCCCCCCACAGTAAGAACACGCCCAGGGAACACAGTTAACCCTTAGAGTGCCCCCTGTAGGTTAACCTCTTCACTGCCAATGGCATTTACACAGTAATCAGTGCATTTTTATAGCACTGATCGCTGTATAAATGCCAATGGTCCCAAAAAAGTGTCAAAATGGTCCGACATGTCCGCTGCAATATCGCAGTACCACTAAAAATCGCAGATCGCCGCCATTACTAGTAAAAATAAATAAATAAATAAAAACCCCAGAAATTAATTCTCATCATCCGTAAACACGGCAACTTTTGCGCAAACCAATCAATAAACGCTGATTGCGATTTGAGGATGAGGAAGAATATGATCGGCCAAAACCGATGGAAAAAAATGTTTTTTTAGGATTTGTATTTGATCAAAAAGTAATAAATTTGTCGCTCTTCTTTTGTTTATAGCGGCGATCAGAAACGATGCAGAGGGGATCAAATACCACCAAAAGAAAGCTCTATTTGTGGGGAAAAAAAGGATGCAAATTTCGTTTGGGTACAACGTCGCACGACCGCGCAATTGTCAGTTAAAGCAACGCAGTGCCCAATCGCAAAAAGTGCTCTGTCCTAAAGTGGGAAATCCTTCCAGGGCTGAAGTGGTTAAAGGCGCAAAAGTGCATAAAAACGTCTCAGTGTAAAAGTAGCCTTACTGTGTTATTTTTTTTTTAATAAAAAGGAAGATAAATAATGAGGTAATAAGGAGTTGTTTTTTAGTACCAAGACAGGTCCAGGGCAGCACAAAGGAGCATCTGTAACCCCCAGGAGCTGTATAAAGTCCATGAAAAACCACCTTCAATTTACCTTTCTTGTGGACAATTTCTCCCAAATGTCAGGGAGATGGAAACTCTCAGTTTCGCTCATCTCTATTGGTTGGGAGGGAGGTCAGGTACTTAGGCCACCTATGGGATAACTAAATTAGTCATCCTAAGGGCAACCAGAAGGCAGGGCAGTGGCACAGAATATGCGGAACTGCAGGCTCTGAATTGTGGGGTCACTTACCTTATGCCATCTTTTCACTGTGAGGACCACATCATTATTATTATTATGTTTTACAAATAATTGTATGTCAAAAAATCACCACCAGGGTCCCCATTAGAGTCCCCTCTTACATCAGATTTTCCCTTGCATTAGGGTCCCCATTAAATTTCCCCCTACATTTAGGTCTCCAGCAGAGTTCCCTCTTACATCTGGGTCCCTATCAGAGTCCGCAGTTACATCAGATTCTGCCTCAGGAGTCCCCCCTTACATCAAAGTCCCACATTAAATCAGCATCCCCCTTGTATCAGAGTCCACATTAGAGTCCCCCTTACATCAGACTCCCCATCAAAGTCCCTCCTTACATCAGGGCCCCCATTACAACCCCCCCCCCTTTATATCAGAGTCACCCCTCACATCAGAGTCCCCATTAGAGTCTCACCCTAAATCCGAGTCTCTCTTGCATCAGGGTCCACATTAGAGTCCCCCTTACATCAGAGTCTCCGTGAAAGTCCCTCTTTATTATTATTATTATTATTATTATACAGGATTTATATAGCGCCAGCAGTTTGCGCAGCGCTTTACAAAAATGAAGGCAGACAGTACAGTTACATCACAATTTGGTACAAGAGGAATCAGAGGGCCCTGCTCGTTAGAGCTTACAATCTAAGAGGGAGGGTCAATTGATACAAAAGGTAAAAACTGCGGGGGATGAGCTCATGTAGAAAGAAAGAGTATTAGGTAGAAGCAGGATAGGCTTCTTTAAAGAGAAAAGTTTTCAGGGATCGTCTAAAGATGGATAGATTAGGAGACAGTCGGACTGATTGGGGTAGGGAGTTCCAAAGGAAGGGAGAAGCTCTTGAGAAATCCTGGAGGCGAGCATGAGAGGAGGTGACAAGGGAGCTAGAGAGCAGGAGGTCTTGGGAGGACCGAAGAGGGCAGCTTGGTTGGTATTTTGAGACCAGGTTAGAGATGTAGCTGGGGGCAGAGTTGTGGATGGCTTTGTAAATTATTGTTAGTACTTTGAATTTTATACGTTGGGTGAGTGGTAGCCAGTGGAGAGATTGGCAGAGAGGGGCGGAGGACACTGAGCGGTTGGCAAGGTAGATAAGTCTTGCAGCAGCACTCATTATTGACTGAAGGGGGGATAGTGTATGCAAAGGTAATCCAATGAGGAGAGAGTTACAGTAGTCGAGGCGAGAGATAACCAGAGAGTGAACTAGAACTCTTTACATTAGAGTCCCCCTTATCAGAGTCACCCCTTACATCAGAGTCTCTATCAGAGTCACCCCTTACATCAGAGTCTCTATTAGAGTCCCTCTAACATCAGGGTCCACATTAGAGTATCCCTTACATCAGGATCTCCAACAAAGCCCCCCTTATATCAGGATCCCTGTCAGCGTGCTCCTTTATATTAGGGTCCCTTTCAGAGCCCCCCCTACATCAGAGTCTGCTTTAGGAGCCCCCCTAACATTAAGGTCTCCATCAGCATCCCCCTTTCATCAGAAGTGGAGACCATAAGCAGCCTCTGTTGACCCTAATCCTCATTCTGTGTCCCCATCAGAGCCCCCCTTGCATCAAGATCCTGCCTTAAATAAGAATCCTACTTGCATCAGGGTCCCCATTAGAGTTCCCCTTACATCAGGGTTTTCATCAAAGTCCCGCCTTACATCAGAGTCCCCCCTTATATCAGGATCCCTTTTAGAGTCACCCATTACATCAGAGTCCTCATCGGAGTCCCTCCTTAAATCAGAATCCCCTTTGCATCAGGGTCTCCATTAGAGCTCCCTTGATATCAGGGTCCCCATCAACATCCCTCCTTACATCAGGGTATCCATTAGAGCCCCCTTTTTTTGTTGGATTTGCTCCCCACACACAGCACATTGTGCTGAGCTCAGCATTTCTAGACTGTCCTGTTGTATATTTATTTATGTTCTGTAAATTAAAATGCATAATAGAGTAACAGTTTTCCCATAAATATGGAATAAATACAAGTTAAGGGATGAAGATGCCATAAGACGCGGCATACTATAATGTCTGGATTATGCAGCCGTCTTCTTTCCAGACTGTCTTAACTGTCTGGATTTGGGAGTCAGCCAGACACAAGTTATTGGGAATGTGTGTCTATGATGCTTACTAAGGAACTCCTTATACAAATGCTGGTTATATAAAAGTCTCTTCATATGTTACAGTACATTATAGCCACTGTTTACAGTGCAAACGCACTACCGACACCCCTGTGGTATGATTGTGGGTTTAAATGAATCTTTAAGTAGGTTTACAAGTCTACATGAATACATTCCTGGCACAATTTACAGCAACACTATGATTTTTTTTTCCTTTATTCATTAAAAAGCCATCCTTGAGCTCTAGTCCAGGGACTTTGCCTAGGTTGAGATGATGTCATCATATCTGCTGCAGGTGGGAGGAAACATTTTCCCACTGTAATCAGACTGCACATTGAAAATTTGTAGCAAGTTACAAGGTCAGAGCAGGGCTGGCCCCAGACATTGTACTGTTTGGGTCCAAGAATGAAATGCTGCCCCCCCCCCCCCCCCAAGAAAAAATCACGTCCACCAAAAAAAAAATTAAAACTAAAATTAAATTTATCAGGAAGTCAGATGTACACGTAGCAGCACCTTGTCTATATGCAAAGTTATATGACATATCATTATGTTCAATTCCAAGGGGCGGGCTAGGGCAGTATATGGACAGGCTAGGACAGTCTAGGGGCAGGTTAGGGTAGTATATAGACAGGCTAGGGTAGTATATGGACAGGCTAGGGTAGTATATGGACAGGCTAGGGTAGTATATGGACAGGCTAGGACAGTCTAGGGGCAGGCTAGGGTAGTATATAGACAGGCTAGGGTAGTATATGGACAGGTTAGGGCAGTATATAGACAGGCTAGGGTAGTATATGGACAGGCAAGGGCAATATGGATCAGACTGGTACAGTATAGGGGTAGGCTAGGGTAGTATATGGACAGGTTAGGGCAGTATATAGACAGGCTAGGGTAGTATATAGACAGACTAGGGTAGTATATGGACAGGGTAGGGTAGTATGTAGACAGGCTAGGGTAGTATAAGGGCAGGCTGGGACAGTATAGGGGCAGGCAAGGGTAGTATATAGACAGGCTAAGGTAGTATATAGACAGGCTAGGGTAGTATAGGGACAAGCTAGGGTAGTATATGGACAGGCTGGGACAGTATAAGGGCAGGCTAGGGTAGTATATAGACAGGCAGTATATAGACAGGCTAGGGTAGTATATAGACAGACTAGGGTAGTATATGGACAGGGTAGGGTAGTATGTAGACAGGCTAGGGTACTATAGAGGTAGGCAGAGTGGCGCGGGGGGGGGGGGGCAGTTGTCATTGTGACACACAAAACTGCTAGAAAGAAATCTTGATCGTCAATTTGCTGGGTAAACAGAAGAGAAGGAGAGGAGGCATAGACCCCCAATGTCTCTATAAAGAGTCCCTGTCACTTGCCCAGGCCATCGGATAGGGGGCGCGTTAGTTTCCTTGTGATAGCAAAAAAGTAACAAAAAATAAAAGAATTATATAACTTAAATAAAAATAATTCCCAAAAAAATTAAAGCACCCCTGTACACACACCAAATAAAAACTGCAGCATAAGGGGAGCATGTGTATATAAGCATCAATTGCTCCACACATGTGAGGTATCGTCATAAACGTCAGAGCAATAATTCTATGTCCATAATTCCCAGTTAGAGCGATCATAAACCTCAGGCATTAAATAGGAACAAAGCATATCCCTCTATATTGTGTACTTGTCTCTAACCAGAGCACTGAGTGTCATTTCTGTCTGCTGCCTCATTCCTCTGCTATCAGCATGAGTCACTTCTGACAAGTTTTCCTAACACCAAGAAAAAAAAGGTGATAGGGCAGGCTACTCCAAAACACAACCTGTGATTGACAGCCTCAGCTCTGCTCCTGCGTGCTGTGTAAAAGGGGAGTGTTTCCCATCCCTCCAATCAACTCTCAGAGCTCTCTTCACTGAGCTCAGCAACATGTAATTTCAGCTCTCCACCCCGTTTTCTGAAACTCAGACAAGCTTTATACATTCTGGACTTTGAAGAATGTAGAGAAGATAGTGTTGCAGATAAACCGGTACAACTTATGGAGGAGGATTTGTTTCATCTCTGTGTATGACCTGAGGCCATGTCACTTCACTGGGTATATGGAAGGGTTTACAACCACTTTAAAGCGTTTGTTACCCCAACATTTCATATTCCTGATATGTGGCTGCTGTACCATGTAGTGTTCCTGCCAGTCCCTCTGCTTTCCTATTATAACTGACCACACTAAGCAGGAGAGCACACCATGGTCAGTTCTCTAGCTGTGCTTAAAACTCGGTGTGCTCTCCTCCAATGATCAGTCCTGACACGCCCCCGCTGCACAGCCAATCACTGGGAAGATCAGTGTGCTGCTGCTTCTCCTCCCCCAGCTCTTATGCAGCTGAGAACAGAGGGAATGTGATCACTTATCAAAAAGAGAAAAAAAATGGTATTTATAATGTTTTTACATTATACAATAATGTTTTGCCTTTCATTTTAATTTTAACCCGAATGGGTTGTTTTACAAGGTGATCGTTTACAATCACTTTAACTCTACACTGATAACTGGTAAAGGCTTTTAAATCGTCGCCTATGGAGAATTTTTTTGCGATTCCCCAGGCATGCACAATTTTAAGGCTTGACACCTTTGGTTTCTATTTACTCGATACAATCCAATCTTTTATTTGTTACAAAAAATTGGTTATAACATTTGGTTTGGTTGCACTAAAATTTATTTTAGTGTCTTTTCTCCCCTGAAAATATGTGTTTGATAAATAGCTGCGCAAATATTGTGTGACTTTAAAAAATTGCAACTACCACCATTTTATTCTCCAGGGTCTCTGTTTTTAGAATATATATATTGCAGCTTACCAATTCTTCGCTGCGATGTCTGCATTAATTTTTGCATTTTTTCTTCTATTTTCATCTGGTGATCCAGCCAGCAAATCTGTTGTTTTTCAAAAGCAAAAGCTATCCAGCAGAATGTATCAGTTTACATGGATGACACACTGGCAGGGGTGCTTACAATAATAAGCTTTTATTTTTTCATGTAAAACCTTTATCCCAAAAGCAACAAAAACTGTTTTCTGCAAGTGCTGGAATGTGATCTGGAGTTTGACTTCAATTTGTTAGTGTATCAAAATTGCTAGTACATCAAACACTCCCCTCCAACCAGGCTGACAATGCTGCTGTCCAAAGGTGCCCCTGTTGCTCCTTCATCCAGAGTGGGGGCACTCTATCACAGGAGGTGTGTTACTGGCCAGATCACCAAGTGAAAACAGAGGGAAAAAAAGACTAAAAAAAAAAAAAAAAAAGAATGCAGCCACCACATCTAATGATTGGTAAGCTGCAGCATATTACACTTTAGGTTTTGGGTTTAATCACTTGCCGACCGCCCCATAGCAGATTTACGGCTACAGGGTAGCCGTGCCGTGCAGGATCATGTATATATATATAATACGAGATCCTACATTTCTGGGTATTGGGCACGCCACCGGAGGCTCGCTCATGAGCTGAATGTCCGTTCCTTACACTGGCAGAACAGCAGTTTGTAAAAAAGGCAGATTGCCGTTCTGTCAGTAGGGAAGGCATGGATCCTGTGTCTCTGCAAAGCAGGAACATGGATCCATGCTTTTCCCTGTTTCAAACACCTACCCCACTGTAAAAAAAACACTGGTTAGCCACACAGTTAACCCTTTTATCGCCCTTGATGTTAACCCCTTCCCAGCAAGTTTCATTAGTACAGTGACAGTGCATATTTTTTAGCACTTATCACTGTATTCCTTTCACTGGTTCCCAAAAAAGTGTCAAAAGTGTCAGTTAGGTGTTTTATCACCGTACTGTGCTGCGCTGCTAATATCAAGCTCAATTACCATATTTTTTGCACCATAAGACGCACCTGACCATAAGACGCACCTAGGTTTTAGAGGAAGAAAACAAGATAAAAAATATTCTGAACCAAATGGTGTACTAAAATATTTACCAGTGCAGCCATATACCAAAGTCCATGAAATACAGTCATATACCAGAGTCCATGAAATACAGTCACATACCAGATCCATGAAATACTGTCATATACCAGATCCATGAAATACAGCCATATACCAGATCCATGAAATACAGTCATATACCAGATCCATGAAATACAGCCATATACCAGAGTCCATGAAATACAGCCATATACCAGATCCATGAAATACAGCCATATACCAGATCCATGAAATGCAGCCATATACCAGAGTCCATGAAATACAGCCATATACCAGATCCATGAAATACATCATATACCAGATCCATGAAATGCAGTCATATACCAGATCCATGAAATACAGCCATATACCAGATCCATGAAATGCAGTCATATACCAGAGTCCATGAAATACAGTCATATACCAGATCCATGAAATACATCATATACCAGATCCATGAAATGCAGTCATATACCAGATCCATGAAATACAGCCATATACCAGATCCATGAAATGCAGTCATATACCAGATCCATGAAATACAGCCATATACCAGATCCATGAAATGCAGTGATATACCAGATCCATGAAATACAGCCATATACCAGATCCATGAAATGCAGTCATATACCAGATCCATGAAATACAGTCATATACCAGAGTCCATGAAATACAGCCATATACCAGATCCATGAAATAAAGCCATATACCAGATCCATGAAATACAGCCATATACCAGATCCATGAAATAAAGCATATACCAGAGTCCATGAAATACAGCATATACCAGATCCATGAAATACAGCCATATACCAGAGACCATGAAATACAGTCATATACCAGATCCATGAAATACAGCATATACCAGAGCCATGAAATACAGTCATATACCAGATCCATGAAATACAGTAATATACCAGATCCATGAAATACAGTCATATACCAGAGACCATGAAATACAGTCATATACCAGATCCATGAAATACAGCATATACCAGAGCCATGAAATACAGCATATACCAGATCCATGAAATACAGTCATATACCAGATCCATGAAATACAGCATATACCAGAGCCATGAAATACAGTCATATACCAGATCCATGAAATACAGTAATATACCAGATCCATGAAATACAGCCATATACCAGAGACCATGAAATACAGTCATATACCAGATCCATGAAATACAGCATATACCAGAGCCATGAAATACAGTCATATACCAGATCCATGAAATACAGTAATATACCAGATCCATGAAATGCAGCCATATACCAGATCCATGAAATACAGCCATATACCAGATCCATGAAATACAGCCATATACCAGATCCATGAAATGCAGCCATATACCAGATCCATGAAATACAGTCATATACCAGATCCATGAAATACAGCCATATACCAGATCCATGAAATACAGCCATATACCAGAGTCCATGAAATACAGTCATATACCAGATCCATGAAATGCAGCACATACCAGATCCATGAAATACAGTCATATACCAGATCCATGAAATGCAGCCATATACCAGATCCATGAAATACAGTCATATACCAGATCCATGAAATGCAGCCATATACCAGATCCATGAAATACAGCCATATACCAGATCCATGAAATACAGCCATATACCAGATCCATGAAATACAGCCATATACCAGATCCATGAAATGCAGCCATATACCAGATCCATGAAATACAGTCATATACCAGATCCATGAAATACAGCCATATACCAGATCCATGAAATACAGCCATATACCAGAGTCCATGAAATACAGCCATATACCAGATCCATGAAATGCAGCACATACCAGATCCATGAAATACAGTCATATACCAGATCCATGAAATGCAGCCATATACCAGATCCATGAAATGCAGCACATACCAGATCCATGAAATACAGTCATATACCAGATCCATGAAATGCAGCCATATACCAGATCCATGAAATGCAGCCATATACCAGATCCATGAAATACAGTCATATACCAGATCCATGAAATACAGCCATATACCAGATCCATGAAATACAGTCATATACCAGATCCATGAAATACAGCCATATACCAGATCCATGAAATGCAGCCATATACCAGATCCATGAAATGCAGCACATACCAGATCCATGAAATACAGTCATATACCAGATCCATGAAATACAGCCATATACCAGATCCATGAAATACAGCCATATACCAGAGTCCATGAAATACAGCCATATACCAGATCCATGAAATACAGCCATATACCAGATCCATGAAATACAACCATATACCAGATCCATGAAATACAGCCATATACCAGAGTCCATGAAATACAGCCAAATACCAGAGTCCATGAAATACAACCACATACCAGATCCATGAAATACAACCACATACCAGATCCATGAAATACAGCCATATACCAGATCCATGAAATACAGTCATATACCAGATCCATGAAATACAGCCAGGGCCGGCCCTACCATGGGACCAAGTGGGACCATGGTCCCAGGCGGCAGTTCAAGAGGAGCGGCACTTTGCCGCCCCGCTCCTTTCCCCTTTATTTTACTATGGGGAAGGGGCGGGTTGCCGCTTATCACACAGACACTGCGGGAGGGCGGGGGTTGGGCAGCGGCGCCGCCGCTGCTGCTGCTGCCATCTACGGCACTGCAGAGCGCTCGCTGCCATGCCCGCCCATCCTCTCCGCGGCTCCCCCCCCCTGCTGTGTCACTGACGGTCAGCACAGGACAAAGTCAGCTGACCGTCTGGAGCCAACAGCGTGAGGGGGGAGGAGGCTGCACGGAGAAAGCCATGCTGGAGCCTGGAAGAGGGATCGGTGGAGGGCGGCACTGACACTCAGAGCAAGTAAGTGTCAGCGCCACTGATCCCATCTCCCCCTGCCTGTATCCACCTCCCCC
>BLSH010418166.1:119444-133882 GCA_018402905.1 Glandirana rugosa | reverse complement strand
GTTAAAATGTCCACCTCCACTACATTTATTATCCTAAATTAGATGCACCTGTTTGAGGTCGTTAGCTGCATAAAGACACCTGTCCACCCCATACAATCAGTAAGAATCCAACTACTAACATGGCCAAGACCAAAGAGCTGTCCAAAGACACTAGAGACAAAATTGTACACCTCCACAAGGCTGGAAAGGGCTACGGGGAAATTGCCAAGCAGCTTGGTGAAAAAAAGTGCATTGGAGCAATCAGAAAATGGAAGAAGCTAAACATGACTGTCAATCTCCCTCGGACTGGGGCTCCATGCAAGATCTCACCTCGTGGGGTCTCAATGATCCTAAGGAAGGTGAGAAATCAGCCAGAACTACACGGGAAGAGCTGGTCAATGACCTGAAAAGAGCTGGGGCCACCGTTTCCAAGGCTACTGTTGGTAATACACTAAGACGTCATGGTTTGAAATCATGCATGGCACGGAAGGTTCCCCTGCTTAAACCAGCACATGTCCAGGCACGTCTTAAGTTTGCCAATGACCATTTGGATGATCCAGAGGAGTCATGGGAGAAAGTCATGTGGTCAGATGAGACCAAAATAGAACTTTTGGGTCATAATTCCACTAAACGTGTTTGGAGGAAGAAGAACGATGAGTACCATCCCAAGAACACCATCCCTACTGTGAAGCATGGGGGTGGTAGCATGGGGGTGGTAGCATCATGCTTTGGGGATGTTTTTCTGCACATGGGACAGGACAACTGCACTGTATTAAGGAGAGTATGACCGGGGCCATGTATTGCGAGATTTTGGGGAACAACCTCCTTCCTTCAGTTAGAGCATTGAAGATGGGTCGAGGCTGGGTCTTCCAACATGACAATGACCCGAAGCACATCTTTGGAGGGAGCTCAAACTCCATGTTTCTCAGCGACAGGCCAGAAACCTGACTGATCTAGAGAAGATCTGTGTGGAGGAGTGGGCCAAAATCCCTCCTGCAGTGTGTGCAAACCTGGTGAAAAACTACAGGAAATGTTTGACCTCTGTAATTGCAAACAAAGGCTACTGTACCAAATATTAACATTGACTTTCTCAGGTGTTCACATATTTATTTTTAGCTGTATCATACAAATAAATTGTTTAACCACTTCAATACCATGCACTTAGAACACTTCCCTACCAGACCAATTTTCAGCTTTCAGTGCTGTTGCGATTTGAATGAGAATTGCGCGGTCGTGCGACGTTGTACCCAAACAAACTTTTTGTCATTTTGTTCCCACAAATAGAGCTTTCTTTTGGTGGTATTTGATCACCCCTGCGGTTTTTATTTTTTGCGCTATAGAAAAAAAAGCCAGAAAATTTTGAAAAAAAAAAACATTTTTCTTTGTTTCTGTCACAAAAATTTGTATAAAGTACATTTTCTCCTTCACTGACGGGCACTGATGTGGCTACACTGATGGGCACTGATGAGACAGTACAGATTGGCACTGATGAGGTGGCACTGATAAGGTTGCACTGATGATGGGGCACATATACAGCACTGATGGGCGGCACTGACAAGCAACACTGATGGGCACTGATACGTGGCACTGATATGCGGCACTGATGGACACTCCTAGGCGGCACTGATAAGTGGCACTGGGCACTGATAGGTGGCACAGGTGGGCACTTTTAGGTGGCACAGGTGGGCACTGATAGGTGACACGGGTGGGCACTGATAGGTGACACGGGTGGGCACTTATAGGTGGCAGTGGTGGGCACAGGTGCAACAAGCACTGTTAGGGATGGCACTGGCAGGCATCATACATGGGCACAGTGCCATCCCTACAGTGCACAATAATGCCCTTACCTGGTGGTCTAGTGGAGGCTCCCTGGTGGTCCTGGGCGGCCTCTGATTTCATTCCCCGGTGGTCCTGGGTGGCCTGTGTGCGATGTCCGGCGGGGGGGGGGCTCCCTGTGGCCCTGATCCGGCTCCCTGGTGGTCCAGTGGGGTGATCCTGAGGGTGGCTGCGCTGATAAATGTTCAGCGCAGCCCCCCCCCCTCTCAGGAGAGCAGCCGATCGGCTCTCCGCCGCTGATTGGTCACGGCTGATCACATGGTAAAAGGCTTCGGATCGAAGCCTTTTACCTCGGTCGGTAATGTGGTGGGTCAGCCTGACCCACGGCACCACCGATCGCCACGATGCGCGCCCCCAGGGGCGCGCGATCGCGGATTATCCTGAGGACATCAATAGACGTCCAGTCAGGATAATGAACCCCCCGCCCGGACGTCAATTGTCTATACGCCGGGCGGGAAGTGGTTAAATATCATACATTGTGATTTCTGGATTTTTTTTTTTTTTAGATTATGTCTCTCACAGTGGACATGCACCTACGATGGCAATTTCAGACCCCTCCATGATTTCTAAGTGGGAGAACTTGCAAAATAGCAGGGTGTTCAAATACTTATTTTCCTCACTGTATATACATGGGATTTTTTTTTTTGTTTTTTATTTTTAATATATTTGCAAAGATTTCAAACAAACTTCTTTTACGTTCTTATTATGGGGTATTGTTTGTAGAATTTTGAGGAAAATAATTAATTTAATCCATTTTGGAATAAGGCTGTAACATAAAATGTGGAAAAAGTGAAGCGCCGTGAATACTTTCCGGATGCACTGTATATTGTAAACCCATCATGGTTTTGTAGCAAGTCCTCTCCTGTGTTGCAATGGATTACTCCTAATTCCCTGCAAACTTGCATCTCTCCAATATATCCCTCTGATATCCTCAGCTTCCCTCAGCTTCACTTTATGCCTGAAATATTTGAATCATTATCAATCCTCTCTCCTCCTGATCCATACTGTCATTGCTTGAATCTCAAAGCTATTCGCTTTCTCCCCATCAGTCATTTTGTTCCCAATCATTGTGTGGAAGAAAACATCCTGGACCTCCCTTTAGATGTGCATGCTATCTGAGCGTGCAGACTGTAGCTGTCCAAACTAGTGGTTCTAAACGCTCATTCTATGCATGAAGGTAAAAACCTTCTGTGTGCAGCAGCTCCCCCAGCCCCCCGAATATTTACCTGAGCCCCATAATGGTCCAACCATGTGCTCAAGAGTCTCAGCTCTCCAGGGACTCTCCCTCCTCATTGGCTGAGCCAATGGCTCCTGCTGCTGTCAATCACAGCCAGTGTGCCAAATAGAATAAGAATGAGATTGCACACCTACAGTCTGCAGCACCCATGGAGGAACATTCGTATCTAAACAGATGCTGGGGATATGTTCTTTCATTAGCAAAATAAGAAGCATTGATTATAAATCAATAAACTGATCAGCAGATTGCACAGCTAAAATCAGCTGCACCCAGCAAGGAGCATGGAGATTCCGGTAATGTGTTCTTTTAAATAGCAGTCTTAAAGGAAGACCCAAGGAAGGATGCTGTGATGTTTACAGGTACCCACCGGCCACCAGCAGACAGAAAGGACCAGCAGACAGACCCAGAAATTATGTCACTGGGTCTCAAAAGAGGTATTTCTTGAAAACAAAATTATTTTATTTATTAGAAAAAAATTGCATGTTGATCGGAGGTAGGGCACATAAAGGTAAAGAATTGTATACATACAAAATGCTCTCAAAAGTAAAATTTCAGTTATAAGTGCCCCATTGGCTTCTCACATTGCATAGACCTCTAGGTGGGAGTGGGAGATTCCTTTTATTTCCTGGCTGTCCCACCTTTGAGCTTTTTTGTGTTCCCACCCACCTTAAAGTGTGGCTACTCCTCCGGTCTTATTCTCCATAATATAAAATAAGCCTCTGTTCATTGTTATTATCTCTTGGGAGATAATACAAATGAAAGAAATGTTTAGCTCTTGTTCATCTCCCAAAATTGAAAATCTCTATTGTGAGTGGAATGGTGCTTTAAGGGTCAGTTAGCATTGTGAAAACTGCAACAACTGACAGCATCCAATCAGAATCTATCACTGAGATAACGGTAAACTGAAATCTGGTGGGTGTGTCTTGTAAAACACTTTGCACTCTGTATTCCAAGCGTCAGCATGCATGCTCAGTAAAGTGCCGGTGTAACACTTCCGGGTATTAACTCTCATAAAGATCACCATCTACTTCCTGGACTGTGCCATCTTTGTTTAGCCATCATCTAGGGTCATCATCTGCTTTCTAGACTGTGCCATCTTTGTTTAGCCATCATCTAGAGTCATTATCTGCTTCCTGAACTGTGCCATCTTTGTTTAGCCATCATCTAGGGTCATCATCTCCTTCCTGGACTGCGCCATCTTCATTCAGCTATCATCAAGGGTCACCATCTACTTCCTAGACTGAGATGGGATGTTTGGGAGGTTCTACGTGGTAACTGCCCAGGCTTCCTAGACTGAGATGCTGGCTCAGAGGTGGCACGATCATATAAATCCTGGTGCCTGGGCAGTTACCACGTAGAACCTCCCAAACATATATATTTTAAATATTAATTCATTTATTAAAAAATTTGCACAAAAGCACTCCGAGTACTAGAGATGTTAACTTCTGTTATCTTGGAACACCATGTTGTACTGTGGTGCAGTGAGTACGTTTTCAACACCAGCTGGAATAAAAAAAAAGTTCAAGCTCAAAGTTCACTTGATCCACCTCTGAAGAGATAGGACTCTGGTCCAGATCCTAGGGGTGCAAGAATCCTGACGCAGACTAGAGTACTCATGGTCCACCTGGCTGAACCAGGCAGGGGGACCCGCTGAGGCAAGGTCCATCCAAGTACTAGGTGGGGCGCCCCTGAATGGAGACCCCACAGGAGGAGGAGAACCTAACCATGAGGCCATGTGATCACAACCCATACCTCCCCCAAGACTTTCAGGGCAAGTCTGAGGACCTACACCCTACTAATTAGGAGTGAGTAAAGTGCTATGCGCTGTGCAAAGAAGAGCTGGCCTTCCGGTCTGTATAGAAATTCCTCCGGTCTCGGCCAAAAGGCCCACCTCAATAGGCAAATGTGAAAAAATGTCTGCAAGGGTGCTGTGACCATGGTGCCATACTAAAAACACTCTGAGTTCCTCAAAGTGAATTATTCTGGCACCCCTGGACTACCACTCCATGGGTACGAGCACCGCAGGTTTTTCTTAGCCTAGCCCCTGGTAAGCCAAATGCAGCTCCATCCCATTCAGAAAGGCATTAGTACTCAGGGACAGTCCTGCCTACAACCGAGGTCAAGCTTGGTAATCCAGGGCAGAATCAAAGGGAAAGTAAAGGATCCCTCCCACCATACCCACCTTATTACATCAGGAAATACTAACTGGCCCTTCCAACTGGGAAAAAGAACTGGAGCTGTGGTCCCAAAGAACAGATTGTAGACTTGATCTTAGCCAAAAATCCAGTGACACCTTATCAGCCTGACCGAGGACCCAAACTCCCAAAAACCTCTATGCAACTTCGAAGAACAACAGTTATTATAATAAAAACATTTTTCTGTAAATGTATTCTAGTAAGGGAGCATCGCTCAGAAATAGAGGGAAGTGGACATTCCCTGATGGATATCTAGAGCAGGGGTAGGCAACCTGCGGCCCCCCAGCTGTTGTAGAACTACATTTCCCATGAGGCATTGCAAGGCTGACGTGTACAATTTCTCCCAGAGGCATGATGCTGGAGGGCCGCAGGTTGCCTACCCCTGATCTAGAGGCTAATCTCTGCCGTCCCTCCCTCCCCTTATTTGGTTCAAAGTGTAAGGGGGTTAGCTCGGCAGCGGGTGTGTGTGACCCCCTGGAAGGGTTCACTACACAAAATAGGCACAGCGAGACAGCAGTTGTAGGTGAAAACAAAAAGGCGGTTTATTTATACTATTTACATAAGTACATAAACAGCAAAAGAAAACAAACGACAAAATAAATCCTTGGCCACTGACTACACGATAGGTTTCCCTTTCTGTTAGCTAAATACAGCCTACTGCTGTACCCAGTTCCTATCTCTCTGCAGGGCACTCAGCCACACAGGCCTTACCATACAGAATGTGTGTTATGCTCCCCAGTCTATGGTCACAGAAACTGGTTCCAGGAAGGAGCAATTCCCTAGGCCACCTGGGAGTTTTCGTAGAGGCCTTAATGAGCCAGCTCAATTCAGCTGGGCTCGTTACCTCTACCCCTGATAGACTCTCAGTACTTCCCCCTAGTGGTATAGAGTCTGAATCTTGGACACACATACCTGCCATCTTGCACGCAACCAGGTGTTTTTACCTGCCTGCTGTCACATAACCCCCTCTTGTTTCCAACTGGGGTTTGGAACACACGCAGTCAGGCATGCAGGTACCCGAGACAATGCATCCACATTCCCCCATTTGAACACCAGGGCGATGCTTCACCGTAAAGTTAAATTCCTGCAGGGCCACGAACCACCTATTTACCCTTCATTGGTCTCCTTGTTTTGAGCCATCCATTTTAAGGGCACGTGGTCCGTAAGCAGGTCAAAGTGTCTACCCAGCAAATAATATCGAAGGGAGTCTAACACCCACTTTACCACTAGACACTCTTTCTCAATGGTGGCATAATTCTCTTTGTGGGGTTTCAGTTTAAATTACTGGGTTCTCTTCCCCCTTCCAGACCTGGGACAACACTGCTCCTAAGCCTAAGTCTAACGCATCAGTCTGTACCACAAAGTCCTTAGTGAAGTCAGGGGAGTACAGCACTGGTTGGCTACATAAGGCTTTTTTTAAAGCCTGGAAGGCTGCTTCAGCCTCCGGGGTCCATTTCACCATGGTAGACTCTTTCCCTTTTGTCAGGTTGGTTAGGGGCACAGCCTGCGAAGCAAAGTGAGGAATGAATCGCCGATAGTATCCAGCAATTCCGAGGAACGCTCGAACCTGCTTCTTACTGTTGGGGCGTGGCCAACCATCTATGGCTTCCACTTTGTTGATGTGGGTTTTTATTACTCCCCTCCCAATAGTGTACCACAGATATTTGGCCTCTTCCTGTCCAATGGTACATTTTTTGGGATTGGCCGTGAACCCAGCTTCCTTTATGGAGTCCAACACGGCTTGCACTTTTGGCAGATGTGAGGCCCAATCTGTACTGTGGATAATCACATCATCCAAGTAGGCTGCAGCATACTTCTGACGGGGCCCCAGACTCTTGTCCATTTTCCGCTGGAATGTGGCTGGTGCATTTTGTAACCCAAACGGCATTCTTCTGTATTGGAATGCCCCCTCTGGTGTTACAAATGCTGGTTTCTCCTTTGCTGACTCAGCTAGGGAAATTTGCCAATACCCCTTGGTGAGATCAAGGGTCGTCATATATAGGGCTGTTCCCAGCCGGTCGATCAGTTCATCTATGCGTGGCATTGGGTAGGTGTCAAATTTTGTAACTTTATTCAACTGCCAGAAATCGTTACACAATTGCCAGCTCCCACCGGGTTTGGGTACTAAAACGATTGGACTAGACCAGTCACTCTGGGACTCTTCTATCACACCTAATTCAAGCATTTGTTGAACTTACCCACGTATTGCCTCCAATCGGGCCTCCGGTATTCGATAAGATTTTAGTTTCACTCTTTCTCCTGGCGGGGGGGGGGGGGTGATAATGTCATGCTCTACCCCAGATGGTTGTCCCGGCAGCTCAGAGAACATCCCTCTGTTGCGGAGCACAAATTCTTTCACCTCCTGTTTTTGGGGTTTTGATAGGGTGACTGCTATTCCAACCTCAGGAATTAAGCAATCAGACTGAGTCTGCGACACCAAGGTTTCTGCGACTAGGGATTCCCTATCCCTCCAGGCTTTCAACAGATTAATGTGGTAGATCTGTTCTGGCTTTCGCCATCCTGGTTGTCTGACCCTGTAGTTAACCTCACTCACTTTTTCAATTATTTCGTATGGACCCTGCCATTTGGCCAGGAATTTGCATTCGACCATAGGGACGAGTACCAACACCCTATCCCCCGGTGAAAAAGTACGGGTCTTTGCCTTGCGGTTATACACCCTTTGCTGTGCTAACTGAACTTGGGCCAAGTGTTCATTGACGATTGGCATTACCTGTGCAATTCTGTCTTGCATCAGGGCAACATTCTCAATCACACTCCGGTGGGGAGAACTCTCACTTTCCCAAGTTTCCTTGGCGATATCCAACAGCCCTCTTGGGTGTCTCCAATAGAGTAACGAATTCAGCTTTCATCAATGTCACCAGACTACTTGAATCTAGCAACACAACAACATTTTTACCATTAACACACTTTGCATAAATGTTTTTCAGTTCCCCGAGTGGCAGTGCATGCAACTGTCGCAAACAGCGACTGACGTCTTTCTCTTAGATAGTCACATTCCATAGGCTCATCCACAACTGGGCAATTGGCTGCAATATGTCCCTCTTGCCGGCAACGGTAACAAATAAACTTTGTCGCTGCTTCCTGCGACTTTGACTGCATTCGCCATACATTATCCCGCCTTCTCACTCTCTCCACCTTTACCCCTTGGAGTCATCTTACCCGCCGCTGGTGATGGTCTGGTCTTAGGGTGGAAAGTCTGAGAGTCCCTGGGAGAGGGGGTCAGGTTCTCTGTAGCCAAGTACCTCTCTACTAGATCCACAAGCTTGTCGGCAGTGTCCGGGTTTTCATGGTTTACCCACTTTTGGATAGCAGTAGGTAGAGATCCCAGGAACCAATCCATTACCACACGTTCCACAATATTTGGTGCTGTCTGAGTTTCAGGTTGCAGCCACTTCCTGCCCAGGTGAATGAGATCATACATTTATGACCTGCAGGGTTTTTCAAGTTGGAAAGTCCAGTTATGCACACACTGAGCCCGGACAGCCAGGGTGACACCCAGCCGTGCCAATATTTCTGTTTTTAGCACAACATAGTATTTTGCTTGGTCCGGCTCTAAGTCATAATACGCTTTCTGAGATTCCCCAGCTAATAGAGGAGCCACCAGTCCAGCCCACTGCTCCTTAGGCCACTTTTCTTTCTCAGCAGTCCTTTCAAATGTTGTCAAAAACACTTCAGGATCATCCTCTCCAGTCGTTTTTGGCAGTAAACGGCTCACACAAAATGATGATGTATTACTGGAACCACTGGCCTCACCGGTCTGTCGATGCTGTTGTGTTATGGCATCCATTTGCTGTTGAAGTCTCTGCTTTTGCTTCTGCAACAGCTCAATTAAGCAAACCTCAGATTGCTGCTGGGCTTGTTGCTGATTAACGTTCATTTGTTGTAGACTAGCATTCGTTTGTTGCTGGTTAGCATTTGCTACAGCAAGTTGTCTCAGTAACTCTTCCATGCTGGCCTTTCAAAAAAAACTGCCCCTGGCTTCCTCCACCAACTGTAAGGGGGTTAGCTCGGCAGCGTGTGTGTGTGACCCCCTGGAAGGGTTCACTACACAATTTAGGCACAGTGAGACAGCAGTTTCAGGTGAAAACAAAAAGGTAGTTTATTCTCACCAGTTACAATGTGAAAAACAGCAAAACAAAAACAAACAACAAGATAAATCCTAGGCCACTTGGCCACTGACTACACAATAGGTTTCCCTGTCTGTCAGCTGGGTACAACCTACCGCTGTACCTAGCTCCTATCTCTCACTGCAGGATACTCCAGGCCTTACCATGTACAGGATGTGTTACGCTCCCCAGCCTATGGTCACAGAACTGGTTCCAGGGTGGAGCATCCACCTATGCCTGCTGGGAGTTCTTGTAGCTGCTGTGCTTCCATACTTTGCTGGTGAAAAATCCATACCAGACCCAAATCTGAGCATGCAGCCGGGCAGGCCTGGAAAGGGAGGGGGACGAGTGAGTGCCATACCAGGCCACATGGGCTCCCCCCCCCCCCCCCCACCAAAGCACCTTGTCCTCGTGTTGATGAGGACAAGGGCCTCTTCCCCACAACCCTGAGCTGTGGTTGTGGGGGTCTGTGGGTAGGGAGCTTATCGGAATCTGAGGGCCCCCAGATCCTGACCCCCCCCCCCATGTGAATGAGTATGGGGTATATTGTACCTCTAGTCATTCACCAAAAAAAATGAAAAAGTGTAAAAAAGAAATAAAAACACAGAGACCGTTTTTGACAACACCTTTATTAAAAAAATAAAAACAGTGTCCCCCCGGTGTAGGTCCATCATCCCAGTCAATGACTCTGATGCAGGCAGGAGAAAACATTTCCTCAGTCTCCTCTTGACCAGTGATCAGGCTATATTGGAACTATGTACTGTAACAAGCCTCAAGGTGAGAGACTGCAGCAGTCAATGATATGTGTCAGCCATAGGAAGTTGGATTTACACGATTGTGTCATCTGAGTTGGCATCTCAGTCCAGGAAGTGGATATTGACCCTGGATGATTAAAATATGCACAGCCACCAGGATTTACATGGCGGTGTCTTCTCTCAGCATCTCAGTAAGTAGATGGTGACTTTGATTGATGCCTGAATAAAAATGGCACTGCCCCTTTGGAGAAAAAAGCAGGATAAGGCACCAGTCACGCCATCAGAGTGCGCATGAAGTTCCATGCGTTTATGAGCGCTGCATGTAGGGCAGCCCATTCATTTCAATGGACTGCCCTATGTGCGAGAAATGCTCAAAAGAAGTCCTTGACCCTTTGGAAAAATCGTGCTGCACAGAAACGCGTGCATCCGCAGATGGGCGGCACTGCCGCACTTCTGCAAATGTTTATGTGCGTTGCGGGGAAATGCATTTTTAAAAAAATGCTGCCGTGGATTTGGGAGGTGGGGTGGGGGAGGGGTGCAGGCCGTTTTTTTTTTTTTTGGCATGAGGTTCCCCTGAAAATCCGTACCTGAAAAGGCCTGGTATGGATTGGGATGGGGGATCTTCACGCTGTTTTTTTCTCAATTTTTTTTACCGGCATATGTTTAGTTTGAATTCAGCTGTCAGTGGGGAATCCTGCTAAAAGCTGATGAGTCATCCGTTGTTAAGGACGCCTTCCCAGCCCCCGCCTTAACAACCAGCCATTCACTGGTTGTTTAAGGATGCCGGCAGCTGCCGCTCATTAACAAAATCGCTATAGCTCCTAAACACTGCAAAAAAAAAAACGCTAAATATTTTTTTTATCCAGCGTTTTTTGAGAGTCTAGTGTGCATGAAGCCTAAGTGATAAAAGGTCGAACTTTTCTGAAAATGATCCTGTTGCATGCGACATGTCAGGAATTTATTCATGCAGCCTTGTAACCCCTACTGAGGAAGTCACACCTTGACGACACGCGTCTAGGGGGCGGAGCCTGCATTCTGACATCACGCCGTGGCCATCTTTGATTTTCATATGGGCTGTTCCGAGCTATCATGGCTTAATGTGCTCTGTTTATAAGCCTCCAAAAGACTTCAAGCCAAAACATGTTGTGTGCCTGTTTCAAAATGCACAATAAGGAGGCACTTGAAGAAAGATGGGCTGCATGGTCGAGTTGCCAGAAGAAAGCCATTACTACGCAAATGCCACAAAGTATCCCGCTTACAATACGCCAAACAGCACAGAGACAAGCCTCAAACCTTCTGGTACAAAGTCATTTGGAGTGATGAGACCAAAATTTAACTTAATACCGTGTATTGCCTCCTTTAACATCAATGATATCTTGAATTCTTTTGTGGTATTTGTGGATGAGGCTCTTTATCTTCTCAGATGGTAAAGCTGCCCATTCCTCTTGAAAAAAAGCCCAGTTGTGGTTGAAAGTTTGAGTCGGTCTACCTGACCGTGGTTTGGTTTCAACAGAACCCCTCATTTTTCACTTCTTGATTAGAGTTTGAACACTGCTGCTTGGCTTTCTCGATTCCTTGGATATCTTTTTATATCCCTTTCCTGTTTTATACAGTTCAACTACCTTTTACCGCAGATCCTTTGACAATTCTTTTGGTTTCTGCATGACTCAGAATCAAGAAACATCAGTGCAGCATTGTATGGAAAATGCAAGGGTCTGTCAGGAGTCCAGAAACTCACTGACCTTTTATACACACACACTAATTACAAGCAAACAGATCACAGGTGAGGATAGTTACCTTTAACAGCCACTCAAACCCGTTTGTGTCAACTTGTGTGCATGTTATCAGGCCAAAATCATCAGGGTATGTAAACTTTTGATCAGGTTCATTTGGGTAGTTTCTGTTTTCATTATGATTTAAAAAGAGTAAACACAGTTGATTGATAATAAATGGCTTCAGCCAAACACTAACCATGAGTGAAAGAAATGTTTTTGTGTTATCATTCATATTCTCTGAAAAATGGCCAAGAAATCACAAATTCTGCCAGGGTATGTAAACTTATGAGCACAACTGTATATATTTTCACTTATATTTTTGAATGAGTTACTCCAAGCACAAGCACTTTATATTGGCACCGTGTTGCACTAACCACTTTGGTAATTATCTCAATGCATTTGCAGGGATTTAATGTGCACAATTGATTGATTTTAATACAGTGGAACCTCGGATTGCGAATAACCCAGTTAACAAGCGTTTTACAATACGAGCTGTTTTTTTTTTTTTTTTTTAAATCCTGATTTGGGTTGCGAGTGCTGTCTCGCAAAACGAGCAGGATTAAGCCTCTGTGCATGCAATACTGCATGTGTCCAGAGGTGCGGGGGCGCTGGTGCAGCAAGGAGATGCTTGGAAGCATTCGGAAATGCTCAGAAATACTGAAAGTGTAAACAGTTCCTGTGCGTCTCTGTGCCTCACCAGCACCCCCACACTTTTGGCCACATACGGTATTGCATACACCAGTACCCCTGGACCTCTGGCCACATACAGTACTGCATAGACAAGCAGTCACTGTGGAACAAATTATCTAAGTTTCCAATGGAGAAACTTGCTTTGATATACAAATGATTTAGATTACAAGCATTCTCCTAGAACAGATTATTCACGTAATCTAAGGTTCCACTGTATATGATTTATGTCAACATATATCATTGAAGTAGCAGCACTATATACAGTTGTATGCAAAAGTTTAGGAACCCCTGACAATTTTCATGATTGTCGTTTATAAATATTTGGGTGTTTGGATCAGCAATTTCATTTTGATCTATAAAATAACTGAAGGACACAGTAATATTTCAGTAGTGAAATGAGGTTTATTGGATTAACAGAAAATGTGCAATATGCATCAAAACGAAATTAGATAGGTGCATAAATTTGGGAACCCCAACAGAAAAATCACATCAATATTTAGTAGAGCCTCCTTTAGCAGACATAACAGCCTCTGACGCTTCCTATAGCCTGTAATGAGTGTCTGGATTCTGGATGAATGTATTTTGGACCATTCCTCCTTACAAAACATCTCCAGTTGCCGAGCATGGACAGCCTGCATCAAATCCCCCCACAGATGTTCAATGATATTCAGGTCTGGGGACTGGGATGGCCATTCCAGAACATTGGACTTCTTCCTCTGCATAAACGCCCGAGTAGATTTTGAACAGTGTTTTAGGTCGTTGCCTTGTTACGCCCCGACGTAACTTCAACTTTGTGACTGATTCCTCAACATTATTCTCAAGAATCGGCTGATATTGAGTGGAATCCATGCAACCCTCAACTTTAACCAGATTCCCAGTACCGGCACCGGCCACACAGCCCCACAACATGACGGAACCTCCACCAAATTTTACTGTGGGTAGCAAGTGTTTTTCTTGGAACGCTGTGTTCTTTTGCCGCCATGCATAACGCCCCTTGTTATGACCAAATAACAAATAACCTTATTCCAAATGTGCGTTTGCATACCTTAAGAGACTCTGTTTGTGGCGTGTGTGCAGAAAAGGCTTCTTTCGCATCTCCCATACAGCTTCTCCCTGTGCAAAGTGCGCTGAATTGTTGAACGATGCACAGTGACACCATCTGCAGCAAGTTGATGTTGGAGGTCTTTGGAGGTCTGTGGGCTGTTTTTGACCGTTCTCACCATTCTTCACCTTCGCCTCTCCAATATTTTATGTGGCTGCCACTTCTGGCCTTAACAAGAACTGTGCCTGTGGTCTTCCATTTCCTCTCTATGTTCCTCACAGTGGACACTGACAGCTTATATCTCTGCAATACCTTTTTGTAGCCTTCCCCTAAACCATAATGTAGAACAACCTTTGTTTTCAGGTCATTTGAGAGTTGTTTTGAGGCCCCCATGTTGCCACTCTTCAGAGGAGAGTCAAAGAGAACAACAACTTGCAATTGGCCACCTTAAATACCTTTTCTCATGATTGGATGCACCTGTCTATGAAGTTCAAGGCTTAATGAGCTCACCAAACCAATTGTGTGTTCCAATTAATCAGTGCTAAGTAGTTACAGGTATTCAAATCAACAGAATGACAAGGGTGCCCAAATTTATGCACCTTTCTAATTTCGTTTTGATGCATTTTGCACATTTTCTGTTAATCCAATAAACCTCATTTCACTACTGAAATATTACTGTGTCCTTCAGTTATTTGATTGATCAAAATGAAATTGCTGATCCAAACACCCAAATATTTATAAAGTACAATCATGGACATTGTCAGGGGTTCCTAAACTTTTGCAAACAGTCATCACTTTACTC
>BLSH010418166.1:92275-106169 GCA_018402905.1 Glandirana rugosa | reverse complement strand
TGTCACACACTGTATTTTATAACGTTGTTTGCGGTAGAATAAGAGATCCCAGAGACGATTTTTTTTACATATTACAAACCCCCAAGATTTGACTTGACAGTAATAAAAGTCAATGCAAGTCGCCTGAAGTCTTTACTAAGTCGGAGCGACTTGAGTCTCAGGGGAGACTTCCAAGTCTGGGCAGAGAGCCAAGTTCTGAAGTCACTGAAGACGCTAAAAGAGATACAAAGTAATTTACTTCAAAGGAATGCACTCTGAATGAACTCCCCTTGTATAGATGTTTGGTTTAACCATTTAAAGACTAAATCTTTCCTGACACTTGCTGTTTACAAATAAAAATCCATTATTTTGTGCTAGAAAATGACTTAGAACCCCCAAACATTATACATTTTTTTTAGCAGAGACCCTAGAGAATAAGATGGCGTTTGTTGCAATATTTTATGTCACACACTGTTTGCGCAGCGGACTTTTAAACACAATTTTTTTGGAAAAATTACCCTTTCAAAAAACGAAACAGTGCTGTTAGCCCAATTTTTTTGTATATTTAATATGTTACGCCGCGAGAATCGTGATCTTTATTCTAAGCAATGAAATCGTGATTCTCATTTTGGCCAGAATCGTGCAGCTCTACTTGCCACAGTAGCCTGCTACCAGATGCAACGTGCCACTTGCCACTGTTGCATGTACGAATTGCTTTTCAGAGGAGTGACAGTCTTTTTCAAACAGTAACTCAGAGGGAGGGACATATGCCATTGTCAAGGTGGTGATGGGGGGGTTGTGCAGTGGACTCTAGTGTGTGTCCTCCAATTTGCCGCTGCTGCACACCCTCCATACTTCCAGCACAGCGCTCTGTGTTTGGCTCGAGCTGCCAGTGTAGGCACAGCAGGTATTGGCTAGTTCACATGGAGGCGGGGGAAATATTGGCCTGTTCAGCTCCCTGAGATGTTCACTCTCAATATCTCACTTGCACAATTTGTGTGAGTGAGAGGACAGGCACAGCCACAGGCAGCAGCACAGCGCACTGTGCATCCGCTCTCAGCCACGGACTCCTGGCTTGGGGCGGGAGGAGGCGGAGCTGCCAAGACAGGCATTTGGTGAATTGGCAATTATCAGAGGTGACAGCGGAGATGGCAAGCAGGAAGTGCTGCCGGTACCCGCTCAGTCAGCCCTGCTACTAATAAGATTAAATTAATGTGTGCAGTACAGTTACCATGCCTCCTGATCTCCGTACTGCACCCCCCTAGGCTGGAGCCAGCTTGATAAGATGGGCCTGGTGGAGAGCACTAGGCGGGGCGCATTCCTCTTCCGCTTTGAATGTTAAGCAGGAGTGGCGGCTATGATGTCACTGGTTGCTAGACGCCAGGCGGCTCTAGCAACCAGTGGCCAGTAAGTCTCAGCTGGAGGTGGAGCCAGCGCCAGCGCTATGGTGGGGTTTGCTGGTTCTGTCAGTTTCATTCCGGGACACTGTATTGTTCCGGAATGAAGATGCCTAGGATCCGGGACAGACCTGACACCAAATCATGTACCTGGTACATTATTTGACTTCTAGTGGTCGTACCGCAATGATATGCAACTGCAGGCATCAACCCGGTACCGTTTTTTAGAGCCGATGGTCGGCTCTCTTGTAATGGCAACTGGAGCGTGTAACTAGCCCCTCAAATGCTATTACAAGCAGTTGGAGGGTACATACGCCCCCCCCCTCCCTTCCACGGCTCTCTCAGGCTCTTCCGTCCCACTGGGAGACCCGAGCTACTAGCACATGTGCCGGCTAGTCGCAAACCTATACAAAGCAGGAATCGGCTTTGATCGGGTCTCCGCTATGATAACCTGGAAGCGATGACATGACATCACTTCTGGTTAACCTGGATGTCAACAGCGCCATATTTTGAAATTCGAAAGTATTCAAAAACACTGTTTTGAATGCTTTCAAGTGCAAAGGATTGGGAAAGGGATCAGGGCTGTTCTGTGCAAAACGATTGCACGGAGCAGGTAAGTCTAACATGTTTGTTATTTTTATTTAAAAAGAGACAAGGGTATTCAACCCCTTAAAAAAATTTTTTTTTTCAATATATTCAGTCTTTTTTCATTTATAGCGCAAAAAATAAACCCAGTAAAATACCACTTAAAGAAAGCTCTATTTGTGGGGAAAAATGATATACATTGTATTTGGATACAGCGTTGCTCGACCACGCAATCGCCAGTTAAAGTAGCACAGTTCCGAATAGCAAAAAATGGTCTAGTCATGAAGGGGGTATAACCTTCCGAAGCTGAAGTTGATAACCAAGGTTTTTTTTTTAATGCATTCTTTATTTTTAAGGAAAGCAGTCAGAGCAGGAAAAAGTCACACTATGCAAATTATGAGAACCGTATTACCATAATTACAAGGTTCACCGTCGATAAGGAGTTCTCCGAACAAAGACTGTCACATTAATATGGAATTGTAACAATTATTACATAATAGCAATAAACCTAGAGATTTACAAAGAGCTTTATTATGTCTACATACAAACCATCTGTTGTTTAGTGGGAGGAAGGGAGGGTAAAGTAGGTTCAGGTTGTGCATTAAATCTGATCTCCAGCCTACCTTCAGTGTTGCACATTTGTACAGACTCCTCTCCTGGACCAAAATGGCTTACCCTGATTTCACTGCACACTGTGAGTGTCTCACAATATGCATTAGAAGCTGCAGCAAGTCAGATAGAACCCCCCTCATCTCCTGGTTGAGGTCATTGAGCATGATCCTGCCCGTTCTTCCCCAGCCCAACTGCCCCTGGCCCACACCTTTCATTTATTCGATCTGTTTTCTCAATCATGGAGGTTCACCATAAGATGTGGTCATTATCTACAGTCTGCCTAGACCATTTCCCCATACTGACATCCACCCATCAAGACCTTTTGATTTGCAAATCCCTCCCAAAAACCAGCCTAATGCTTGCTTTAGGTCTGAGGGCTCTTCAGAGGAGTAATTAGGCAGGGTGCTGTGCAGTGGCGGCCCGTCCATTAGGGGCGCCGCCCCCCTAGTGCAGGTGTCCAGCCCTAAACTACATGCAGGATGCTGGAAGCGTGGATTCCGATGTTTTTTTTTTTTTTTTTTAAAGAAGCACGTGATTTCAAAAAAGGGTGGGCTCAGGGCACTAGATGGGGTAAGTGCGGGGCTGGTGGGGGGATGGGCGAGCAACCGACGGACGGACCGAAGGGGGGTTGGTAGGAGGTGGCCATGGGCGTCTTGTTTGCCGCCCCCCGACCCCTCCCATGAGCCATAATCTGCCTGCATTGCACAGAGGAGGACAGAGACCCAGCGATGATGTCACTAGGTCTATAATATGGAATGTAATAAAAACAGAAAGATCTACAGTAATTAGGATGTTGGTTGGGGAGAAAGAACCAGGCAAAAAACGTCAGTCCCTTAAAGAGGAAGTAAAGTCTACCTCTTTAATTGTACCTACAGGTAAGCTTATAATAAGGCTTACCTGTATATCTCCTAAACTTGCACCATTTAGGAGACATTTACTATATACGCAGCCAATGTCATCGGCGCATGCGCACTGAAGCCCGTGAACCTGGAAGTAACTCTGGGAAAGATGTCAGCTGTGTCAGCAGCATGCAGGCACCGCTGCAGGGCATCATTCTAAGGTAAGTATTTCATAATTAATTAGCTAGTATGCCATTCATACTAGCTCATTATGCATTCCTCTTGCAGGTTTTTTTTTTTTTTGAGGTTTACAACCTCTTTAAGAGGTCCTTGTACTCAGAAGAGGGTATAAACTCATTCCAGTAGAACAGGTCCTGTGCATTTTTCTGCCTCTAAAGGAGGAGTTGGAGTCTTCCAGAGTTTTGATATAATTGACTTTCATTATCCAGGATGGAATTTTACATGGTTTGATGTTATGGGGAGTAGAAAAATGGCTCTGTGGTCTTCTCCAAAGAGCATTTATCTTTAAAGAGGAGCTCCAGTCTGGGCAAAAAAGATTGTAAATCCTGTAGCTGTTGACTTTTAATATAATGACACTTACCTGTGGAAAGAGCAGAGGGAACGATCCTGATAGGGGGCGATTTTAATTTTGTCCTTGATCGGGATTTAGATTCTTCAGTACCCCATTCATATCAGACTAAAAATCAGTTGAATAATTTCAAACAATGGCTAGGAATGTCAGTAAGTGGATGTGTGGAGGATCCTTCACCCAAATGAAAGATTATTCATACCATTCTATAATATACAATACATACCACAGATTAGACTTCTTCCTTATGAGTCAAGCAGGACTAACAATGTCACCTAGTGCGGACATTGGAAGTTTTCTATGGTCAGACCGTGACCCAATTTTTAAAAAAATCTCTTTATCAAGTTATAAGGAAAGATGGTCATGGAAATTAAATGATAACCTGCTTAAAGATGAGGAATGTGAGGTAGAAATTTGCCGGGCAATAGCGGAGTTTATACAGATCCATGAAAGTGATTTAACCTCTTACTCCTTGCAGTGGGAAACACTAAAATGTGTATTGCGCGGCCTTTTCATTAAACACGGTACCAGACTTAAGGCAATTAAGACCTCTAAAATATCAGGCCTATTAAAGGAGATTTCCAAATTAGAAACTATACATAAACAGAATCCAACTTCCATAAATCTGGTAGCATTGACAGATAAACGGACTGAGCTACAAAACTTATTAAATGAACAATCTTTGCGATTAAGAGATAAAAATCAAGCTCTTTTTTCCAACATGGGAATAGAAGTGGCCGACTCCTAGCTAGGGCTTTACGACAGCGCACACTTTTAACATCAATAATAAAAATTCAAAAAACATCGGGAGAGATTACATACAACCCTATAGACATTTCTAAAACATTTAAAAGTTTCTATTGTAAACTATATAATATACCCTCTCAATTATTTAATAGAGATTCAGAAACACTTCGAAAAGAAATACAGCAATATATTAATAAAACAGCCCTGCATATTATTCCTAATGAAACAAGGGAAGAACTAGACAGAGATTTTTCAACAACAGAAATCCAAAGAGCCATAACATCATTGGTCCCCGGCAAGAGTCCGGGTCCAGACAGATTTGCCCCATGGTTTTATAAGGTATTTCAGGAAATACTGATCCCAATCTTGGACAAGACATTCAATTCTATATCTGCCTCTCAGTTATTCGTTCCACAAGGTATGGAGGCACATATATCAATTATTCCGAAACCAGATAAGGACCATACAATCTGTAGCAATTATCGTCCTATATCTTTAACTAATATAAATTTGCGCCTATATTCCACAAATTTTACAAAAGGTCGAGAGGCTAGGGATAACATAATGAAAACAATTACACTGATGGAATATGCCAAGAAAAACACCATTCCTGCATGTTTACTGTCAATAGATGCCGAAAAGGCATTTGACAGAGTGGGGTGGTGATTTTTGGAAGAAGCACTAAAACAACTGGGCATGGGCCCTGAATTGCTTCAAAAAATAATGGCTCTTTATGTTAACCCTAAGGCTAGAATATGGACAAAGGGAATCCTCTCAGACCCTATAACAATTTCAAATGGGACCCGACAGTGGTGTCCCCGGTCTCCTCTTTTATATGTGATAGTAATGGAACACCTAACAACAGCTATCCGCAATAATCCAGATATTCAAGGAATCCATGTTAAGGACAATATCTATAAAATGTCGGTATATGCAGACAATCTGTTGATATATACAACTAACCCAGTTGTGACCTTACCAAATCTTACTAAAGAATTTAAAAGGTTTGGAGATGTAAGTCATTTTAGGGTTAATTATGACAAAACGGAAGCATTAAATATTTCATTATCAATGAAAACCCAGCAACATCTTCAGAATAATTTCCATTTTAAATGGCGGGAAATAGCTGTTAAGTACCAGGGTATATATATCTCTAGGGACTTAACTAAACTTCGGGAACTACGTTTTTCCCCCGCAATCCGTAATGCCAGTGTACTACTACAAAGGTACAACAAATCAATTTTCTCCCTCATAGGCAGAATAAACATGATAAAGATGGACATACTGCCAAAGCTACTTTATGTGTTCCAAACAATACCAATAGACCCACCGGTTAATCTTCTGGGACAGTTACTTAAGGCTGTAGGTAGCTTTATTTGGGCTCACAAACCCCACGAATAAAAAGAGAAACTTTAATTAGAACAAAAGCAAATGGAGGCCTTGCACTACCAGATTTTGTAGCATATGCCCAATCAGCATCCATTGTAAGGCTCCTGGATTGGTTTTACAGAAGGAACTCTAAACAATGGTTGACACTGGAGGAGGATATAGTTCCATTAAAACTTAAACCACTCCCGTGGATTGACTCCCGTTATCGGCCTGAAGCGAGAGATATGCCCGCCCTAGTCTCTTCAACATTAAAAGTATGGGGCATACTGTTACGGAAAAACTAATTTCTTCATATAGCGGACCAATGACCCTATTGCTTTCTAATCCTGAGTTCCTACCTGCACTTGAAGCTCAGACTTTTCTTAAATGGAATAGAAGGGATAATACGAGGATTGTGCAGACTATGAGAAATGGTAAACTATGTTCATTGACGGACTACCAGTTGAATATGTATATTAAACCTCTGCAACAGATCAAGCCATTGGACAGACACTTGACCAAGTTCAAGCAATTATTAATGCAGGAAGAAAAGCCTTTACATGGTTTATCAATCATATATAAATTATTGATGCCATATAGTCCTCTTTCAGAATTATCATGCCTTAGAAAATGGGAAATAGAGATAGGTAGAGAAGGTAATCCCCATACAGAAATGGGAGAAAGTGTTTCTGGTGACACATAAACTATCAATGTCCGCTAAACATCAATAAATAAATTATAAATTACTGACTAGGTGGTATAGATGCCCTGTAGATCTACACAGAATAAATAGGAACTATCAAGAGACCTGCTGAAGATGTGGTAAAGAGAAGGGTATTATAGCTCATATTTGGTATCAATGTCAATTAGTATATGATTTTTTTGGCAAAAGGTTTTTCGTATTTACCAAGAAACCACCAAAGCAGAAATACAGGTAAACATTAGCATTGCAGTGTTATCAGTTATCCCGGGATCAATAAAATCCATCAAAGGGGATATTCCGGGATACATGATCACAGTGGCTTGAACAATTATAGCACGGAACTGGCAGAAAGCTACCGATCTCTGAATGGGAGAATGGGTGTGTGAAATGAATGAGATGCAAGCCCTAGATAGAACGATCCTACTGGAAGAAAAGGGGATAAAGCAAATCCCAAAGAGGTGGCATCAATGGGAAGAATCCAGGACCTCAACAAATATTACACAGTATATACAAAAGAATAGAACCCCTGAACCCCCCCGTTGTATGAAAATGGGTGGTGTATGAAAGCTGGATGACTGATTTTTTTTCCATTTTTTTTTTCCTCCTTAAAGTAAGATACATGTGGAGCCCTGTGGGATACCCTGTGGCCCAAATATATGTGAAAAATAATCTATCCATTAGTAAGGGTATTATAGGACATAGAAGCAGCAAGAAAGTAATAGCTAATCGAGATACACCACAGGTATAAACAACTGATGTAATATAAAATATTGTGTATAGAGAGATAGCAAGATAGTTTATAGAGAATAAAGTAAGGAGTTGAGGCATTCTTTGATTGAGAATTTAATCTATATTAATAACATGTATAAAACAAATTATTTGAGGTGTAAATGTATTGTGGAAGTTTGTATGTGTTTGTATGTATTTCCTCTTTTTTTTGTGTGTTGTAAAAACATTTTTCTGAAAATTATAATAAAGAGAGATTGTGGAAAATAATGACACTTATCTGTCCAGGGATCCAGAGATGTCGGCACCCCAAGCCGATTCTTCAATCGGCTTCTGGTGCAGGCGCCGGCATCTTCACTAAGGGAAACCGGCAGTGAAACCTTCAGGCTTCACAGCTGATTTACCACTGTGCATGTGTGAGGTGCGCTGCCCTTTCTGAATGGTCCCGCCATCTTCTGGGATCTCCGTGTCTCCCAGAAGGCAGCTGGGGGGAGAGGCCAGTCATACTCAGAGACTGACGCAGCGATCTTACCCAGAAGTGGGATCGGGTAACTGTCAAAACCAGGTAACAACTCCCCCCCAAAAGGTGCCAAATGAGGCAGTGGGGGTGCAAACAAGCAGAGCTTCCCCTTTTAGGTGGAGCTCCACTTTAAGTTACATTGGATGAACCCTGAGAAGCTCCCATGGATCAGCTTGTGATCCCTTTATGCTTGTTAAAGTTAAAGGGGAAGTGAGAACATTTTTGCCAAATTTTTTTTGAAGGTTGATTTGGCTTGCAGTCCATATAACGCAAAGAGTGTGGGCTGTAACAATCACATGCTGCATATATGTGTAGCACCTACTCCCTTCAGAGCCACTGGAAGTTTGCTCTGTAGATCTGTAGATTGCTCTGTAGATTTCCCCACAGCCAGGCGCACAATCTCAGCCACACTTTTCCTTCATAAGCAGTTTAGGGGGTGTTGTTTTTGCTTTTATTTTTGGAGAACTTAGATAGAGTTGAGGGAATAGAGTCGGATACTCCAAAAACAGAGCCATGTACAAGTTGAGGACAGTGAGCTCCTTGCATGCAGCAAACTGTGGATTTCGCTGGTGGTAGAAGTAGTTAATTGCAAGCTTCTTTCTTTAGAGCACTAACAGCAGAGTCCCTTCACAAGGAATTCGATAGACTAAGCTCTTCAGGACACCAGCCAATGTCCCCTTTAGCAAACACACTGCTGACTCTCTAGTACAAGACGGGTATACAGCAGTCTGTACTCACAAATGTCCATAGATGGTTGGTTGCCTCCTTCCAACTTCCAAGCGACACCTTTTCCAGTAATACCAGACTAGATCTTTAGCAGACAGCCCCTGTCAGCTCTTTTTAGCTTCAGCATCCATGCCCCCAGGCAGTCCCGGGACAGATCCATCCAGCGCCCAGGGCAAGAATGTGGAACTGCGCCCCCCTCCTTCACTACTAATTCATATTGAAGAATGGGTGTACCGCCCTACATTCATTCTCTGCCCCCTTGCTCTATTGTGCCCAGGGCAGCTTCCCCTCCTGCCTACCCCTTGTCCCGGCCCTGCCCTCAGGTCACCCCCCTCATGAACAGCAAGCACATGACAGAACTGCCCTGGAGGGCAGCAAGCCCTCTAGGCTGGAGTGATTCTCTGCAGGAAAAGACCCTTAGCTTAGTGTGCTCAGAGAATATATACAGTTACCCAGCATGCCATCAGGGCCCAGCTCCCTGGGAGTGGCCAGGACTATATAAAAATGATTGCTGCTATTTGCACTGCTTCACGTCTATCTTCCAGAGAGTTCTCTAAAATTCTAAATAGCAGAGGAAACAATCAAACCCAGCAGCAGCTGAAACACTGAGCAGACCTAACTAATCACACCCACAGCTGCACTGAATACAGTATTTACCTATCAAAAACACAGCTTGCAGAACACAGTAAGCCAGAATTTAATCTAACTAATCCTAGCACCTATCTAGGAGGGTGCTACATATGTATCCATGGGCAGCAGAGGGTTCTGTATTGGGAATGTCAAAGAGAGCTCCTAGTGCCTAGTAATCATCGGGGTCAGCAGAACCTGCTCCCGATCAAGAGACCACTGTGACAGCCAATCATAGTGGTCACATGATTAGGGACATCTTTTCACCCCCAGGAGTAATAGCCCAGTTAAAGTGTTGTCGGGACTGGGTGGGTAGGTTTTAGGACTGGCCAGTATTGCCGGGACTGGGCAGGTAGGAATTAAGTTGGTCAAACACTTGAATTTCATTAGAAAATGTTAATTCTCTGAACCTTCATTTCATCTTCTAATGGCTAGTGGGGTCAAATGGACGTTTGTTTTTTAATGTGAAAATCCGAAGGAACAGGATGAACAAATGAAATTCTAACTGTGAATGAGATTTTCATTCAGGGAAAAGAATTCATAAATAATGCAATGAAACCCATTTGATACGTCTGGGATTTCTTCAAATAGCAGGTTTGGATGAAATTTGAAGGGCTCTCAAATTGAATTAATTGACTTAATGGCAAGAAAGAATGTTCCGACCAATGATTTTTCTATGAACGTTGCACGGCCAGCTTAAATATTTGGTAGCTTTATCCGCCTTTATTAATCGGACATTCAATTTCTGGGTCTCTACTTTGTTCTGGGGAAGGGAGACAGCAAGCACCCATGATTTGAAATTGTAAGATGCAACAAGAGGTGTCAAAATCCTTGCTAAGATTTAATAAGGGACGTTCTGGACGAGTTATAAAGAATAGAAGGTTGTATGAGTAAGCAAACTTATGTTGATGTTTCAGCCTCACTATGTGTTGGTAGATCACTTTATAACGCATGTTGCAATGTCAGTGAGCAATAATTGTTACACCTTTCGTTTGGTATTTTCTTATTGCTTTTTCTATAACCTTCAGTATAACTGTTTTTTTCTTATATTAAATACAAAGCGGCTTTGGACATGATATCTTCCTTTCTTTTTTTATTAGGGTCAGGAATAAAAAAAAATAAAATATGTTTTTCTTTATTAGTTAGGTAAATATGAAATATTGCTTATTAATATTCAGCATTTTCCATCTGAGACAGCAGGTGGCACTTTACTCTCCTTTTCATATTTTCCAGGCTCTCTTTTTACTTCTTCGGTGCAAAGTGTGTGTCAGGAACCTTTTCCAGCCTTCGGCTGTGTGTATAAGTGTGCATATGTTGGCGAACGTGTATGTACATCCACCACTGACATTAGCACCAAGTGAACTTTTAAACCTGAGTCCTGCATGGGCTTATTTTTGAATGCTCTTATGGTCTGTGTTCCTGTGACCTGCGCTCTCGATCCTGAACTTGTCCCTGACTTTCGATACTGACCTGGCTCCTGTTTAACCTGCTCTTGGATTTTCCTGATTTGCCTAGGATTGTTGATCCCCTATATTACCAACTCTGGCCTGGAATTCTGACCAAGATTCTGCTCACCAACTTTGCACCTCAATGTCCGCATTTTGCCGATGTCTTCTTGCTCCTAACCGCATTGCTGCTTACAATTTGGTGCCTTGCTGCTTATGTAATTGCCTTTGACCTGACTCTGCCCGTATGTGAACTTGGTGCTTCCTCGGTGTATTATCAACTGTACGCCTTGATATTTGATGCCAGGGCTCCCAGTCTCTAGTCACCGGTCCTTGGCACTTGTGCCTTTCCCTCTCCTTTAACCACTTCAGCTTTAGGGGGTTTATCCCCCTTCATGACCAGGCCATTTTTTGCGATACGGTACTGCGTTACTTTAACTTACAATTGCACGGTCCTGCAATGTTGTACCCAAATACAATTGATGTCCTTTTTTCCCACAAATAGAGCTTTCTTTTGGTGGTATTTAATCACCTCTGCTGTGGTTTTTATTTTTTGCACTATAAACAAAAAACAAATCGACAATTTTGAAAAAAAAAAATATATAGTTTTTACTTTCTGCTATAAAACATATCCAAGAAAAAATGTAAAAAAAAAATCGACTTTCTGCATCAATTTAGGCCAATATGTATTCTGCTACATATTTTTGGTAAAAAAAAATCCAGCGTACATTGATTGCTCAAAATTGACACTGTCTACAAACTATGAGATAAATACATTTATGGATTTTTTTTGTCAATGATTTTTAGTGGGACTGCGACATTGTGGCAGACAAATCTGAAGTTACACTTTTTGGGGACCAGTAACACTAATACATTAATCAGTGCTAGAAAATGCACTGTCACTGTACTAATGACACTGGCTGGGAAAGGGTTAACATGAGGGATGATCAAAGGGTTAAATGTGTTCCCTGTAACTGATAGCTAACTGTGACTGGGGGAAGACAGAGATCTGTGTTCCTGCTTAGCAGAAACACAAGATTTCAATCTTCCCCTTTGACAGAATGGCGATCTGCCTTGTTTATATAAGCAGACAGTCATTCTGTCTGCCTCGGGAATGCTCAGTGGGTCCCGGCGGACATCGGGTCAGCTGTGGCTGTGTCCTGTTGTGGGCCCCCAACCAGATGAAAGAAATCACATATGGGTACATGATTTTGCGTGGAAGGGCCGCCTTACCACAGTATATATGCATGCGGTGGTCCTGAAGAGGTTGAAGGGCCTGTCTTAGCTTTGAGGGCACTCAGATGGGAATTATGCAAGTGACCACGCTTGTCACACTATTTACAGAATTCAATAGCTCAAACTAAATTCATATAAACAAGTAAATTCATCTGGCAGAGATTCAATCAGACAAACTGTGCCTCAAGGCAGGCAGTATCTGCTCTGCTTTCCCTTTACCTGTCCTAAGGGCCTCTGGAAATCCTCTGTCATGCATTAAATGTTCAATTGTAAAACAAGTATTTTATATAGATAGTAAAAAAATATATAAAACACATTGGGGTTGATTTAATAAAGGAAAATAGACTGTGCACTCTACAAGTGCAGTTGCTCCGGAGCTTAGTAAATGAGGTGAAGCTTTGCTGACTTCTATGAACCAATCATGTGCAAGCAAACTTGCATGTGATTGGGTATTCTTTGTAAAGTGAAGCTTAACTTCATTTATTAAGCGCTGGAGGGATTGCACTTGCAAAGTGCACAACAGTCTATTTGCCTGTAGTAAATCAACCCCATAGTTTAGACATGTATAAACCTTACAAAAGCAACCAAAAACAAAACAAAACAAATTTATAGTTAAATTAAAACGAATGAAAAAAATAGTACTGGGGATTATTCTGAAAGAGCTGCAGCTTACTTAGGCTTCAACTTTTTGTTATTCATTAATTAAAACTTCGCTCCATTTTTGTGCATTTAACCCAGGAGAAGACTGGCACTGGACCACAAATGTATTTGTGTACTGTCAATTTAAATATTGTATTTGACTTTTTTTGCCTGATTTTTCTTAAAAGAAAAAAAACCCCATAAATGAGGTCAATGAGGGGCGTTTTGTGACACAGGAACAGGTCCAGGATAGTGGAGAGTAACTCTCAGGAGCCATTTATTACTGGTAAAACCACAGAAACAATTCAGTACCCTCACATTTTTTTATTTGCCCTAACATACGGATTTTCAAGCCAAGCTTTGGGGGTATAATAAAAATAAATTAAAAAGTGTCACAGACAGTTCTCAATTTTTTCTTTCGTAAATGCACCAATACGGCTATAATCACCTCAAGCATGATGCTAAAACCACGAAGACAGTCTTAATTTCACCTTTCTAATAGATTCCAATACCGTTTTAAAGTGCAACGTAGCACATTCCTTGGCTGCCAGTCTCATCCCCTGTGGTAGCACCCTGGAAGACCCAAAATTCTGTATGGGGGTACGCATGACTGCTACCCCCCCCCCCCCACACCTGAATTCCACAATCCAATTCTTGCTGCCTCACCCACCTATTGCAAGGTCAGACCATGGTCACATGGCATGAAGATTGTGTCTAGCCATACGCAAGATATGCAAATGTTGACTTCTTTCTTTTGGGGGGGGGGGGGCTGTGGATTCACTTTGTATGAATCAGAGACAGGTGCACCCTAGGGTGGTGTGTCAGGTTGCTTGTGAAACATCACTCAGTTTACTGTCCTTAAGGCTTTTGGGGGAGCCAGACTGTGGCCAGAGGGAGTAGAAAATGGCCTGGTGTTAGTGAGAGTAAATAATGCCCCATCGTTGGTATTAGTGGGAGGAATAGTGCCCCATTGATGGTGTCAGTGTAAGAAGAGTGCCCCATCATTGGTATCAGTGGGAGAAATAGTGCCCCATCATTGGTGTCAGTGGGAGGAATAGTTCCCCATCATTGATGTCAGTGGGAGGAATAGTGCTGCATCATTGGTGTCAGTGGGAGGAATAGTGCTGCATGCTGTGGAGTCACTTTGTATGAATCA
>BLSH010418166.1:52960-68613 GCA_018402905.1 Glandirana rugosa | reverse complement strand
ATTTCAAGTACACGTACATTTCCGTCCACAGTGTTATGAAAACCATTATATCACATACGTAGAAAGTTTCAAGCGTTCAACTTACAAACGTACATCCTCTGAATGACATATGTATGTATTACTTCAGGTTACGTTGTTACTACCTATGTGTCATTCCATATTATATGCTCGACATTACAGCCCTGGCTACGGTCCTTTTTTAACCGCTATTTAAGTAGCCACAAAACGTAACCGCAATTACGCGCAATAACTCGCAGTCGCGATTCAGCACAAAACAAATTTTTCTGTAGGGAGACGATAAAAACCTGTAAAATTGGTGAAGTCGGGGCCTTCCAAAACGTCGAAATCCTGGTCTCGTGAAAGGTACAACGTCGCACGACCGCGCAATTGTCAGTTAAAGCGACGCAGTGCCGAATTGCAAAAAGTGCTCTGGTCCTAAAGCTGCAAAACCTTCCGGGGCTGAAGTGGTTAAAATGTCCAAAAATAGCAGAGGGATGTCTTTTTAAACAAAACACGACTTAGCGCTGACGCTCAATAACGCGCATTAACGCCAATGCAAAACACCGATGAATTTATCGCCAATTTTTTCCTGGCATCGGTCCCGACATTACAGCTCGTATATTATACCTTACTGTGTATCCATCATTGTTGCATTGGACTTCATTATGTATGTATACAGTAAGTCTCCTACATGCAAACATTCAACTTGCGAACTTTGAAAGATGCATACACTATATTACCAAAAGTATTGTGACACCTGCCTTTACATGCACATGAACTTTAATGGCATCCAAGTCTTAGTCCGTAGGCTTCAATATTGAGTTGGCCCACTCTTTTCAGCTATAACAGCTTCAACTTTTCTGGGAAAGCTGTCCACAAGGTTTAGGAGTGTCTATGGGAATGTTTGACCATTCTTCCAGAAGCGCATTTGTGGGATCAAGCACTGATGTTGAATGAGAAGGCCTGGCTCACAGTCTCCACTCTAATTCATCCCAAAGGTGTTCTATTAGGTTGAGGTCAGGACTCTGTGCAGGCCAATGAAATTCCTCCACCCCAAACTCGCTCATCCATGTCTTTATGGACCTTGCTTTGTGCACTGGTCCAAATCATTGGGTGGAGGGGGGATTATGGTGTGGAGTGGTTTTTCAGGGGTTGGGCTTGGCCCCGTAGTTCCAGTGAAGGGAACTCTTAAGGCGTCATTTTGGACAATTTCATGCTTCCAACTTTGTGGAAACAGTTTGGGGATGGCCCCTTCCTGTTCCAACATCACTGCGCACCACTGCACAAAGCAAGGTCCATAAAGACATGGATGAAAGAGTTTGGGGTGGATACCTGCCAACTGTCCTCATTTGGAGGGACTGTCCCTCTTTTGGAACCACATACCGCTGTTCTTCTTTCCTTCTCAGTTTGTCCCTCAATTTAGAGGGATGTGCAGGCCTCTATAACCACTAAGCGCCCGTCCGCCCGCAATGTACTGTGGAAGAGCGGCCGTTGAAAGCAAATCGACGTACCTGTACGTTGTTGCCTACTCCTGGATTTTTGGTGCATGCATGCGTTTCTTCAGGGATGAGAAACTTAGAGACAAGCAGCACACTCTGCACACATTACACATAGTTGGGCACACATTTAACCCCTTGATCATCCCTATATGTTAACTCCTTCCCAGCCAGTGGCAGTGTATAGTATTATCACTTAGCACTGTATTAATGTCACTGATGATGTCAGTGGCAGATAGTCAGTTTCACCCAGTGTCAGACTGCCTGCTGCAGTCCGGTTATAATTTGTTGATCGCTGCCATTAGTAGTATAAAAAATACAATTTCCAGTATGTATTCCATGGTTTTTAGACGCTATAACTTTCATGCAAACCAATCAATGTACACTTTTTTTTTAATTATCAAAGACATGTAGCAGAATATATTTTGGCCAACATTTCTAAAAATATATTTTATAGCAGAAAGTAAAAAATATTGTTTTTTTTCCCAAAATGTTCACTCTTTTTTCATTTACATCCCAAAAAATAAAAATCCCAGTGGTGATCAAATATCACAAAAAAAGCTCTTTTTTTGTGTGAAAAAAAATGATATACATTTTGTTTGGGTACAGTGTTGTACGACTGTGCAATCGTCAGTTAAAACAGCGCAATGCCAAATAGCAAAAAATGGCCTGGCCATGAAGGGGGTAAATCTGGAGCTAAAGTGGATAATAAATGCAATACATAAAGCCCGGGAAAACTGACACCACCTGTCAGTAGCCTCTGGACCGCGATCGAAACGCAGATCGGGCTTCAGAGAAAAGGGAGATTTAGACGCATTTCTAAATCTACCCCAAGGCATTAATTATGAATAGGCAGCCAATACACCACAATATTTGAAAAAATGTACAAAACCCTTTTTTAAAAACATAGTGCAATATAACACACAATATATACAGTGTGGTGCACTGCAGAGCATTAGACTCTACTGTACAGTGCCTTGGGGTGTCATTCACAATGAATGGGACAACACATCGCTCATCAAGGGCGTAACTACAGGGGTTGCAATTGCAACCGGGTCCCATGCTCCAGGGGGCCCGTGTGCCTCCCTTGTACACCTGAATAGGAGGGATGGAGGGGGCAGCATTTAGAGGAACCAATCTCCTCCATTTTCCTCCTAATGCAGGAGATTGGTTCCTCTATATGCTGCCCCCCCCCCCTTCCCACCACTCCTATCCAGTTTACTTGTCTTCTGCTGTTCCCAGGGTCCCTGTGTGCTTCCCTGGTCCCCCCACAGAGCTGCTGTCTTCCCCCCTCCTCTCTCCTGCCAGCTGCTGTAGAAGATTTGTCATGATGGAGAGATGGGAACGGGTCGGTAATTTTGTCATTTACCGGCTCCTTCCTTTTCTGAATGGACAGAGTCAGTGATTGGTACCAATTGGTTCATTCATAACTGAAGCATGCTAAATGGTTTTTACTATACTTCCATTTCTGAGTGAATGGGAGGCTCAGTACACAGCTATTCCTGTCCATTCATTCTGTGCAGCTGAGGCTACACAGGTGGAGATTGAGGGCTGAGGTTTGTTTAGACCCCTGATATCTCATCACAGCCCCCCAATAGGGCTTCTAAAAACAATTGTAAAAATAAAATAGTAAAAGAATTAAAATGAAATGGTAAAAAAATAATGAATTAAAATAATAATTAAAAACTATTGACACTAGTGAGGGAACTATCAGGATTGCAAAGGTTGCAATTGTGACCGGGCCCTGGCATTTCACCACCATGGGGAGGCCCGAAGATGGCAGAAAGGGGGCCCGCTGCAGAACTTGTGAAAGGGCCCCGCTGCTTTACCATAATAAAGGGCCCGCAATGGGAGTAAAGGGCTCCAGTTTCAGAGGGAAGAGGGAAAGGCCCTGGCCAGGGGTCAGGGTGGCCCTTCATAATTTCTTGCACCTGGGTCCTGAAGTTAGTTAGTTAAGCCTCTGTCGCACATTGAGAGTTGTCATGCATTGTGGCAACACATTAAAATATTTGTTACCACAGTGTCACTAGGCCCTCAGTTTTTAAAATGTCATTTGGACAGTGACATCAGGTGTGTTTTTGTACAGGGCTGCGTGCTGGGCTCAGCAGCAAAGAAAACTGGACACAGCAAAGAAAACACGCTGACATCTTTGAAGGCAGCGGCACAAACTGTCAAAGCCTTCAGGGGAATTTACGATCCAAGGTTACATAATGGGAAGAGAAAGCTGAAAGCCCGCTCCATGCGGAGATGTTTGTCCCCATGTTATGCAACGAGTGCAGACCAAAACAAACAGGATCGGTCATAAATCTCCGGCTGACGCGTGTGGTCTGTATGTTTATGAGCATCTATTTTTCTGTAAAAGAAATATTGACTCATTCCAATACTTTGCGTCAAGAGAATTTATTTTGGCCACGATTAAAAAACAAGTCCTAAACATATTACAATTCAGACATATATACCGTATATATATATATATATATATATATATATATATATATATACACAGTATCTCACAAAAGTGAGTACACCCCTCACATTTTTGTAAATATTTTATTCTATCTTTTCATGTGACAACACTGAAGAAATGACACTTTGCTACAATGTAAAGTAGTGAGTGTACAGCTTGTATAACAGTGTAAATTTGCTGTCCCCTCAAAATAACTCAACACACAGCCATTAATGTCTAAACCGCTGGCAACAAAAGTGAGTACACCCCTAAGTGAAAATGTCCAAATTGGGCCCAAAGTGTCAATATTTTGTGTGGCCACCATTACTTTCCAGCACTGCCTTAACCCTCTTGGGCATGGAGTTCACCAGAGCTTTACAGGTTGCCACTGGAGTCCTCTTCCCCTCCTCCATGAGGACATCATGGAGCTGGTGGATGTTAGAGGCCTTGCACTACTCCACCTTCCATTTGAGGATGCCCCACAGATGCTCAATAGGGTTTAGGTCTGGAGCCATGCTTGGCCAGTCCATCACCTTTACCCTGAGCTTCTTTAGCAAGGCAGTGGTCATCTTGGAGGTGTGTTTGGGGTCGTTATCATGTTGGAATACTGCCCTGTGGCCCAGTCTCCGAAGGGAGGGGATCATGCTCTGCTTCAGTATGTCACAGTACATGTTGGCATTCACGGTTCCCTCAATGAACTGTAGCTCCCCAGTGCCAGTCACACTCATGCAGCCCCAGACCATGACACTCCCACCACCATGCTTGACTGTAGGCAAGACACACTTGTCTTTGTACTCCTTACCTGGATGCTTTTGCATCAATAAATCCAGAGAACCAGTTCCATTGGCAGCCATACATGCCCACACCATGACACTACCACCACCATGCTTCACTGATGAGGTGGTATGCTTTGGATCATGAGCAGTTCCTTTCCTTCTCCATACTCTTCTCTTCCCATTACTCTGGTACAAGTTGATCTTGGTCTCATCTGTCCATAAGATGTTGTTCCAGAACTGTGAAGGCTTTTTTAGATATTGTTTGACAAACTCTAATCTGGCCTTCCTGTTTTTGAGGCTCACCAATGGTTTACATCTTGTGGTGAACCCTCTGTATTCACTCTGGTGAAGTCTTCTCTTGATTGTTGACTTTGACACACATACACCTACCTCCTGGAGAGTGTTCTTGATCTGGCCAACTGTTGTGAAGGGTGTTTTCTTCACCAGGGAAAGAATTCTTCGGTCATCCACCACAGTTGTTTTCCATGGTCTTCCGGGGGGTTTGGTGTTGCTGTGCTCACCGGTGCATTCTTTATTTTTAAGGATGTTCCAAACAGTTGATTTGGCCACACCTAATGCTTTTGCTATATCTCTGATGGGTTTGTTTTGTTTTTTCAGCCTAATGATGGCTTGCTTCACTGATAGTGACAGCTCTTTAGATCTCATATTGAGAGTAGACAGCAACAGATTCTAAATGCAAATAGCACACTTGAAATGAACTCTGGACCTTTTATCTGCTCCTTGCAAATGGGATAATGAGGAATAACACACACCTGGCCATGGAACAGCTGAGCAGCCAATTGTCCCATTACTTTTGGTCCCTTAAAAAGTGGGAGGCACATATACAAACTGTTGTAATTCTTACACCGTTCACCTGATTAGGATGTAAATACCCTCAAATTAAAGCTGAAAGTCTGCAGTTAAAGCACATCTTGTTCGTTTAATTTCAAATCCATTGTGGTGGTGTATAGAGCCAAAAAGATTAGAATTGTGTCAATGTCCCAAAATTTATGGACCTGACCGTATATATGCACAGTATCTCACAAAGGTATATATATATATATATATATATATATATATATATATACACACACACACACACACACACACATACACACAGTATACTTAGACTCCCTTAACCACTTCAGCTCCGGAAGGTTTCACCCACTTTATGACCAGGCTATTTTTTGCGATACGGTACTGCGTCATTTTAAATGACAATTGCGCGGTCGTGCAACCCTGTACCCAAATACAATTTATATCATTTCTTTTCCACAAATAGAGCTTTCTTTGGTGGTATTTGATCACCTCTGCGTTTTTTATTTTTTGTGCCATAAACAATAAAAGGGCGACTTTCTGCTATAAAACATATCCAATAAATTGGAAAAAAAAGTGAATTTGTTCATCAGTTTAGGCCAATATGTATTCTGCTCCATATTGACATCGCTTCCACTCCCCCCCTTTCCCCCCTCTGGTTATTTCCCTCTCCTTGTGATTGATTGCCTGGATGCAGCAAGGCACTTCCTAAGGATATCTGGTGTATCTCCAGCTCATATTGTACATTGTGAGTACTAATGTATGTTAGCCTGGTTCTTTTGCACCTGTTAACGACGATACTGTTTTTTTTCTTATTATCATATTTTTTTCTTTCTTTCATGAATGCATATTTACTCATGCTTCAATTATTATACTTATAGGGCAGCACAGTGGTGTAGTGGATAGCACTTCGCCTGGCAGCAAAAGGGTCGCTGGTTCGAATCCCAGCCACGACACTACCTGCCTGGAGTTTGCATGTTCTCCCTGTGCCTGCGTGGGTTTCCTCCGGGTACTCCGGTTTCCTCCCACACTCCAAAGACATGCTGGTAGGTAAATTAGATCCTGTCTAAATTGGCCCTAGTATATGTATGAATGTGAGTCAAGAGACCTTAGATTGTAAACTCCTTGAGGGTAGGGACTGATGTCAATGTACAATATATATGTAAAGCACTGCGTAAATTGACAGCGCTATAGAAGTACCTAAAATAAATAAATAAATAAATAGACTATTGCTCCCTGCCCTTCCCTTTTCACACGAAGGAGTTTTTGACCATTCCGAAACGTGTCGGGAATTTCCTGTGAACACCCTAGATGGTTTGGTCAAACACTACAAGGATCAACCTGGTGCTCCACAGCTTAGAAACATAGAAAAAGTGACGGCAGAAAAAGACTGAGTAGTCCATCGAGTCTGCCCCTTTTTATTTATTTATTTTATTTTATTATTTTTTCTATTTATTTATTTATTTATTTTTTACATTAACCTTGTTGTCTGACTATGGATTTATGTTTATCCCAAGCATGTTTGAAGCCATTTACTGTTGACTGTCTCACAACCTCTGTTGGTAGTTTATTCCAATCATCAACCACCCTTTCAGTAAAATAATACTTTCTAAGATTAGTTTTGAACTTCCCCCCAGTTAGTTTGAGGTCCCCGTGTTCTTGATTTTGGTTTCATATTGAAAAGACTGCCCTCCTGAACCTTATTCACCCCCTTGAGGTATTTAAAGGTTTCAATCGATGTCTCCCCTCTCCCTTCTTTCCTCCAGACTGTAGAGCTCTAGGGTAGTCTGTATTAGGTACATTGATAGCTTATTATGCTTCTATCATGTTCTATCTTCATTGGTCTGTTGGATCAATTTTTATCCGATGTAAATAAAAGTTTACATATTTTACATTACCTTATATACGTACCTTTCTATTTACTTGTATCCTGCCTTTAAAGTCCCATTGGGGTTAATTTACTCAATGCAAAGTGACAACTGGGGGTGAGGAGGCGGGGAATTGCTTCCTGACTGAGGACATCATCTTTGCTTAGCTCAAGCACAGGTCTGCAATGATAAAAGGCAGAGCTTCTTTGAAAAATAATACTTCTGTATATTGTCAGAAATGTATACATACATAATCACGATGTGTTGCCAGAATGAAGTGACTCTGCCTAGGCTCCGATGATTTCATCATCAATCTGCTCCTGGAGTGAAAATCAGATGAAGCAATTGTCGGGGGAAGTCCTGTGATCTCTGTTAGATATAATAAAAAGGAAAAGAAGAAGATTTGGTCAGCTGCACGATTAATTGTAATAAAATCGCAATCTCGATTTACCCCCCCCCCCGCAATCTCCATCACCCATTACCGCGATTTTCAGTGCAATGGAGTCCGACTTAGCGTGACTTGACTGTAATAGAAGTCAATGCAAGTCACCTGAAGTTCCCCAGGAATATTTTTCTAAGTTGGAGCGACTTGAGTCTCTCCTATCTGGGCAGACTGCCAAGTCTCAGCTCAAAAGAAGCAAAAAGATACTATGTTTCTAAAGATCAAGGGGTTGAACTCTGTGTATAGAAGAGTTTAGTTTAACCATTTAAAGACAATCTTTTCTGACATTTGTTGCTTACAAGTAAAAATCCAGTATTTTCTGCTAGAAAATTACTTAGAACCCCCAAACATATATTTTTTTAGCAGAGACCCTAGAGAATAAAATGGCGGTTTTTGCAATACTTTATGTCATACGGTATTTGCGCAGCGGTCTTTCAAACGCAATTTTTTTGGGAAAAATTACACTTTCAAAAAAAAAAAAAAACAGTGCTGTTAGCCCAATTTTTTTGTATATGTAAGATGTTACACTGCGAGAATCATGATCTTTATTGTAAGCAAAAAAATAGTGATTCTTATTTTGGCCAGAAGCGCACAGCTCTACGCCTAAAATCACCTTTTATTTTTTAAATGTATTTATTACATGTACTTATATAGCGCTGTCAATGAATGCAGTGCTTTACATATACACTATATTACCAAAATTATTGGGACGCCTGCCTTTACACGCACATGAACTTTATTAGCATCCCAGTCTTAGTCCGTAGGGTTCAATATTGAGTTGGCCCACCCTTTGCAGCTATAACAGCTTCAACTCTTCTGGGAAGGCTGTCCACAAGGTTTAGGAGTGTCTATGGGAATGTTTTACCATTCTGTCAGAAGCGCATTTGTGAGGTCAGAAACTGATGTTGGACGAGAAGGCCTGGCTCACAGTCTCCACTCTAATTCATTCCAAAGGTGTTCTAGCAGGTTGAGGTCAGGACTCTGTGCAGGCCAGTCAAGTTCCTCCACCCCAAACTCGCTCATCCATGTCTTTATAGACCTTGCTTTGTGCACTGGTGTGCAGTCATGTTGGAACAGTAAGGGACCATCCCCAAACTGTCCCCACAAAGTTGGGAGCATGAAATTGTCTAAAATGTCTTGGTTTGCTGACACCTTAAGAGTTCCCTTCACTGGAACTAAGGGGCCAAGCCCAACCCCTGAAAAACAACCCCTCACCATAATCCCCCCCTCCACCAAATTATTTGGACCAATGCACAAAGCAAGGTCCATAAAGACATGGATGAGCAAGTTTGGGGTGGAGGAACTTGACTGGCCTTCTCAGAGTCCTGACCTCAACCTGACAGAATACCTTTTGCATGAATTAGAGCGAAGACTGCGAGACAGGCCTTCTCGTCCAATGCTTGACCTTACAAATGTGCTTCTGGAAGAATGGTCAAACATTCCCATAGACACTCCTAAACCTTGTGGACAGCCTTCCCAGGAGAGTTGAAGCTGTTATAGCTGAAAAGGGTGGGCCAACTCAATATTGAACCCTACAGACTAAGACTGGGATGTCATTACATGTGCATGTAAAGGCAGGCTTCCCAATACTTTTGGTAATATATTGTACATTCACATCAGTTCCTGCCCTCAAGGAGCTTACAATCTAAGGTCCCTAACTCACATTCATATATACACATAGTAGATAGGAGATTAGATAGGAGCCAATTAACCTACCAACATTGAAAAAAAGAGGAGAGGTTTGGAGTCTGGCCAATGGATTCGGGGTACAGAGAAAATGTGAATGCTACAGTGCAGTGGAATGCCGTCTCATCCAATAGGATGGAACCCTGCCCCAGGAATGACTCCAGAACAAAAACAGATATAGAAGAGAGGTGGGAGACAGGGATATTTGTCGCCAAACAGTGTTCTAATAGGGGGTCCTGGTAGGGTTAACTGCAGCGTTGCCACAAATAAATACCCAAGGTATGGATATTAATTAATTTCCATACTTTGGATATTTATTTGTGGTAACGCCGCAGTTAACCCTACCAGGACCCCCTATTAGAACACTGTTTGGAGACAGATACCCCTGTCTCCCCCGCTCTTCGATAACCTACCAGCATGCCTTTGGGGTGTGGGAGGAAACCGGAGTACCCAGAGGAAACCCACACAGGGAGAACATGCAAACTCCAGGCAGGTAGTGCTGTGGTTGGGATTTGAACCGACAACCCTTCAATAAACCCACAAAGTCATGAACACAGCAGAGGGAAACAGAGAACAACAGCTGACACGTATCACACTTGCTGAAAAACAAAAGCTTTGAATAAGCGATAAGTGTGAAACGCATCAGCTGTTGTTCTCCGTTTCCCTGCTGTGTTGCTGACATTGAGGTCTTATTGAAGAAATCGGTAATAAAGGTGATTTTAGATGAGTGGCCTTTTTCTTTCCCTGTGAAGACAGCTAGGAACGGGGCTGACACCTAATTAATGTGGCAGCAGTGGTGTCACTGGCGGATTTGCTTTGAGCAGAGGTTCTTCTTTGGTGGAGATGTAATAAATACCTGGAAGCATCACACTGACACATTACTGGGCATGCTTCACATGAAAAATCCATCTTACGTAAAGTCCACTTTAAACAAATTTTGGACATGTTTGTGGAAGGCAGATTGTGTTTAGCTGAAGCACAATAAAAAAAATTCTCCAAATAATTAATTCTTAGGCAACCGATTCATAACCATCTTGCAGTACATAATAACACTGATCATCTGTTTATCACAGCAGTATTACCAGCATCACAAGGAAGATTTGTTTCCCGTAAAATTGAAATATAAGAGCAAAATAATACATTTAGCTACATTTGCTTCAGAGGCAATATGGAACATAGTTTAAGTAGATTTGTAATCAAATGTTAACTTAAAGTGGTTGTCAACTCATGAAAACCACTTTAACCTACAGGTAAGCCTATAATAAGGCTTACCTGTAGGTTCCCTGCATATCTCCTAAACCTGTAGGTTTCAGGAGATATGCAATGTTATAGATGTGCCTACGTCATTCGACATGAGCAGTGAAAAAACGGCCTCCGTGCCACTTCTTCACTGTGATCGTGCCATGACTGGTGGTTCCCGCGCCAGAGCCGGAACCGCCAGTCACAGAGCCGGAGTTGCGGCCCCAGAAGGAAGAGAGGCTGAAGATGGACGCCGCCAGCACAGGGGACAGTGCTGGACGTCGCAGGCTTCGTTTGCAGTTAAGTTACACATAATGGGCTACTACGCGATGCATAGTAGCCCATTATGTATTTACTTTGCAGGGGAATGTAGAGGAAGTAAACCCAATCTGAGTTTACTTCCTCTTTAAAGTGATTGCAAAGTCTACATTTTTAAAACACAAACATGTTATACTTACCTCCCCTGTGTAATGGTTTTGCACAGAGCAGCCCGGATCCTCCTCTTCTGTGCTTCTGGCCCCTCCCTCCTGTCTAGTGCTCCCACAGCAAGCACCTCTGTGTGTTCATTCAGACATGGAGCCCGACCCGACCCCGCCCCCTCTCTCCCCTGATTGGCTAACTGACTTTGATTGACAGCCACAGGAGCCAATAGTGCCCCTGCTGTGTCTCAGCCAAACAGGAGGAGAGTCCCAGAGAGCTAAGACATTTGTGGACATCGCTGGAGAGAGATGGGGCTCAGGTAAGTATTAGGGGGTGCTGGGGAGGCTGCTACACATAGAAGGATTTTTATCTTAATGCTTAGAATGCACCTTCTGCCTTTACACCTTCTTTAACAGCTTCAATACTGGCCACTTTTACCCCATTCCTGCCCAGGCCAATTTTCAGCTTTGAGCGCTGTCACACTTTGAATGACAATTGCACAGTCATGCAATGCTGTACCCAAAGTTTTTAACATTTTCTTGAGACAGATAGAGCTTTCTTTTGGGGGTATTTATTCAACACCGTGTTTTTATCATTTTTTTGCTAAACAAACAAAAAAAAGACTGAACATTTTGAAAAAAAGAAAGTTTTGAAAATAAGTAATTTTTTTCCTTCACTAATGTGCCCTGATGCAGCACTAATGGGCACTAATAGGCATTGGTAGTCAGCACTGATGGACACTGATAGGCAGCACTGATAGGCAGCAGTTACAGGCACTGATAGACTACATTGATAGGCAGCAATGATAGATGGCACTGATAGGCATCACTGATGGGCACAGAAAGGCAGCACTGATAGGCATCACTGGTGGGCACTGATAAGCGGCATTCCTTGGAGACGTCAGTGATGCCTATCAGCTCTCCTCTCCTCACGCAACTGTCAGCGTGAAGAGAGGAATGCCGATAACTGGCATTTCCTATTTACACTGTTATCAGGTGTGACTGGACACAGCTGATCACATGGTAAACAGCATACATCATAGGCTCTTTACAGTGATCGGTGATGCATTGTGTCCGAGCTACAAAGCGCACCACAATCGCCGCGCTGCACACCCCTGGGGCCGTTCACGAGTGGCCCATTCTGAAGGACGTCCAGTCAGAATGGTAAAGCCACCGCCCCGTCGTGAATCTGCTATAGGCCGGACGAGAAGGTGTTAAAAAAGGTAACATAAGAAGCAAGCTCCTCCCATTTACATGTCTCCACCCATCAACAAAAAAGTTGATCCAACTGTATATGATTCACCAATCTTATCTGACTCCAGTTAGACTAAAAGCTACGTACCGTATACCTTCTTCAAACTGTAGGAGGTGTGATAGTCCTAGAGCGGATTTTGCTCATGTCTTTTGGTTATGCCCAGTGATTACTAGGTATTAGCGACAGGTTACTTATATCTTATCCACAATATTATCTATACCAGGGTCTCTAACCCCAGAGGTGTGTATTTTAGGCATTCTTGATGAGGAGCTCTGGCCAAGATATATGAGAATTTTATTGAGAGAAACGTTCTTTTGGCCTGTAAATCTATAGCATTTAGAAGATGGATTCAGCCTACTCCTCCCTCCACTGTGCCACTGGATACAATCAGTCATTCAAATTTTGCCTTACAAGAAACTAATATTTGAACATGGAGTTTGCCCCAAAATTACAATAAAATTCGGGATGTTTGGCGCTCCTCCACTCTACCATGTTATGTTGATGGAACTGTCTTCCTCCCTGACACTGTATTTGCTGTTGATTTTGTTATAGCCAATTGTATGATTATGTATGTAGTCATTAATTACAGGTGTTGTCACGTCTGATCTAACAAATGTTTGCTTGGTCTCTTCGGCTGTGGGACAGTATGTTTTGTTATTTTGCATTTCATTGCTGCATCCTATATAGCCGATTCAGAAAATCACCTTGTTTGTAATACTGTATTTAAATCTATTACAAAGGTTAACACAAAAACAGGTCACTCTTCGTGAAAGCTGCAGGTGAAAAGAATTTGTAGATCCAGAGACATAGGCAGCTGAAATTTTTGTGCAATTCTTAAATTTTCCTACAATAGTGGAGCCTAGCCGGAGTCATCACTCCTCTTAAGCTTCTCTATTCACTGCTGCATACATTCCCTTCCCCTGGCCCTCTTCCACACCGGCATCTTGCAAGGCCTGGCGCATGTGCAAATGTGCTACCAGTTTTTGCCAGTTATTTGGGAAATGGGTGTCCAGCACCAACACAGGGGTTTTCTGCACATGCACACAAATGTTGCCAGTTTCTGGTGTATGGGCACTCTATGTCATAGTCAGAGGTCAGGCTGGAAGACCTGTAGCTATAGCAGTAGAGAGGCTCCCACCAACCAGCAGGATAGGCTTTCAAGCAGGTCACTCTGGCGGATGACGCAGGCTCACCTGAGTTGCGGAGTCTAAGCACCAACCAGTGTTCACTGATGGTGGAGGTGGGTTTTGCTGTGTGCTAGTACCAGGTTGCAGTCCTTAGGATCACCCCACCAGAAGGTGAACAAGCTTGGGTCCAGTAGCAGATATGGCAAGTATGGATCAAGCAGAAGCGTAGTCAGTAAACAAGTCAAAGGTCAGTAACAAGTGGTTGCAGATTGGGATCAAGCAGAAGCATGGTAAAGGAACAAGCCAAGGGTCGGTAAAGACCTGTAGTGAAGATACGGCAGCAGAAGTGAAAAAAGTGAGATATTGACTGTAGAGAGCACAATAATCTAGCAAAAAGAAGGTGCAAACGTGTGGCTAAAATAGGAAGTTCATGGGAGGAGTAAAGGGTTCAAGGTTTAAGAGAAACAAAACACAAAAATAGGATTTTAAGGAATCAGGCAGTGAGATGTCCAGCCTCTCAGGTGGCTCAGCAAGAAGCAATATTGCCAGACACAGCAGTGGTTACAAGGTTAAAACCTTTATTACAACATTAAAATGTATAAAATATGTGTGTATAAACTAGTAAATGTAAGAAATAAAATAGGTGCAGAAAAATTGACCTAAACAAGTGTGTTGAAACCAAATCTTTCCTATTAGAGAGCCCAGTATCGTCTACTAATAGTTATGGGTGCAATGTCTAATAAATTCACAATTCTAATGTTTTTGGCTCTATACATCACCACAATGGATTTGAAATGAAACAAACAAGATGTGCTTTAACTGCAGACTTTCAGGTTTAATTTGAGGGTATTTACATCCAAATTAGGTGAACGGTGTAGGAATTATAACAGTTTGTATATGTGCCTCCCACTTTTTAAGGGACCAAAAGTAATGGGACAGATTAACAATCATAAATCAAACTTTCACTTTTTAATACTTGGTTGCAAATCCTTTGCAGTCAATTACAGCCTAAAGTCTGGAACGCATAGACATCACCAGACGCTGGGTTTCATCCCTGGTGATGCTCTGCCAGGCCTCTACTGCAATTGTCTTCAGTTCCTGCTTGTTCTTGGGGCATTTTTTCCTTCAGTTTTGTCTTCAGCAAGTGAAATGCATGCTCAGTCGGATTCAGGTCAAGTGATTGACTTGGCCACCCATTGCATATCATTCCACTTCTTTCCCTTAAAAAACTCTTTGGTTGCTTTCGCAGTATGCTTCGGGTCATTGTCCATCTGCACTGTGAAGCGCCGTCCAATGAGTTCTGAAGCATTTGGCTGAATATGAGCAGATAACATTGCCCGAAACACTTCAGAATTCATCCTGCTGCCATTGTCAGCAGTCACATCATCAATAAATACAAGAGAACCAGTTCCATTGGCAGCCATACATGCCCACGCCATGACACTACCACCACCATGCTTCACTGATGAGGTGGTATGCTTTGGATCATGAGCAGTTCCTTTCCTTCTCCATACTCTTCTCTTCCCATTACTCTGGTACAAGTTGATCGTGGTCTCATCTGTCCATAGGATGTTGTTCCAGAACTATGAAGGCTTTTTTAGATATTGTTTGGCAAACTCTAATCTGGCCTTCCTGTTTATGAGGCTCACCAATGGTTTACATCTTGTGGTGAACCCTCTGTATTCACTCTGGTGAAGTCTTCTCTTGATTGTTGACTTTGACATACATACACCTACCTCCTGGAGAGTGTTCTTGACCTGGCCAACTGTTGTGAAGGGTGTTTTCTTCACCAGGGAAAGAATTCTTTGGTCATCCACCACAGTTGTTTTCCATGGTCTTCTGGGTCTTTTGGTGTTGCTGAGCTCACCCGTGCGTTCTTTTTTAAGGATGTTCCAAACAGTTGATTTGGCCACACCTAATGGTTTTGCTATCTCTCTGATGGGTTTGTTTTGTTTTTTCAGCCTAATGATGACTTGCTTCACTGATAGTGACAGCTCTTTGGATCTCATATTGAAAGTTGATAGCAACAGATTCCAAATGCAAATAGCACACTTGAAATGACCCCATTTTGGAAAGCTAACAC
>BLSH010418166.1:25859-52950 GCA_018402905.1 Glandirana rugosa | reverse complement strand
CTTTACTCTGAATTTGTTCACAAAACTTTGGTTTAGAAAGGATAATCTCTCGGGTCATAGCAGATGATTATCAATACACACGTTACAGATTATTTAAGTGTCAAGATTACGAGAACCGAGATATGTAGTGGTGTTACCTAAACTTTACTTAGCTTGTTCCACACGAAATTGACGTCTGAAAGTCGAAAATAAACTCCCATAAATGTAGGTGTAGTCCACTTACCACATCATTAATGTTGTATACATATACACGGAGGGTGAAAAATTCCCTGGTTTTCATTACCCTGTTAACCGACGAGTCGACAAGGTACCGGTCCACACACAATAAGGGAGTAATAGGGTTAATGTTCCTCGTCTATTTTCCAGGTCTCAAGTAAATTTCACACGATAAACGTAAACCTTAGACAACGACAGTTCTCCTTGTAATTGGGATAATGAGGGAATAACACACACCTGGCCATGGAACAGCTGAGCAGCCAATTGTCCCATTACTTTTGGTCCCTTAAAAAGTGGGAGGCACATATACATATGTTGTAATTACTACACCATTCACCTGATGTGGATGTAAATACCCTCAAATAAAAGCTGAAAGTCTGCAGTTAAAGCACACCTTGTTCGATTCATTTCAAATCCATTGTGGTGATGTATAGAGCCAAGAGCATTAGAACTGTGAATTTATTAGACATTGCACACATAACTATTAGTAGACGATACTGGGCTCTCTAATAGGAAAGATTTGGTTTCAAAACACTTGTTTAAGTCTCATTTCAAATCCATTGTGGTGGTGTATAGAGCCAAAAACATTAGAACTGTGTCGATGTCCCAATATTTATGGACCTGACTGTAGGTCTTGTTTACCCTTGCTTCAAAACAGGGCGTCAGACACGCTTTGTTAAAGCTTTCTTAACGCCAGTCAAAGCTCCTGTCACTAAATAAAATGGTTAGCTTACAGACCTGTTTACACCTTGCGTTGGCTTTGCTTCACTTCAGTTTTGCGTCAAAATGATACTCTGTGTAGCTTTAGCCAGGCTTCAAAGCCTCTTCAACTGACAAAGCTAGTTTGAAGCTCGCTTGAAGCACCTGAGGCTTTTCAGAGGCTTTAATTCAGCTTTAGCTTTGGAGAAATTGCAGGCGTGAGATATCAACAAACACACAGGGCATCAGCCAAGCTTCAACAAAGCTTCAAAAGAGCATCACTGAAGCCTCATTGAAGCAACACCGATGCCTCATTGAAGCACCACCAAAGCTGCTTCAAAAACACATCATAAAAGCTTGTTGAAGCAGTAGGGGCTTTAATGTGCGTTGAAGCCAAAGCAAGTGTAAACGAGCCCTTTCGATTTTTTTGTGCACGTACCGAAAAAAAAAAATGGATGAATTTATGAATATTTAAAAAATGAGTTTAGAAATGCGTAAACCTTAAAGAAAAATAAGTGACAAAAAATACAGAACAAAAGATAACACTTCTCAATGCCATCTTCACTGAAAAATAAACCCAAAGAGCTCAGTCTAAATTTTACAATTGCAGCATTGCAAATGTGCAACAAATGCAGAATTAGATGGCCAAGTGTGGTGAAATAAAATCAATTATTCACTAGTGCTAGGAATTCTTTTTAGAGAGCCCAGCGTTGTCTGCTAATTAAAAGTCATGTGTGCAATGTCTAATAAATGTTTCCCCATCAGTTAACATTTTTTTTCCCTTTGCACGTAGTGACAAAAAATAAAAGGACGAGTTTATGAATATTTAAATGAATTTAGAAATCTGCAAACATTAAAAAAATAAAAGCAAAAAAAAAAAAAAATACACAACAAAAAATAATAACTCACAATGCCATCTTCAAAAAAACACTGTGTTCCCTTCAAGGTTTTTATCACCCCAAGGGTAAACAATTGTATTTGCTTGCAGCACAGAACCCGCTGGAGTCTGACAAGTTGAACCCACTACATTTGTTCCCCTCCAGGGGACTTACGCTTTGCTCTTGTTACTGACACCTCTCTATGTAGATTTCTACATCTTCAGAATGTCTTTTTCCGACTGCATTCACTATGCTTTATTTATGGGTTCCCTTTAATTGGAGCGAAACATCGCAGACTGGAGCCAGTAGTTGATGCGTGATTGACAGATCCATTGGAATAAGATTTAGGAGTCCAAACTCCGAGGAGAAAATGAGCAGAATTCAATTAGCTTCCATCTCCCCAGGACAGGATGCTTACTCGCTGGCCTCATTTATCAAGTTTTGCTTTAGACGCTGTGTGTGTCCCTCTAGGCGGATAATAAAGGAAAAGAAATGCTTATTATAACGGTGATCTTTGTGCGCCTGGGGCTGTGATGTAAGTAAACATTTGTATCCAGTGATACAGCATAACTTGTGCACGCCGGGCTGTCCCGACCGATTCCATCATGAGCTGCGGAGAAATTGTGTAATAAATTGATTTCTGATCTGCAAGAGCCTCAGACTTGCTATAATAATACATGAGTTTATGCAAGTCCCATTGCAGTAGCAGATCACTAACTGGGAAATGCAGTGCCCACAGCAACCAATCATAATTCATCAGTGGACTTTCAGGAAGTTGCCAGTGTCACTTTAGATCAGTGGTGGTCAACTTGAAAATAATAGAGGGCCTCAAGTGCAGCCCCTGACACTATACCACGTATAAATCATTTTCACACCTCAGAGCCCCAACGTTTTGGTCCTGCTGCATTTTTTTTTCAGCATATTGCAATGCACACTAAAAAAGGTTGGAGTACAAAGTCCTAGCATTGGTGTGGGTGAGTGCAATAATAACCCTCCAGCATTGGTGTCAATGAGTTTAATATTAACCCCAACATTGGTGTCAGTGACCGCAATAATATCCACCAGCATTGGTGCCAATGAGTTTAATATTAACCCCAGCATTGGTGTCAGTGAGTGCAAAAATATCCCCCAGCATTGGTGTCAGTGACCGCAATAATAACCCCCAACACTGGTGTCATTGGGCGCACTAATAACCCCCAGTATTGGTGTCAGTGGATGCAATAATAAAACCCCAACAATGGTGTTAGTGGACACACTAATAACCCAGAGCATTGGTGTCAGTGAGTGCAATAATAACCCCAAGCCTTGGTGTCAGTGAGTGCAATAATAACCCCCAGCTTTGGTGTCAGTGAGTGCAATAATAACCCCCAGCCTTGGTGTCAGTGAGTGCAATAATAATCCCCAGCATTTGTGTCAGCGAGTGCAATCATAACCCCCAGCATTTGTGTCAAAGAGTGCAATAACCACCTCCAGCATTGATGTCAGTGGACGCAATAATAACCTCCAGCATTGAGGTCAGTGGACGCAATAATAACCTCCAGCATTGAGGGCAGTGGACGCAATAACCTCCAGCTTTCGTGTCAGTGGACTCAATAACCTCCAACACTGGTGTCAGTGGACACACTAATAACCCCCTGCTTTGGTGTCATTGGACACAATAATAAACTCCAAATATTGGTGTCAGTGGACACACTAATAACCCCATGCTTTGGTGTCATTGGACACAATAATAAACCCCCAACAATGGTGGCAGTGGACCTTGAAAACGCATTGAAAATTGTCCTTATCCCACCACAGAAATCAGCAAAAAGATTGCAGGAGCGGTCAAGATAGGGTGGCAACATTCCTACATATAGTGAGACCATGAACATAGCCACCCCCCAACAGGAAGTCAGGTCACGGCAGCAAAAATAAAAAAAAAGGAATCTGGAGATTTGGAGGAGGCTTCACTAGAAGGGACTTTGTGAGTTATGAATAGTCACTTGAATGGAATTTTCTCACTTTAAGGTTCAATATCCATCTGAGGCAAAGAACTATTCTCTTTAATAACTTATTTCAATTAAATGCCAGATGCTTGAAAACTTGATTATTATTATAATTTGCAGCCTGAGATTTTCCTTGAGCGAGTTTGACGAGCTCATTAATGAATACGTCGCCGTTTTCAGATGAGTTGGGGGAATTGACTTATTTTATGACAAATGCATTATAGTGACAGGTTTAACAGCAAGACGAGGTGATGGAGAACGCACCATCGGAAATATGAGAAAGAAAAATGAAAATGGCTGAAAACGCCTGATGTTTGCTCAGCTTGAATACGAATACAGCCCTACACTCAATTCTGCCTGGAATGCAGACCATGTCATTTCCCGAGGGACAGGCATCCAGCTACAAGATGCTCAGATGGGAACTGGGGCTATTGAAAACAATGGAATTCCTCTTGTTGAGCATTTTGGAGCCTTGAGTTTCAAGCTGCAAACTGCCTAGGTGTGTATTGAGCCCAAGCCCAACTGCGGGCTGGAGGGAAAAAAAACCCCTTGCAGTGCCCCCCATGCCTGGCACAATGTTTGGTAGGTCTAGGGGGAGATGAGAAGGATGCATTTTATTACCTTACCCCTGGTCCAGTGCCTTCCTCCTCTCCCTCCAACGCTCTGGGCCATCCTTCAGTGTCATCATGCACAATGCAGGGCTATTAACCCTGTATTGTAGGTGGAGGAGGCAGGAATGCGTCCATGGCCAGCAGCACTGTAGAGAGGAGGCTTCTTGGACTAGTTGCACCATTGGAGGGACCCTTTGGAAATGAGGACTATGGTGTTACACTGCCCATATGCAAAATTGAACTTTAAAGTGGTTGTAAAGGCACCAGGATTTTTACCTTCATGTATTCTATGCATGAAGGTGAAAAACCTGTGTGCAGCAGCCCCCTCCAATGCTTACCTGAGCCTCTCTGGGGACTCGCACTCCTAATTGGCTATTGGCAGCAGCGGGAGCCATTGGCTCCCTCTGCTGCCAATCACAGACAGTGAGCCAATCAGGAGACAGAGGGGGCAGGATCACTCCATGGCTCCGTGTGTGGATGGACACAGAGCCGCTGTGGGTGCCTCCATTGCAAGCTGCAGGAGGGAGGAGCCAAGAGCACTGGTGTGGGGCCCAAGAAGAGGAGGATCTGGGCTGCTCTGTGCAAAACCATTACACAGAGCAGGTAGGTTTAACATGTTTGTTATTTAAAAAAATAAATAAATAAAAGACTTTACAATCACTTTAAGGCCCCATTCACACCTGAGCGTTTTCGGGAATATGCGCAAAATTGTGTTTTTTTGCCTGCATTTACAAAATGCGCAAACAATGCATGTCATGCTTGCGATGCAATTCATTGTTAATGGCACCCCCAAATACGCTGTAAGCAGACGCACATTTTTCTGTGCAGAAGAACAATGTAATGCTACTCCGATGTTAGAGCGACTTTGATGTGGATTCTGATGTAAGGGGGCTCTGATGTAAGGAAGGACTCTGATGTAAGGGGAATATTGATGGGAACTCTGATGTAAGTGGGTCAAATATAAGGGGGGACACTGATATAAGGGAGAACTCCGATGCAAAGGGAGCTTTTATGGGGAACCTTATGTAAGGAGACTCTGAAAGGCTCAAGTTTATTTGCAACTTCTTTGCTTTGCTTTATCAAAGTTTTTTTTTTCCATTTTTCTAAATCATTAAGCTGATTGCAAAGAAAAAAACTCTAAGGCCCCTTTCACACTTGTGTGACTTAGACTGTAAAGTCGCATGACGAGTTGTTCCCCATGGTTTCCAATGGCAACCATTCATATATGTACGACTTCAAAGTAGTCCCTGCATTACTTTGGTCAACTTTCATGCGAGTTGAGGTCCATAGACCACAAATTTGCACAGTCATTCCCTGAAATCGCATCAAAATCGTGTCAAAATCACACCCGCAAAATCACATCAAAATCACGCAACTTTCAAGTTGCGGCAGTGTGAAAGGAGCCTTAGTGAATCTTATTCATTCATTTAAATTTGATCTGTTAATTTGCAAACTGAATTTTTTTGGCCTGCGTAAAACACAGTGCATCCGGAAAGCATTCACATTGCTTCCATTTTTCCACATTTTGTTATGTTACAACCTTATTCCAAAATGGATTAAATTAATTATTTTCCTTAAAATTCTACAAACAATACCCCATAATGACAACGTAAAAGAAGTTTGTTAAAATCTTTGCAAATTTATTAAAAATTAAAAATAAAAAATATCCCATGTACAGAAGTATTCACAGCCTTTGCTCAATATTTTGGTGAAGCACCTTTGGTACCAATTACAGCCTCAAGTCTTTCTGAGTTATGATGCTACAAGCTTGGCACACCTATTTTTGAGCAGTTTCTCCCATTCTTCTTTGCAGGACCTCTCAAGCTCCATCAGGTTGGATGGGGAGTGTCGGTGCAGAGCCATTTTCAGATCTCCCAAGAGATGTTCAATTGGGTTCAAGTCTGGGCTCTGGCTGGGCCACTTAAGGACATTCACAGAGTTGTCTCATAGCTGCTCCTTTGTTATCTTGGCTGTGTGCTTAGGGTCATTGCACTGTCCTGTGGGAGGATGAACCTTTGCAGCAGTCTGAGGTCCAGAGTACTCTGGAGCAGGTTTTCAAGGATGTCTCTGTATATTGCATTCATCTTTCCCTCAATCTTGACTAGTCTCCCAGTTCTTGCCGCTGAAAACACCCCCACAGCACGATGCTGCCACCACCATGCTTTACTGTAGGGATGATATTGGCCAGGTGATGAGTGGTGCCTGGTCTCCTCCAGACATGACGCTTGCCATTCAGGCCAAAGAGGTCAATGTTTGTTTAATCAGACCAGAGAATTGTGTTTCTCATGGACTGCGAGTCCTTCAGGTGCCTTTTGGCAAACTCCAGGCGTCTGTCATGTGCCTTTTACTGATGAATGCCTTTTGTCTGGCCACTTTACCATACAGGCCTGATTGGTGGAGTGCTGCAGAGATGGTTGTTCTTCTGGAAGGTTCTCCTCTACAGAGAAACGCTGGAGCTCTGTCAGAGTGACCATCCGGTTCTTGGTCACCTCCCTAAGGCCCTTCTGCTCTAGGAAGAGTCCTGGTGGTTCCACACTTCGTCCATTTATGTATGATGGAGGCCACTGTGCTCATTGGGACCTTCAATGCTGCAGAAATTTTTCTGTACCCTTTCCCAGATCTGTGCCTTGATACAATTCCGTCTCGGAAGTCTACAGACAATTCCTTGGACTCCATGGCTTGGTTTGTGCTCTGACATGCACTGTTAACTGTAGGACCTTATATAGACAGGTGTGTACCTTTCTAAATCCTGTCCAATGAACTGAATTTGCTACAGATGGACTCCAATCAAGTTGTAGAAACATCTCAAGGATGATCAGCGGAAACAGGATGCACCTGAGCTCAATTCTGAGTGTCATGGCAAAGGCTGCCTATGTACATGGGATTTTTTTTTTCGTTTTTTATTTTTAATAAATTTGCAAATATTTCAAACACACTTCTCTCACGTCGTCATTATTGGGGGTATTGTTTTTATAATTATAAGGAAAATAATGTAATGCATTTTGGAATAACATAAGATGTGGAAAAAGTGAAGCACTGTGAATACTTTCCAGATGCACTGTATACTGTACATACTATATTATGTATAATATGTGGTCTTCATCCTGAAAAGTTTATATAATAATGAAAATAATGAATGCATAATTGTTACTTTGCACAGAACAATGTGTTTAGGAATAGACTAAAAAGTGTGCTATCCATGATGACTATGTAATGACTAGTAGAGTTGTCACAAATATTTCTTTCCACCAGCCAGTATAGCATAGAAGCACTTTGCATGATCCGTATAAAAGGAATAATACAGTCTCACCATAGGAGCCAACCATCCGTAATGAATATGTAACTAGTTATATAGCTTGCACTCACAAAGTTCCCTACCAAGCAGATTGTAGGAACATAGAAGTACTTTCAGTGATCCGTATAAAACAAACAATACAGTCTCACCATAGGACACCATCCATAGCTGCGGTTGATATTCCCGCTGTAGAGTGTCATTATAAAAGAACGAAGTGCCATCTGCACTAAATGACTTAGACTTAGTTCCTCCTTTCCTCCTGCAAAATTGGGCAGTAAGTTCTCTCCATTGAATTCTGTCAGCTGCGTCCTACAGGACGTCAATGGCTTTCAGGTCTCTTTTGTAGGTAGATCGCCAGGATGTTGGTTATCTTCCTTGTTTCTGCTTTCACCTTGGTGGTGGCATCTAGCACGTATGCGGTGATCGGGTAGGCGTAGGATATATCCAGTCAGCCATAGGTTCCCATTGCTGACAATATCTTCTAGCTTAGGCATACCACTGCACTACAAGATTTCCTCTTTGTGATAGGTCTCTGTATGTGATGGCCAAAATATTCTGCTGGCATCTTTGGTAAAATGAAGTTAAGTTTTTGAGCTTTTTTTTTTTTTTTCTTTCTGATTTTCCAGGCTTTGTTGTGACCTTATCTCTTTAGGCACAATAACAGTGGTTTAGAAAGGCAATCCACCATCCACCTAGGCGGTAACATCTAGCACGTATGCGGTGATCGGGTAGGCGTAGAATATGTCCAGACAGCCATCGGCTCCCATTGATGACAATATCTTCTAGCTTCTGTATACCGCTGCCTTTCAAGATTTCCTCTTTGTGATAGGTCTCCGAACATGATAGCCAGAGTTTTCTATGGGCATCTTTGGTCAAATGAAGCTCAGTTTTTGAGCGTTTTACTTTCTTTCAAGCTTTGTTGGCCCATAGGGCAGTTGAAATAATGATCATAGTGTATAGAAGCACCTTCAAGGTCGTGGTGAGTAAGGGCAAGGACCAGATTTGACATAAATGCTGGAATATGCCTGCTGCATTGCCTATCTTGCACTGGTCTTGTTATGACCTTATCTCTTTAGGCACAATAAGAGTGGTTCAAAGCCAATCCACCATCCAAAATATCAACTGGTAGTAAATGGTAAGCGCTCCATGTAGCTCCAAGACAAGGCTGTGATGGAGACTCAATGACACAAAACTGATGAGCTTTGCTGTAATGACATCACCAAAGGTGCATTTAAATCACAATGGAGAGAGGAGTCTTTGGCAGGCATGGTCTCTCCGATTGATCTTCTCCAGGGCCACAGTAATGGCCTACCTGCAAAGCTTAGTCCCCACCTTCCCCTCATTTCTTAGTAATTCTTACCTCTCTTTAGGCCGACAAGCACCTTGCATACTTGGGTGGTGTGCAAGGATCACATTTTAAATTTTGGAGTGATGTAGGCAGAGTGTTCAGTGTTTAGACACCCAGACAGGGAGAGTCCCCCTGTGATAGCTTTAGACAGGTCACAGGTATTCTTTATGGAGACATCCAGGGTCTATTAGACCCCCAATGCCTGTCCTTCCACCCCAAAGCAGCTAACCAAGCACAGATCACACTGGGGTAGCTGCTTCCCTGGCTGTGACAACTCTGAAACCGGAAGTGATGATATCCTTATTGCTTTTGGGTTCCTTTGACAAAGAGGAGAGGGGGGAATGGGTGTCCCTCCATCTCCTCTGTGTGAAGCCGTCCCGGCTGATTGCCACAGTCCCGGGACCCCTGGGAGGAAGGGGGGAACCCAGGAACGATAATGGATGGTGCAGGAGGGCGGCGGCCTTTCATAGCTCTGTAAAAGTGATCAAACAGCGCATTGCTGCCTGAAAAAAATGTTAGCTGCAGCCATGATCTTGTAATAACCAATTGCAGCCAGGACGTTTATATAAGGATGCCAGTCAGCAAATGGTTATATTTCAGTCCAGGTGACAATGGTGAGCAGGACAAAGAAAGGTTGATTTACTAAAGGCAAATAGACTGTGCACTGTGCAAGAGCAGTTGCTCCAGAGCTTAGTAAACTAGGCAAGATTGATTTTGCAAAGAATACCCAATCACATGCAAGGAAAATAAAAAAACAGCATTTTTGATTGAACATGATTTGATGATGTAAGTCAGAGCTTCTGCTCATTTACTAAGCACTGGAGCAACTGGACTTTGTAGAATGCAACTGCACTTGCAAAGTGCAGTCTATTTGCCTTTAGTAAATCAACCCCCATGCATCTAGCTAAAGCAGACACAGACAGCAATACAAACCTGACAGGTGTTCTAAATCCTCACCACTAAATCCTATAATTAAAAAAAAACCCTATGGATTCAGATATACTAATTTATTGGCTGATTGGCAAATAAATGCCCACAAGCTCTGAGTAAGGCCAACTATGGCGACTGATCTATAAATATCAGTCAATCAGCCAATCAGATCCTATGGACCACAACGCCATAGGGCAGCTCAGTCTCATCTCAGAGAGTCCAGGCTCCTTTGTATTATTCAAATCCTCGACATGCAGTTAAAGCTCTGAGAGTGGAGACGGTGATTAATTAAAATGTAATTCCTTTGTGTTTAATGTAATTTTCAAGAATCTCTACTAGAAAAAAAAAACAAAAGAATGTAATTAATGTAACACGAAAAATGGAATCTCCTTTAATTAAAGAGGGTGAAAGAGTGACTGCTGGGAAAGGTAAGCCAAAGTACACGAGTCAATATTCCGTTGTTTTCTCTTTGACTTTGTAAATGTTTGGCCTGGCTGGGTTGTTTTTCCAATAGGAAGGTTGACCATTTTTAGTCCTGAGTACCTAGCTGGTATCTGGTCACCTGACCAAAGGCCTTGGCATTTACCTCAAAACCTTTGCCCAGCGAGGACATCAGCCAAATGTTCTGTTTCAAATGCAACTTTATGCATTGACATAGCTACATAGACCCAGTGGCATTGCTGTGCACATCACATGTGATGCCTATGCAATGTGAATTCAGCTATACAGTTTGTATGGCTGAAATCGCATCACATTTGCAACAAAATGGTGGAAGACCCACTTTTTGGTCCTCACTGTAATCGGATCGCATGGGTGTTTAGCCCTATACGATCTGATTCCAGAGTTCACACTGCGTTCTATGCAGGGATCGGCATGGTGTCCGCTCCTGGACACCAGTGTCCTCCAGGACTACTTAGTCCGCCTTGGAATTTTTTTTTTATTCTATCTCTCCTCCTTGGCGTAATGTTACTGTAGAGTTTCTGTGTAGGTCCGGGCGGGGCATGCGACACCTCCCACTCGTTCTCCTGAGTCTCCTGCAGTGCAGTGCACACTGCGGAGTGATCTCTGAGGGAGTGATCTCTGAGTCGGCTTCATCCCGGGCAGAGAGGCCAGGGACAACACACTAAAAGCTATCAGCTTACATCACTGGCTGTCCTCCAACCGCACACCTGGCTTCTTCTTATCGCTTGATGCTGAGAAGGCGTTCAACAGAGTGGCCTGGGACTATATGGCAGAAGTCCTCAAAACTATAGGCATGCGCAATTACATGCTTCAGTACATTCTTGCCCTATACTCTACTCTGGCAGCACGGATCGAGGTCAATGGCCACCTGTCGGACGCCTTTTCGATACTAAACGGTACACGTCAGGGCTGCCCCCTGTCCCCACTTATATTTGTACTAACTTTGGAACCTTTACTCCATAGACTCAGAGCAAACCTCGACATTAAAGGCATCGGAGTAAAAGGACACCATTACAAATTAGCAGCCTATGCGGACGACATTCTGATGTTCTTTACCGACCCTATCACCTCCATTCCCAATTACTGAAAGATTTCTCCCTATTTAACTCACTTGACAAATTTCCAAATTAACTTCGTAAAGTCCAGAGTGCTTAACATATCCCTCCCTCAATCTGCTCTTGTACAATGCCGAACTAATTTCCCCTTTGGATGGGACCTGCAGGCTATCGCTTACCTCGGGGTGCAACTTACAACCAAATTATCAGACTTATACACAAAAAACTTCCTCCCAGTCCTAAGAATGATTCAACAAGATCTACAAAAATGGGCTAAGGGACCCTTCTGATTTGGGAGAGCAGCCATTATCAAGATGAACATTCACCCAAGACTCCTATATCTCCTACAAACTCTACAGATCACAGTCTTCCCAGCATTCTTTGCCTCCGACAAACAGATCTGTAGGAAATTCATATGGCACTCCAAGCACCCCCATCTAAGATTGGAGAGGCTAGTGACCTCTAAACTGAAAGGGGGCATTGGCCTCCTAGACCTGCATAAATTCTACTGGTTTTGTCATCTGACCAGAGTAGTGGATTGGCATATTCATGCTGGCATCAAAGACTGGATTAATTTAGAAGAATCGTTTTCCCACTTACCAATTAACCATCTCCCATGGATCAAGCAGAAACTCGTTCCAGAGGAATGCGCAATCCACCCCACAATTGGACCCACGCTACAAAATTTTAGAGCAGTTTGTAAAAGCTGAATCTTGCCTCCACCCTCCTGACCCCGATTGATCACAATCCAGTGTTTCCCCCCGACCTCCCTGATCATACCGCAAACCACGGGAACCCTAAGATCTCCACCAGGGCAAAAAATTTCTTCGACAAAGGCAAATTGGTACAATTTAGTGCACTCTCATCATGAATCACTGATCAACCGACACATCCCCTTTTTCAAATCCCTGCAGATTAGACATTTTCTGACCAGCTCCGCACCAATATCCAATTGGGGCAGAAATCGCACCCCATTCAAAGCACTATGTTCTAAGACAGGACCCAACGACATCTGGTATCAGATATCTTTTCACTTATGTTCGCTAACTGTGATCCTAAAATGAATACGATCAGCTAAAGTTGGGAAAGGGAACTAGCGATAGACCGATCAGTAGAAGACTGGGAACATGTATATACACACATCCATAATGGGGTCGACTAACGTTTCCGCACAAGAAAACGGGTTCAAAATGTACTCAAGGTGGTAGAAGACCCCAGATAAACTTCACAAATACTAAAGTCTCCCCACAGTGCTGGAGATGCAATGGGGACAAAGGGTCCTTACTCCATATATGGTGGGGTTGCCTTCTGATACAGCTTTACTGGAAGGCAGTCGACCAACTCATATCCAAAATAATGACACACTCGCCAGACTACACCCCGGCACAACTTTTCCTTCATCACACATCTCTACCCCAATCAGCATATAAGAGATCTTTAAACCTGCACCTTATCAATGCAGCCAAAATGTGCATACCCATGCACTGATAAAACACCACCCCCCCCCCCAGTATTTCAGAATGGCTTTAGGTGTAAGAAGCATTGCTGAAATGGAAGACTTAGTCCACCAGGCTAAGGAGAAACCAGTAAAACACAACATGGGCGTGTTGGTTACATTTTGCGGATTCAGCGGATTTCCCCAAACTACTCAAAACATAGCAGAGCTTGACCTGAGGACATAAACGGACCCCTGCGTGGAAGTCGTGCAATCTACTACTGACTGCCTCTCTATATCTGCCCCCATCACCCAGAAGAGGCTAGCCGCCTCCGAATATAACCGTATATGTAAGAATCGGATACAACTTCGCCAACCCCTCTCCTTCCCCCACCCCCCCTTCTTTACCCTGTACATATCTGACGCCACCGTGGGCAATAGGCTCCCCCTTACTGAGCCACAATACCACTTGAATGAACGAACAAGAATACAAGATTTCTGCTAGACGTAGTTAAGTACGTTAAACTCTGATGTTTATTTAGCTACACGTGTTTCAACCGAGATACGTCACGTTTAGTGCTAAGTATTGGTTCCTTTAGTCTATACTTTACTATCTTTATGGGACGAAAGATATCCAGAGTCTCTCATGGATGTACTAATGACAGTATGGAGGGGGGATGGAAGAATGGAGCATGGAAGGATACGCCCCCCACACATTTACAGTTTGTTCCCGCTAGGGGTGTTCAGGTGGTCTGGAGGCGTATCTGACACCTATCGACTGCCCTAGTGCCCCATTGTTCCTGCTTTCTCACGATCCAACTATATTTGCATCTCACCTGTTATAATGCCTATGTTTAATCTGTACCTATGTTCTTACCATTACATGTATAAGAGATGAAAAAGATCCCATTTGAATGTCTGTACATTCCCTTTTTCACATGAAAACTTCAATACAAATCTATTGGAAAAAAAAATAAAATCATTTTAGTCAACTAAAATCGAATTTTTTGAGTAAAAACTCATTATATACTCCTGGAGTAAAAAAAAATCGAATATGTTATTATTTATGGTATTAAGATATGAACAAAGGCACAAAAACAGATTTAGCCACTCTGGAGTCTGAGGAGGCTTGTAATGCTGCAGAGTGCTCTGGACGGTGGTCTGAGAAGGCCTGTGCTGCAGAGTGCTCTGGACAGTGGTCTGAGGAGGCCTGTATTGCTGTACAGTGCTTTGAACGGTGGTCTGATGAGGTAATACTGCATAGTGCTCTAGACAGTGGTCTGAGGAGGCATGTAATGCTGCACAGTGCTCTGGACAGTGGTCAGAGTAGGCCTGTAATGCTGCATAGTGCTCTGCACGGTGGTCTGAGGAGGCCTGTAATGCTGCACAGTGCTCTGGACAGTGGTTAGAGGAGGCCTGTAATGCTGCATATTACTCTGGACGGTGGTCTGAGGAGACCTGTAATGCTGCATAATGCTCTAGACTTTGGTCAGAGGAGACCTGTAATGCTGCATAGTGCTCTGGGCGGTGGTCTGAGGAGGCCTGTAATGCTGCAGAGTGGTCTGGACGGTGGTCTGAGGAGGCCTGTAATGCTGCAGAGTGGTCTGGACGGTGGTCTGTAATGCTGCACAGTGCTCTGGACGTTGGTCTATGGCTCGTAATGCTGCACAGTGCTCTATACAGTGGTCAGAGGAGGCCTGTAATGCTGCAGAGTGGTCTGGACGGTGGTCTGAGGAGGTCTGTAATGCTGCACAGTGCTGGATGGTGGTCTCAGGTCTGAGGGATGGCCTGTAATGCATAGTGCCCTGGATTCCACTACCAGTGGTCAGAGGAAGCCTGTAATGCTGCACAGTGCTGGATGGTAGTCTGAGGAATGCCCTGTAATTCACAGTGCCCTGGATGCCAGAGGTCAGAGGAGGCCTGTAATGCACAGTTGCACAGTATGCTCTGGACGGATGGTGGTCTGAGCGGAAGGGAGGCCTCAGGCCTGCTGTAATTGTAATGTACCACAATTGTTATTACTGTGTACACTCACAGTCTGCTCTGCTCTGGGTGCCTGGCGGCATGGTCGTCTCATCAGGCGTTGGGACTCGGGAGGGCTCAGCCTGGCTGGCCTGTAATGCACAGTGCTGCTCTCACTCTCACGTCTCTGGCAGTCGTCTCGTCACGGTGCGCTTGCTTGCTGGGAGTGGAAGCAGGCGGAACCCCGTGAATAACTGGAAGTTAGTTCACGAGGGTAAACGTTCCTGCCTCACATTTTCATCCCATTTTTGTTCGTCCACGAAAACGGATCTGATTTTTGTCACTGGACGAAAATTTGCTGTACTTTTCGTTTTGTTGTTGTCACTGTAAAAATGCCTCTGACAAAATCTTTGACGAAAATGTTTTCATTGATGAAATTAACACTGCTGTGAACCAATTTTGGGGTGTTGTTAACGTTATATTGCCACCCGCAGCGGTTCGCAGAGAGCAGTGTGAACTGCCTGCGTGTCAGATGCGATGCGTGAATCCGCACAGGAATCTTGGAGGTTCCCGCATCGACCAAGTGTGAACCGAGCCTAAAGTGTAAGTTCACCTTTACAGAAAATTTGTAAGGTGAACTTACACTGGACCTCCTCCCCAACCCCCGCCGTACTGGAGTCCTGCAATCCCTTGCTGGGACACCGCTTCACCGGTCCGAAGATATAAAATCCCTGCGGCCTTCTTTCCTTTCTTTGCAGCGCTGAAAGGACAAGCTAGACGGATTCTGATTGGCCAGTGCCGTCCATGTAATGTTGCTGGCCAATTAGAATGCCTCTTGTCCATACACTATGAAAGGTATGGATAGGAGATTAAGCAATGGGGATTTCAAATTCCCGGACCGGTGAAGTGGCATCCCGGTGTCTGACAGCAGGGGATCACGGTACTCCGGTACGGTGGGAATGGGGGGGCCGGGAAGCGGGTCCAGTGTAAGTTTACCTTACAGATTTTCTGCAATGGTAAACTTACATTTTAAAGTGCTTTTAAAGGCAAGACCTGTGTTACCTTATTGCAGTAATAGACCTAAAAGCAAATATTTATTATAGTGCAGCTTACCATTTCTTAGATGGGGTGGCTGCATTCATTTTCTTTTTTAGTCTTTCTTTCTTATATTTTCATCTGGTGATCCAGCCAATAGGTCTGTTGTTTTTCAAAAGAACAAGCTCTCCAGCAGAATGTATCAGTTACAGGGATGAGAGAAACCACTTAACGATGGTAGGGGTGCTTACAATGATTAGCTTTTTTTTTTTTAAATAAAAAAAAATATGTTTGCTGTAACAACTTATGAAGTTTTAAATGTATTTCAGCTTCAATTTGTAAGTGTATTTAAATCTGCTGGTACATCTAACACTCTTCTCTGCCCCCCGGACTGACCATGCTGCTGTCCAAATGTGCCCCCCCTGTGCTCCTTCATCCAGAGTGGGAGCGGTCTAATACAGGAGATGTGCTACTGGTCAGATTACCAGGTGAAAACAGAGGGGGGAAAAGCCTAAAAAGAGAAAACTAAGGCAGCCACTACATCTAAAGACTGGTAAGCCTCAATATATTACATTTTTGGGTTTAATACGCTTTAATGCATTTCCTGCATTAACCACTTGCCTACTGGACACTTTCCCCCCTTCCTGCCAAGGCCAATTTTCAGCTTTCAGAGCTGTCACACTTTGGATGACAATTGTGCGGTCATCCAAAACTGCACCCATATGAAATTTTTATAATTTTTTTTCACACAAATAGAGCTTTCTTTTGGTGGTATTTAATAACCACTGCTTTTTTTTTTTCTAAACGCACAAAAAAAAAACCAAACATTTTTTATAGTTTAATTTTGCAAACAGGTAATTTTTCTCCTTCACTGATGGGCACTGATGAGGCGGCACTGATACCTATCAGTGCCGCCTTAACTGATGGTCACTGATAGTTGGCACTGGTAGGAGGCACTAATGGGCACTGTTAGGCAGCACTGATGGGCACTGATGAGGTGGCACTGATGAGGAGGCACTAATAGGTGGTACTGATGGACACTGATAGTTGGCACTGGTAGAAGGCACTAATGGGCACTGTTAGGCAGCACTGGTGGGCACTGATTGGCAGCAGTGGAGGGCACTGATGTGACTGCACTGATAATCAGGGCACTGATAATCAGTGCCCTGATTATCAGTGCAGATGTCCCTTTAGCACAAGCCAGTTATCGGCTCTCTTTTTCTCTCCTCTTACTGTCAGCATGAGGAAAGAAAAGTCAATAATCGGCTTGTGTTGACATCCATGATCAGCTGTCATTTGACACAGCTGATCACGTGGTAAAGGGGCGCTGTGATTGGCCCTTTACCCCGATCTGTGATCAGCTAAGTCCGAAGGACTCGGCGATCACAGAGCGAGATGCAGGGGGGCGTGTGAGAAGCGCGATCACGGGAGGGCGTCCATGTACATCTTCCCGGAAAAGTAAACCCACGTTGTAGCCGTCTTTCTCCTTTTTACAGGTCCCAGAGGCATTGGCTCCTGCAGCTGTCAATCAAATCCTGTAAGGAGAGAGTCTATGGACGCACACAGCCTGGTTTGGAAATTAGCCTGTATGTACGCCCCCATAGCACGCAGCTTGACTTCACTGGCAGGATCAACAGGTATTTATAGAGCTAAAAGAAAACTGCAGTATATATTTTTAAAAATAACAGACCACTGTTCTACATTAATTTGCAGAAGTCAGAGGACCTGTCTTGTGCAGGATTTCTCATTGTGCTGTTCCATTTCTTTGTACTCAGCTGACTCCTCTAAAATATTGGAATTAAAGAGGACGTAAACCCTGATGGGGCACGGAGGCCGTTTCTTCACTGCATATGTGCCCGGTGACGTAGACACATCTAGTACACTGCATATCTCCTAAACCATGCAGGTTTAGGAGATATGCAGGGCACCTACAGGTAAGCCTTATTATAGGCTTACCTGTAGGTTAAAGTGGCTGTCACGGGTTGACAACCACTTTAACCTTCACCCTAATAGCACCAATCTTACCATTTGACATGGACAAATAGAAAAATTCTCCTGGTTTCATACTTAAAATGAGGGCCATGCTAAGATTTCTTTACCTTTTACAGGCCTTTCCAATTCATCTTGCAAGGAAAATCTGGCAGGTAGAGAAACCTTAGTTCTTCCCAAATGCAATGGGGTGATAGGGTTCCCAGACCTAGCTCTGTATTACACAGCCCTCCATATGGCCAGGACCATCAACTGGTGTAGACACAGAGCTCACAACCTTTGGGTGCTATAGGTACAGGAGGGCTTTTTTATTTAGAAGGTGCTCCTTGGGCTGGAATGGCACTGAATAAACACCTATTTCACAGGAAAGTGCCAGATATTAAGTGGTTGTAAAGACTGAAGGTTTTTTACCTGCACGAGTTCTATACATGAAGATAAAAAAAACCTCTATGTGCTGCTCCCCCATCAGTCCCCCCCAATACTCACCTGAGCCCCCTTTTGATTCAGCGATGTGCACAGGAGCCTTGACTGTCCTGGGTCTCTCTCTCCTCATTTGCTGAGACACAGCAGCAGGAGCCGTTCACAGCCAGTGAACCAATGAGGAGAGAGCAGGGGGCAGGCCCGATCCACATAGAGTGTCTATAAGACACAAAGGGGCTTGGGAGTGAGCACTCACCTGTGCCCCCATAGCAAGCTGCTATCTATTGGGGGCACTGGTCAAGGGGGAGGAGCCTGAAGAACCGGTGGGGGACCAAAGAAGAGGAGGATTGGGGCTGCTCTGTACAAAACCATTACAAAGAGCAGGTAAATATAACATGTTTGTTATTTAAAAAAAAAAATAAATAAAATCTAATACCACTTTAACTGCTTGCCGACCCGTCATTATACTGAGGCAGTTCGGCACGGCCGCGCGAATAGCCATAGGTGTACGTCGGGCATGTACATGGCGATCTGTGGATGCATGCGCCCATTCGCTAGCGGCTGAGCAAACCAGCGGACTCGATGTCCACCGGCCATCTGCAATCACTGCAGAGAGAGGCAGAATGGGGATCTGTCAGTGTAAAATTAGCAGATCCCCATTCTGTCAGGGGAGTAGAGTGAGATTGTCTGTTCCTAGTGATTAGGAACAGAAATCTGTCTCCTCATCCAGTCAGCCCAGCCCCCAAACAGTTATAAACACCTCCCAGGGAACACATTTAACCCCTTGGTCACCACTAGTGTTAACCCCTTCCCTGCCAGTGTGATCTATACAGTAATCAGTGCATTTTTATAGCACTGATCGCTATATAAATGTCATTGGTCCCAAAAAAAGTGTCAAAAGTGCCCGCTAAAAATTGCTGATCACCGCCATAACTTGTAAAACAAAAAACAATAATAAAAATGCAATAAATCTATCCCCTATTTTGTAGATGCGATAACTTTTGCGCAAACCAATCAATATACGCTTATTGGGATTTTTGTTTACCAAAAATATATAGAAGAATACGTATTGGCCTAAACTGAGGAAGAATTTTGTTTTTTTATATATTTTTTGGGATATTTATTAAGTAAAAAATATTATTTTTTTTCAAAATTGTCCCTCTTGTTTTGTTTATAGCCAGAAACAAAAAGTGTGACCTGACACAACCAATATGGTTAGCCTCCATCACTATTTAATATTTGGACAGGACCTTTTTTTGTTTATAGCGCAAAAAAATAAAAACCACAGAAGTGATCAAATACCACCAAAAGAAAGCTCTATTTGTGGGGAAAAAAGGACATCAATTTCATTTGGGTACAACATTGCACAAGCGTGCAATTGTCAGTTAAAGGGACGCAAAAAAATGGCCTGGTCAGGAAGTGGGTAAATCCTTCCGGGTTAAGTAACCTACAGCTTCCCCTCTACTATCATCCCATATATTGAGAACCCTGAATTAGTGCCCAGCTTCACAGACAAGCTACTTAGGTATTGGTTAGACTATGGCAACCCAAAATGATCCAATTCCCTCATCCACACATTCGAGGTGGATGGGGAAATCCTTCCCACTAAGCTATTGTATTCTGACAGTGGAGAGCCTTCCCCGTCATCAGAATACAGTGATCAGTGTTGCTCGGTATAGCCAAAGGCACTGACCGTTCCGGAAAAATCCAACAGGTTGGTTGTACACAAGTCGATTGATGGATCGAAATTTGGCTGGTCCCTGCTGAACTGGCCGAATTTCGATCCATGTATGGCTGGTCTTAGGCTTCCTGTGGGCAAACAGGTTTTTCACCTCTGGATGCTGGGAAACCATGTCAAACCTTCATACCGACCTGCTAGCAGGCTTTCAACAAGCTTCAAGAGGTTCTGAAACCTGCTAGCAGCTTATTTAAAGTGGCAATCAGCACTCTCATTATGATCTGTGTTCAACATTTACAAACTGGAGCTCAATGGTACTTTAACCACTTGCCAACCGTATACCGTGTACGGCAGCGGCAAAGCGGCTACTCTGCGCAGGATCAGGTACCTGTATGTGTGTGATCCTGCACCTCTGGGTCTGGAGGGCGCACGCGTGCCGTCGGTGACCCACTCCCGCTGTGATTGGACACCGATTGTTCCTGAGAGTCAGAACAGTGGTCTCGACCGGGATCGACCGATTGTCGGTGGCCGATATTCACTTTTTTGAAAGTATCGGTCACAAATGTACCCGATGTTACCGATATTCCTTCAAGGGGTTTTACCCGGGTGATGCATGCAACTGCAGGCATCACACCAGTACCGTTCTTTAGAATGGACTGTCAGCTTTCATGTAATAACAACCGATGCGGCTCAGCAGCCATTCAGCTGTTATTACAAGCAGCGCCCCCACTCACCTGGGCTCTCCCATCCCACCAGGAGGCCCGAGCAACCAGTCGGCGCGTCCGTCGGCTGGCCAAAGACCCAAACAAAGCTGATGCTTCACTTGGGTCTCGGATCTAGTAACCCGGAAGCAATGCCATCAGTTCCCGGATTACTGGCATCCTAAAGGCGCCAGTTTTTAAAAATAGAAAGTATTCAAAAACACAGATCTTGATGTTTTGAATACTTTAAAGTGCAGAGGAGGAGTTTTGCGCCCCTGATCTCTCCATAAAGAGTACCTGTCACTACCCATTACTGTCACAAAGGATGTTTACATTCCTTGTGCCAGCAATAACAGTGATAAAAAGAAAAAATGTAAAAGGACAGTGTAAAAATAAAAAATTTACAAAATATTGGCACATAATATCGGTAATCGGCGGGAGATGTGGCCGAAATATCGGTATCGCATCAGCACCGAAAAAACGATATCGGTCGATCCCTACTGCTTATGTAAACAGGGCAGATAGCAGTTCTGTAAGCAGGGAAGGTAGTGATCCTGTGTTTTTGCTAAGCAGGAACACAGATCTCTGCTTTCCCACAGTACAAGCACCTCCTCCACCCAGTTAGCCAGCACTCCCTAGGAACACATTTAGTGTGTCTCGGTCCCGACCCCCACTCTCTCCTCATTGGCTCACTGGCTGTGATTGATAGCAATGGGAGCCAATGGGCTCCCGCTGCTGTCTCACCCCATGAGGAGGGAGAGTCCTGGGACAGCCGAGGCTTTAGTGAACATTGATGTTTTGTAGAGAGCACAGGTAAGGAGTGAGGGGGTTGGGGCCCTGCTGCACACAGAAGGTTTTTTTACCTTCATGCATAGAACACCTTTAGCCTTTAGAACCACTTTAAACGATTCAACAAAGCTTGCTGTTCACACTGTTCTTATACAAGCTGTACAATTTGCCCAGAGTTCAGCTTTAAACTTTGCTTCAACCATGGCTTCCCATTTGGCCTTTTCTTAATTCAGGTTAAAGGAGAAGTACAGGCAAAGCTCGTTTGGCTGTACTTCTACTGTGGATCACAGGAGTACAGTTCATTCTGCATTTTTGTGACCCATTTTCAATGGCTGATGTCACAGAGCCGGTCCAGGCTCGGGCAAGATCATGACAAAGGACTCGGGATCCGCCCACATGCCTGGACCGCCACCCGGCTCAATCTCTTAGCGAGCCGATGAGAGCCTGAGCCGGCCACTCCCATTCCCTCCACAGCCCAGCGCTCCAGTGAGCGCAAGGGGAGCAGAGCATAGAGCTGCTGACTGCCAACCCGAGTGATCGGCGGTGTTCAATCGCTCGGTTCTCGGTGTTAGAGCCGTCGGGGGGAGAGATGTAGCATCCACCTAGGTAAGTATGATTCTAAAAAAAAAAAAAAAAAAACATACTTCTCTTTTAATATTCTGCTTTAGGTCATTGCTGACTACCATTTCTGGGATGTCATCCATCCACCATGTTCTTCTCCCATTCTCTTTCTTTACCTTGCTCTCTTCCACAATCCTACAGAGCTCTTCTGCCAAATTTCTTGTTATATGGTCAAAAATTCTACATTTTGTCCTCCAACTGACGTATTTTTGCATCATCTTTGCAGCGCCTCTTCCATGTCCGTCCAGCTGATTTTCAAGATCCTCCTGTAGAACCACAATTTGGAGACTTGTGATCTTCCTTATTAGAGACATTCAAGGGACATTTTTTTTAAAAATACAATAATAGAAAATGTATATTATAATTTACAATTTTTGCTCACATGTCTATAAGAAGAAAAGAACTTAAGAAGACTATGCATCTCTTTCACTGGTATAGCTAGCCTGCCTCTGAACCCGCTACAGATCTTTAAACTTGTTTAATTTTATCCTGCGTCCTGCAGTTTTACAAGTGTACAAATGCATTATTGAAGAGAGCGCTGCCTTCCTGAGCACAGAGCCTCCTCTGTCAGGCCTGCACAGAATGGAAAAGTTGGCCGCTGCACAGAGAAAGGCATGCTTGTCCAAGGGGCCCTCTACAAGGAGGAATGACAAAAATGTGGCAAAGGTCTCCTCCGATGCAGGCAGGGTGCGCTGCCACCTGGTGGCAGACTGAGCTACAGCAAAAACAACTCAGGGTTGTGCTGCGACCTGGTGGTGGATTGAGCTACAGCAAAAACAACCATTGTAAGCGCTAATAAGGGCAATCATTAACCCTTTAAAGACATGTTAGCGTTGATCTTTGCCCTGAACCAATGTGTGTTCATTCGAGCCCACGCATAAATTAGCATGCATCTGAGAAACCATAATAAAAGTGGACCTTTTAGTAACTTTAAAAGTATGCATGGATAAATTCCTCACATCACAACATGCAACAGTATCATTTTGCCATAAAAGCTTTATCTTTTATCATTGAAGAGCTACCCTTGAGCTGTTCTGCGTCAGACATTTGTGAACACAGCCAAGAACTGCACAGACACCAGGATTTATAAGATTGTGTTATCTCTGGGCAAGCATCTCATACATGAAGGAGCTGGTGACTCTGGATGATTGTCTGAACAATGATGGCTCTGTCCTTCTGGAGAAGTCAATCCTTTTAGACTACACAGGTTTCATGCTTGTTCTAGATCAGTCAATCAAAGCAACAATAAAGTGACTTAAAGTTTTACATAGGAACTAAGAACTTCTTCCTTTGCATACAAAAACAGCACAGAGACACTCCAGCAGTAACTTTCTCTGATATGTTTTACCCCCTACAGCAGGGATGTCAAACTCAAATTCATCGGGGGCCGCATCAGCAGTTTGGTTGCCCTCAAAGGGCCGGTTATTTCTGTAGGACTATGTGTCCACTCTTTATTATCAGGAGTGTGCTGCGTATGGAGTGCAGGGTTCAGGAGTGTGCTGTGTATGGAGTGCAGGGTTCAGGAGTGCACTGCGTGTGGAGTGCAGGGTTCAGGAGTGCGCTGTGTATGGAGTGCAGGGTTCAGGAGTGCGCTGTGTATGGAATGCAGGGCTCAGGAGTGCGCTGTGTATGGAGTGCGGGGTTCAGGAGTGCGCTGCATACGGAGTGCGCTATGTACAATGTGCAACATCTTATCTCCACCCTTCTTCCTGGGTTCTGACCTCTGCACCCTTCACTCTCCTCCCATCCTCTGCCTCCACAGCCCTCACTGCCCCCCCCCAAAAAAAGAAAAAACTCTCACATCTGCACTCTCTCTTACCTTCCTACCTGGCTCAGTTCTGGTACCTCCTCATATGGGTGGCCGCTCTCCCTGTGTATTGGGCTATAGTTAGTACCACCCTGTGTAGGAGGATCTGGGTGCTCAGCATGTTCAGCACCAGTACTCTACTGTTCAGTTCTGCCCTTTATGTATTATTGTTAATTTATTTCACATCAGCACTGCCTCTCAAAAAGTCCACTCTCAGGCTGCAGCCCGCTGGATTAAGAAAAAAAAAAAGACTGCAGCCGTTGGATCTGTCAGGAACCTCCAACACTGACAGCTCTGCCATGCGCTCAGCTCACAAACAGAACTGAGGAGAGCGAGCTGGAGAGGTTTCCTTGTAGAGCGGCCGGCCGCACATGCGCACTCAGCTGACAAACAGCCGGCGCCGCTAGAGGGATGCTGTTGTGTGAATGCAGCCTGAGGGGAGAGAGCAGATGTTCCCTTGGAGACCGGTTGCGCATGCGCTCACACATAGCCGGCGCCGCTCACATGATGAGGAGATTTAGTCTTGTTGACAGGGCAACAAAAAAAAAAGACAGCAGCGAGAAAAAGAAGTGGAGGCCGGCGGCCGCTGCGCGGGCCACATGAAGAGGTCTGGCGGGCCGGATTAGGCCCGCGGGCCTTGTGTTTGACACCTGTGCCCTACAGGGTGGCAACTCTACAAATAGGCATCTGTAGGTATGGAAAATCAAAGGGTTGAGCAGGTCTCCCCAGTGTGCATAGAGTGTTGACAGGGACCTTATGGACACAGTGTGGCACATGTGACTATGGTGCTGGTTAGACATTGTGGGCCCAGGGAGATTGGCTGGAGAAGGAATCTTGACTGAGAAGTGCTCCTGAGGAACCGTAGACCACCCAGGACTAGATTCCCCCAAGGAGCTTGTTGTGACTAGTATCAGCAGACTGCTATAGAGGGACAGGTAGCAGCAGGCAAAGCCATTGGTCAAGAGGCAGGCCGAGTCAGTAACAGGTGGACAGGAACAAGACTTGGTCAGGAGACAAGCCAGGCCAGTAACAGGCAGACAGTAAAAAGCAGTTGGTCAGGAGACAAACCAAATCAGTAACAGGCAATCAGTCATACGTTTTGGTCAGGAGACAAGCTGGGTCAGTAACAGGTGGCCACAGCAACAAGCTGTGGTCTGGAGACAAGCCGGATCAGTAACAGGCAGATAGCAGCAAGCCAGGACAGTAACAAGCAGATGGCAACAAGCCATTGTCAGGAGACAAGCTGGGTCAGTAACAGACGGATAGCAGCAAGCCAAGTCAGTACAAAACAGACAGCAACAAGCCATGGTCAGGAGCCAAGCTGGATCAGTAAAAGACAGGAAACAACAAGTTTTGGTCAGGAGGCAAGTTGGATCAGAGTCAGGAAGACAGTAAAAAGCCAGTGTCGAGAGACAAGCTGGGTCAGTAACAGGCTGACAGCAGCAAGCCGAGTCCGTAAAAGAAAGACAGCCCTGGCCAGGAGATGAGCTGGGTCAATAACAGGCAGACAGCAACAAACCATGGCCTAGAGACAAGCCAGGTCAGTAACAGGCGGATAGCAGCAAGCCAGGCCAGTAACAAGCAGATGGCAACAAGCCATGGTCTGGAGACAAGCCAGGCCAGAGAAAGGTAGACAGCAATAAGCCATTGTCAGGAGACAAGCTGGGTCAGTAACAGGTGGACAGCAGAAAGCCAGGTCAGTAAAAGACAGACAGCGACAAGCCATGGTCAGGAGACAAGCTGGGTCAGTGAAGAAAAAAGGCAACAAACCGTGGTCAGGAGACAAGCGGAGTCATAGACAAGTAGCCAGCAACACACCATGGTAAAGATAAAAGCTGAGTCAGTAACAGGCGAACAGCAACAAGCCAGGTCAATAACAGGCAGAGATCAACAAGCCTGGTCAGTAACAGGTGGACTACAACAAGTCTGGTCAGTAATAGGCAGACAGCAACAAAACATGATCAGGAGACAAGCCTGGTCACTAACAGATGGACAGCAAAAAGCCATGGTCAGGAGACAAACTAAGGTCAATATCAGATGGACTTGCCAGTAATTTACTGTTATGGCTTCATTAAATAGGCCAATTCTGGAGCTAAGCGTTCATGTCTATTGGTGGTAAATGCAGACTTGAATAGGGCAGCATATTATTATTATTATTATACAGGATTTAAATAGCACCGACAGTTTGCGCAGCGCTTTACAATATTAGGGCAGACAGTACAATTACAATTCAATACAGGAGGAATCAGAGGGCCCTGCTCGTTAGAGCTTACAATCTAGGAGGCAGCATAGGTTATTAGCATATTAGTTATCTTGCAATTCTAGGTTTGAAGTTCAATGCTCACCAGGCTCTGCATACATGGATTTTGTGTTTTCTCTTCCTGCTCATGTAGGTCTCCTCATGCAGCCAAAAACATACTGCTAAGCTAAAGTATATATTAAGCCAACTTGTTTTGATTTTTTTAACTTTGGATAGAATGGGGAAGGAATAGAGATGTAAAACCCTTGTAATCATTTTAGTGTGGTTTGTGTCCCTTTTGCAGACTTTCCCTCACTTCCTGTCAGGCGAAACTGTTGTCACCTGAATGGTAAGGGAGGGGAAATCTCTGTAATGAAGCTCCAGGTAGCAGAGTGATTCTAATCTTTTGCCACTCTATCTAAAAGTTAAACAAAAGTTGGCTGGCCGTACACTTTAACTCGCCCCAAGGCATGTGTGAAGAACAGTGACAGGGACATTAGAGCGTAAGCTCTGCTGGATCAGGAACTATGTCAGTGGTTCAGTAGACTGTACAGTTCTTGTCATTGCTGTAGAATTACAACTATTCCATGTTGGGCTTTAGCATGGTTTTCATTTCGTATTTAGTGGCCCTCTGCTGGTTAAAATACCCAAATACAGGGTAGTATGAAACCTTTTTTTTTTTTTTTTTTTTTGTTTTACGATTTGGATAGAGTAAGGGGGGGTTATAACTCCTGTTAGTCTTTTTCTTGCCATCTGCATCCCACTGGGGGGGGGGGGGGGGGGAAGGACAAACCCGATAGTCTGTCCTTCACTTCCCTTGTGGGGAGGGGGGGGGTCACCCTACGTCTACCGTTCTTTTTCTGATTGTCCTCAATATTGGGGGGGAATGAGATAGGTTTAGCATTTTGTTTTTTTTTTTTTTTTTTTTTCCAAAGT
>BLSH010418166.1:15737-25849 GCA_018402905.1 Glandirana rugosa | reverse complement strand
TTACATTGTTACTATAACACCGATTCTTAATTAAAAATTTTTTTCGGACGTTTCGATTCGAATACGTCCTCGACGACAGTCATGATGTCATTGTATCTGACCCTACAGGGCTTTAAGTCCACAAGGAGGATATCGAAACGGATATCCGTGTTCGGATGACACGGATTACCTATTGATACGGGACGGACTAAAGAGGGTGAATCTCCTTAATGGGTGGGGGGGGGGGGGGACGACAAAAAAAAAACCTGACGGGGGCTGTAATCCATCTCCAATTTAGAAATGGAAAAAACATTTTGCCTTTAGTTATGCTTTAAGAAAAAACAGAGGTATGTTCAATTGCTGAGTTGATTATCACTTTAACCCACAAAAAATCTCAGCTAATCTGTACAGGCAGGGCATAGTTATCCATTAGGCACAGTAGGCTTGTGCCTATAGGCAAAGCTATAGGAGGAACACCTGAATTTCGGGACATCCCAGTCTATGTTACTGTAGTACTGACAGCAGCTCCTGCATAAGCTTAGCTTTGCAGGCTTTTTTTAAAAATTAATTCTTAGCCACAATATCATTGTTACATTTTACATTGCATTTTTAAAACTCTTTAAATTGCAAGACTGGCTGAACAGAATCAAAGCTCTTTCATCACATAAAGCAGTTCATCCTAAATGTTTTTTTTTGTTGTGTTTTAATTATTTGCTTGGATGTGATGAGGGGTGGAAAGCATCTCTATAATCAGATTATTAGTGAAAGAACACAGGGTATCCCCAAATCTCCCACTAAAGGAGACATGGGAATATGGGGGATTTTTAACATGTCACACACAGACTGGGCTTCTTCAGGATCCACTTTGGAGTTCACACAATATATTAACTGATGACTAATACAAACAGTAGATCATTATTACATCTACTGTTTGTATCATTCATCAGTTAATTTATTGTGTGAACTCCAAGTGGATCCTGAAGAAGCCCAATCTAGATAAAACGCGTTGATCCCACCACCACTGTTGGCTGCATAACATACTTGGCAGCATTGTTCACGTTTTTAGATTGTGTTTTCAAATTGCATCTATGGACTAATAAATGTTTTTAAGCATATGGTTATTCTGCTTATTACTGTGTGTGACATGTTAAAAATCCCCCACATTCCCGTGTCTCCCCTATTGGGAGATTCAGGGATACCCTGTTTTCTTTAAATATTGATTTTTGGGGATTGTGCCGCCATTTTCTACTTGCACAAGTTCTCAGACTCAACCTTTTTTTATAATCAGGTTATTACTTTAAGATCGCTGCTAGCTCTACACATGCACAGACTCATCAACCAATCAGGTTACACCTTTTATATCTTTAGAACTGATCATTGTTTGCGTTCTACTTTCACCAATAAGGATTGGTGGTGGGAGTGAAATCTGCAATGCTGCTGCTCAGGGCGGATCATAGAGAAGAACTCCGACTGTAGTGAGGATGGTCTGGTGTCACCGTCTCCCAGGACACATTGGCTGCTCACAGGAAAACTTATTTTTACATACATTCATTGTTTATTTATCAGTGTATTATTATATATATGAACCCATTTGCTTTGTAACTCCCTTTATTGGGTGAACCTTTTTAATATAGTAGAGGCTCTGACATCACCAAAGGGCCACACATAATATAAAATAACATTATTTTCAGTGAATGTAATGCAACAGAAAGCTGTAAAAGACAGCAGACATCCTACATGAGATGGTCAGAGACTGCAAACATATTACAGGAGATGGTCAGAGACTGCAGACATATTACAGGAGATGGTTAGAGACTGCAGACATGATACAGGAGATGGTCAGAGACTGCAGACATGATACAATAGATGGTCAGACACTGCAGACATACTACAGGAGATTGTCAGAGACTGCAGATATACTACAGGAGATTGTCAGAGACTGCAGACATATTACAGGAGATGGTCAGAGACTGCAAACATACTACAGGAGATGGTCAGAGACTGCAGAAATATTACAGGAGATGGTCAGAGACTCCAGACATGATACAAGAGATGGTCAGAGACTACAACCATGATACAAGAGATGGTCAGAGACTGCAGACATGATACAGGAGATGGTCAGACTCCAGACACGATACAAGAGATTTATTTATTTATTTTAGGTACTTATATAGCGCCATCAATGTACGCAGCGCTTTAAATATACATTGTACATTCACATCAGTCCCTACCCTCAAGGAGCTAACAATCTAAGGTCCCTAACTCAGTCATGCATACAAATACTAGGGCCAATTTAGACAGGATCCAATTAACCTACCAGCATGTCTTTGAAATGGTAAGAGACTGTAGACATGATACATGAGATGGTCAGAGACTGCAGACATGATACAAGAGATGGTCAGAGACTGCAGACATACTAAAGAAGATGGTCAGAGACTGCAGACACACTACAGGAGATGGTCAGAGACTGCAGACATAGTACAGGAGATGGTCAGAGACTGCAGACACACTACAGGAGATGGTCAGAGACTGCAGACATAGTACAGGAGATGGTCAGAGACTGAGAACATACTACAGGAGATGGACAGAGAGTGTGGGCATATTACAGAAGATGATTGGAGATTGCAGACATGACACAGGAGATGGTTAGAGACTGCAGATATTCTTCAGGAGACAGTCATATACTAAGGGAACATTACATGAGATTGTTAGAGATCGCTGCTATTACTTTCCCATTACAAATCAATGCTTTCACATTTTTGCTCCCTACAGCCCCCTTAAAAATAATTTGTGCCACAGAAAGAAATAAACAAACCATTTGATTCCTAGGGCTCAGTCTAAAGAGTATTTTTCATTTCACTGGTTTAAGTAGGTGCAAGAAAACCCTTAAGAGCATCTGAGGGTGCCCCTGAGGGGCCAGGGGTTGTATGCCACCCCGGAGCCACATGTTGGGCATCAGGGCCCTACGGTATGAGATTTTATGTTAAGGATTTATTTCTTTTTAATTCTAAACAAAGACTGCTGGGAGATGTAGTGCTTCCGCAGGAGAGGAGCAGCTGGCTATGTATGGCTTGCAAAAAAGATAATTTTCTGGAAAAGGGGTCGGTGGGGGTAAAATGGTGATGTCACAGTGGTGTACTCACATCCTCTGCCATTCTGGATAGACAGATCTCAGGCCTGGTATTCAGGACAGTAAGAACATGTCTTTGTCTCTGCCTTCCCTGCAGGCAGCAGTCGGATATTTAGTGTATTAGGCCTTAGGTCCATTCCAATTCAGACAGTGTACAGCCCCCCCTTCAGAACATCGGTACCCCACATGGAGCGGAGCACCCCTCATCCCTTTCCACCTATTATACTATAAAGAGCTTTTTCTGAAAGCTAAGGATAAGCTAAGGTTCAGACAGAACGCATGGGAAAATGTCACATGACAGCAAGCCACTGGTCCAATCAGCTGCAGCCATTGAATTCCCCACACACACATAACAAAGGGACGGCGATGCTGGTGAGATCATTGACCTAATATAACCACATGGCCATATTTGGTCAATGACATTGACCAAATGTGGTCCTAGTAGATCTATGGTGTCACCAACATCCCCACCCCTTTGTTACGTGTAGCTCCGGGGTGGAGGTCTCCACAGCCACAACTTTTGTTTTATCTCTATCTGCAGTCTTCTCTTCTCTACATCTGTTCAAAGTGCAGAACTTATAATGCTTGTCTGAGAGTTAAAAAAAAGGGGTGGAGAGCTGAAATTACACTCTGCAGAGCTCAGTGAGGAAAGCTCTGAGAGTTGATTGGAGGGAAGAAATACACCCCTCTTCACACAGCACACAGGAATAGAGCTGAGGCTTTCAATCTTCTGGAGATCCCTCCCGTGTCACCTTTTTTCTCTTGGTGTCATAAAAATTTGTCAGAAGTGACTCATGCAAATAGCAGAGGCAGGAGTCAGCAGACAGAGATGAAACTGAGTGCTCTAGACTAAGACAAGTACATACTATAGAAGGATATGCTTTGTTCATATTTCATGTCTGAGGTTTACAGTCACTTTAACCACTTAAGGAACGGAAGGATTTCCCATGTTAGGACCAGAGCACTTTTTGCGATTCGGCATTGCATCGCTTTAAATGACAAATGCACGGTCGTGCAACGTTGTACCCAAACGAAATGGACGCCCTTTTTTCCCACAATTAGAGCTTCCTTTTGGTGGTATTTGATCACCTCTGTGTCACTTCTGATTACCGCTATTAATAAAAAAAGAGTGACAATTTTGGAGAAAAAAACAATATTTTTTACTTTTTTCTAAAATACAAATCCAAAAAAAAATTATACAAAAACAAAATGTATTCATCAGTTTTGGCCGACTTATATTCTTCCTCATGTTTGTGGTAAAAAAAAATTGCGATCAACGTTTATTGATTGGTTTGCGCAAAAGTTGCCATGTTTACAAACCATGAGAATTAATTTATGGCGTTTTTACACTTTTTTTTTTTATTAGTAATGGCAGCGATCTGCAATTTTTATCGGGACTGTGATATTGCAGCGGACATATCGGACATTTTTGACACTTTTTTGGGACCAATGACATTTATACAGCAATCAGAAATTTAAATATCCACTGATTACTGTATAAATGTCATTGGCAGTGAAGGGGTTAACCTGCAGGGGCGATCTAGGTGTTCCTTAGGCGTGTTCCAACTGTGAGGGGGCTGGGCTGCCAGGGGCATAAGAGATCTAACTGATCCCAGTGACAGGGATCAGTAGATCTCTCACATGCTGCCTGACAGAGCGAGGAACTGCTGTGTTTACATCGGCAGTTCCCCTTTTTTTTCTCCTCTGCCAGGCAATTGCGAGTAGCCAGTGGACATCGAGTCCGCCGGACCCACGGCCATACTGCTGCAGAGTGCGGCATGCAAGAGAGCATGCCGCTGCCGGCGCGCTCTCGCCCGCTAGCCGCGCATGAGCGAGCCGCCATTTATAGACGGCGATTTGTGCTACAGCACCACTCTGCAGCAGTAAATGTACGCAAGCCGGTCCGGAACCGGTTAAAATGTGAGATTATGATTGCTTTATTTTGGTGGTAATCATTTTGCTATAAAATTTACAATAAAAAATAAATACAAGCATCTTTTTCACAATTCCCTCTCCAATGTAACTGGCTATAGTAGGTATTGAGGTATTTTTTGGTTACAAAATTTTTAAATAAATTGGTGGATTTAGGTGAAGGTGGGATTTTGATGGATTATTCTCACCTCTTGTAAAATACGGGAGGATGCTGAGAAGATGCATACACATTTTCTTTCAAACCCTCCTGGATCATTCTATTTATTCTGCTTCCTCCTCTTGCCAACACGTGCATATAGTACAGCCTGGTGAGCTCCTAGCGCTGCTCCTCTGCACAGTGCTGCCAGGATGCTGATTCAGATCGGCTATAAAAAAAAAAAAAAAAAACAGAAAAAGAAATGAGATATACCGCTTAATTCACAACACTCACACACCAGAAAATACAGTGAGGGAAAAAAGTATTTGCTCCCCTGCTGATTTTCTACGTTTGCCCACTGACAAAGAAACGATCAGTCTGTAATTTTAATGGTCGGTTTATTATAACAGTGAGAGACAGAATAACAACAAAAATATCCAGAAAAACCCATTTCAAAAAAAGTTCTTAATTGTTTTGAATTTTAATGAGTGAAATAAGTATTTGGCCCCTTCACAAAACATGACTTAGTACTCAGTAGCAATCACAGAGGTCAGACGTTTATGGTAGTTGGCCACCAGGTTTGCAGACATCTCAGGAGGAATTTTGTCCCTCTCCTCTTTGCAGATCTTCTCCAAGCCATTAAGTTTTCAAGGCTGAAGTTTGGTAACTCGAACCTTCAGCTCCCTCCACATATTTTCTATGGGATTAAGGTCTGGAGACTGGCTAGGCCGCTCCGGGACCTTAATGTGCTTCTTCCTGAACCACTCCTTTGTTACCTTGGCCGTGTGTTTTGGGTCATTGTCATGCTGGAATACCCATCCACGACCCATTTTCAATGCCCTGGCTGAGGGAAGGAGGTTCTCACCCAAGATTTGATGGTACATGGCTCGGTCCATCGTCCCTTTGATGCGGTGACATTGTCCTGTCCCCTTAGCAGGAAAACACCCCCAAAGCATAATGTTTCCACCTCTGTTTGATGGTAAGATCATTGACACAATTCTCCCGTGTAGTTCTATACTGATTCTTCACCATTCTCATGATCACTGAAACTCCACAAGGTGAGATCTTGCATGGAGCCCCAGACCGAGGGAGATTGACAGTTATTTTGCGTTTCTTCCATTTGCAAATAATCGCAACAGCTCTTGTTACAAAGCTGTTTGGCGAGGGTCTTGTAGCCCATTCCAGCCTTGTGTAGGTCTACAATCTTTTCCCTGACATCCTTGGACAGCTCTTTGGTCTTGGCCATGCTGGAGAGATTGGAATCTGCTTCTGTATACAGGTGTCTTTTATACAGATGACAAGCTGAGATTAGGAGCACTCACTTTAAGAGAGTGCTCCTAATCTCAGCTTGTTACCTGTATTGAAGACACCTGGGAGCCAGAAATCTTGCTGATTGATAGGGGATCAAATACTTATTTCACTCATTAAAATGCAAATCAATTTATAACTTTTTTGAAATGCGTTTTTCTGGATATTTTTGTTGTTATTCTGCCTCTCACTGTTAAAATAAACCAACCATCAAAATGATAGACTGATCATTTCTTTGTAAGCGGGCAAACGTACCAAAACAGCAGGGGATCAAATACTTTTTTCCCATACTGTAGATTTTTATTCAATAACATAGTAACATTTTTTTTTTTTTCAGCTTCCAGAATTTTTTGTCAAAGCTTAATTGAAGAAGCTGAAGTTAGAAGCTGATTGGCTACCATGCAGAGCTGCACCAGGTCTTGCACTCTCCAGTTTTATACCTGGTTCACACCTATACGTTTTTTTAGTGCTATTTGGAGAAACGTACTACAGTCTATTTAACATGGTTTCCTATGTGACACGTTCACATCTATTGCTTTTTTTAGCCGCTGCGTTTTTGGATAGGAGGACGAGGAGCTGCAGAAAATCATGTAGTGCATTTTTAATTTAATTTTTTTTATCACTTTTATTGCTGTCACAAGAAATGTAACCATCCCTTGTGACAGCAAAAGTCACGTCTGGTATTTCTTTGGAGGGATGTGGGGTCTATAAAACCCTACATCTCTCCTTTGCTTGCACTTTAAAGCATTCAAAATGCAAAGCTTGTTTTGATTACTGACGTGTTTTTAAATCTGACGCCTTTACGGATCCAGGAAACCAGAAGTGACCACATGATGTCACCATGATGATCATAGACCAAATCAAAGCCAATTCTGACTTTGTTTGAGTCTCCGGCCAGCAGGTGGGACGGGAGCGCCTGTTAGCGGGCATCCACTTACCTGCTGCCGCCACGTCCCTCACCTTGTTGTGTCACTGCCCCATCACCAGCCGTCCCATTAAAGTGAATGGGACTGTTGGTGAGTCAACAGCGGGTCAGAGGAGCAGCCCTTTTACTAGTGATTTAAATTAAATCCACCCTGACCCCGCTACAACCACTTGAAGCAAAATGACGTACAGGTACGTGATTTTGCGGCAAGTGGTTAATCTGCCCAACAACAAATTGCCCAAAAAAAGAAAAAGGCTTATAAAACACAAAACGCATAAAAGCATGAAAATCACATTTGCAAAACTGAAAAACGCACCAGAAAGAAGCACTTCAGAAACAGAACCAAAGCAAACTGCATAGGTGTGAACCAAGCATACGTAAATCAACCCCAATAAATCACATGAATGGAAACGAAAATCTTTACCCTTGTGTTAAAGCTTTGTGAATTGAGCTAATAACCTAAAAAATAAACACGTTTGTTGTTATTATTATTATACAGGATTTATATAGCACCAACAGTTTACGCAGCGCTTTACAACGTGGGGACAGACAGTACAATTACAATACAAATCAATACAATACAAAGAGAATTAATTTGAGAAAATTGTACTTGGATCACAATGCAAAAATGCTGTATAGCAAATATTACTAAAATAACCAAAGGACTTTAGTGATTAGACCCTTCTACCCCAGACCAGCCTTCCTTAAGCAGGGCTCCTCTAGACTGAGGTTGCTAGGGCTCCTTGAGGGAGCTTCACCTTTAAACCACTTACCCCTAGGTGGACATCATATGACGTCCTGGACTTTGAGTGGTGATATCTGAATGATGGGTGCAGCTACAGGCATCATCCAGGTATCATCTTTTTTGGCCAGCGATTCTGAGCACCATAAGAACAATCATAGCGGCAGTTCAGCCGCTTGATCGTTCTTACAGGCGGTGGGAGGAGACATCCCCATCCTCCCGTCGCATTTCGATGAGCCTGAGAAAGAATCCGTTGCCGGCAGATGTTTACCATAGAGATTTCTGGTGACCAGGTGGTCTCCAGTCATCTCTATGATCCTCTCAGAGGCCGGGGCGCGACGTCCGGCCTTAGTAAACAAAGCCGTGGACGCGGCTGGAAAGGCCGAGATAGTTCTTTTTTTTTTTTTTTATCTCGGTCTTTCCAGCCTGGAGGAGAGATGTGGGGGTCTTATTACTAATTATTAATAAAAAAATAAAAGTAAAATAAACAATAACAAAAAAATTAAAGCACCCCCGTCCTTGCGTGCTCACGCACAGAAGTGAATGCATGCGTAAGTCGCATCCACATATGTAAACGGCGTTCAAACCCCACATGTGAGGTATTGCCGCGTGCATTAGAGCGAGAGCATTAATTCTAGCACAAGATCTCCTCTATAACTCCAAACTGGTAACCTGTAAAAAATCTTAAAGCATCGCCTATGGAGATTTTTAAGTACCAAAATTTGGCACCATTCCACGTGTGTGTGCAATTTTAAAGCGTGACACGTGAGGTATCTATTTACTCGGCGTAACATCATTTTTCACATTATACAAAAAAAATTGGGCTTACTTTACTGTTTTGCTTTTTTTTAATTCATGAAACGGATTAAAAAAAAAAAAACGTGCGTGCAAATACTGTGTAACGTAAAAAGTTGCAATGATGGCCATTTTATTCCCTAGAGTCTCTGCTAAAAAACATATATAATGCTTGGGGGTTCTGAGTAATTTTCTAGCAAAAAAATTATGATTTTTACACGTAGGAGAGGAGTGCCAGAATAGGCCCAGTATGGAAGTGGTTAAAGTGGTTGTAAACTTGTGCATATATCCAGTGATGTCTCACTTTTAGCACTGCACTGCTTTTATGGTTTATGTACACTTATTGTCCAATATATCCCACCCACTTTCAGGTCATTGTAAGGAGATAATCAATGTTATTCACTTTACCTGTCAGTAGTCATAATGTTATGGCTGATTGGTGTATCATTTATAAAACTGCACCATCGTGTGTTTAACCCCTTGCCGACCGCCGATCGGCAATTGACAGCGGCAAGGTGGCTCGTGAGCGCAAATCGCCGTCATACGACGGCGGCCGCGCTCACGAGCCTAGTGAGCGCCCGCGCGCTCACTGTGTTCGGGGAGGGCCAGGGAGCAGGTGCGGCGGCTTCGATTGCCGCCGGCTACCCGCGATGGCCCCCCCGGAGCGAAGGAACGGAGGTCTGTGTATGTAAACACGGACCTCCATTCTGTGTGAGGGGGAAGGGCTGTGAACACAGCCTTCCTGTATACGAAGGCTGTGACCACTTCCCTTCCCCAGCCAGGGCAGCCCCCCTACAGTTAGAACACGCCCAGGGAACATACTTAACCCTTAGAGCGCCCCCTGCAGGTTAACCCCTTCACTGCCAATGGCATTTACACAGTAATCAGTGCATTTTTATAGCACTGATCGCTGTATAAATGCCAATGGTCCCAAAAAAGTGTCAAAATGGTCCGACATGTCCGCTGAAATATCGCAGTACCGCTAAAAATCGCAGATCGCCGCCATTACTAGTAAAAAAAAAAAAAAAAACCCCAAAAATGAATTCTCATCATCCGTAAACGCGGCCACTTTTGCGCAAACCAATCAATAAACACCGATTGCGATTTTTTTTATCGCAAATATGAGGAAGAATATAAATCGGCCAAAAACGGTGAAAAAAATGTT